>JAODKN010000134.1:13828263-13849534 GCA_026774425.1 Petrocephalus zakoni | reverse complement strand
GCATTTAAGCATTCCGACAGTCGGCCAGGCAGGGTTGGTACAGACTCTTTCCAAAGTAAGTTGCACATCATTGTAGAACTTTGTGGCTATGACAGCTGGCTCACTCTTGGTGGCGCTGTTGCCTTGTACTGTATGTGAATGGCCTCCAATGTGTGCATGGGTGCTAAGACCTCCACCAGTTTGGGTGAATCAGTGTCTGTAATTTACCCATTTTTGTGTGTCTGTTCCTAATAATGGACAGACATCTCTTCCCTGGTGTCTTACACGGTCTAGGGATTGGCTCCACCTCCATCCACAACCCCGACCAATAAGAAGACGGAAAATTGGTTTAGTTTGTGTCTTATCGGTGAGGGTGGCATTGTAGTTCACATGATGGATGGAAAGATGCTTTGGCTTTAAAAACTGTTCTAACCCCGATAGTGTGATGAAGTACCCTGTACAGACTGCTCCTTTACTGCAGCATTGTGTATAATTAGAACCACCGTGCTGGCTAACTATCTTAAACTTATTTAAAACAATGTTACATAATGAAGTCTAAGTCTAGGGAAATGAGAGGCAGCTCTTAATGTTGCCAGCAGATTGAATTTTGACTTGTAGGGTAACGCAGTAATGGAAGCTATATTTGAAAACTGCCATTTAAAGGTTACAGTAACTTCATGTGAGACAACACAATGATGTAAGTGATTTTTTGGCAGATGCTTGTAGGCTTGATTTTGATTCCAGTTTTGGATTTTGGAGCTGTACCTCCTCTGCTGTGGCCCCTTTTTGGGACACTGCTTTCCCTGAAACGTGCTCGTCGACCAGATGCTGACTGGATGCTGGCTGTAGTTGTGTGGAAGGGGAGTTTGAGAATTAGGGCTGAGAGATGGGATGCTAATATCGACATATCGCGTTCTCACATTGCGAGGATCTTGGGAGTCAGCTGGATTGAAAGAATTTTTTTTTCATATTGTCCAGACATTATACTGTAAGCGTGGGAGGGGTGAAGGGGTGGGTTATGGTTAAATTTCACTAGAGCATTTATGCTCTGTCATAGAAGGAAAAATTAACAAGCTTTGCTATTTTAACGATTGTGCCTTTTCACTAACTAGTGTATGTGTAAAAGTCAGTTTTGAGGTTTAGTTGCCCATGCGTGAGTTTTGCATGCTCTCTCTGAGCTGTTTAAGTCACTTCTAGACACATTTGTGAGAGATTTAAGGAAATGAGTGGGGAGGAAAGGAGAAAAGTGAACAGGAACTGGTCACCTAAAAGCCATTTCCCTTGCGCTGTAAGGACATATTTTGGATTTCATAGACGTGATATCAAGCATAAGCATGTGATCTGTTGGCAGCAACACCAATTTCTTTGAGGGACTCTATTGGTAGATAAACTATAGCCAAATATAACTTATTTTGGGTACTTTTTTATTCTGGGTACTTTTGTTTTGTTTTGCTTTATAAATATCGCCATGTTTATCGCAAAAAATTAACATCGCAGTTCTTGATGGTTACCCAATATCCTGAAGCTATAGCGGGACCACGCTCAGGTGGCTGGTACCAGGCTCACTGTCGGGAAATCGATCACCTGCTCAGTAAAAGCATCCACTCAACACCAGCCCAGCATCATTCAGGCCCAAAGAAGCTACAGAGAACGAATGCTTCATTTCTGTATGTCACGGGTCTTGTAGCATGGAATTTGTCTAGCAAAAATGAGCAAGTTTGGCTAAAACAGATCATTTATTGACCAAAGAATGTTTAAAAAAAAATAATGTGCAGCGGTTTTATTGTAAAACTGGTTTGTAGTGAATGCTTCGCCTCGGCCACTAGAGGGGGCCATTTATTTTGCCATTGTACAGAAACATGTCCACCTGAGCCACATAATAAAATGCGAAGCAATTTCTCCTCCATGGTTTTAGTTGACAGTGTTTGTCTATTCCAAGATGTATGTCTGTCAAAGCATGTTGATGAATGGTTGGGCAGCAAAGCACCTTTGTCTTGGGTAGTGTTGACTGTCTCTGACGTTTGCCTCTTCCCGGCACAATCTGGATGGCGTTCTGCTACCTGCGCTCGTAGCCTCTCCCCTGGTGTACTGTAAATGATCCAAAGGAGAGAGGTTTGCTGCTCCAGTGCTGGGGTTGCTAGGAGGAAAGTGTAGAGTTCTTCAGGGCAACCCGGCTCTCTGCCGTGGGGTTAAGGTTAACGAGCTGGGGGATGACGCGCTTTCTGTGTCCGGGTTCAGCTCCTTCTCCGTGCCCACAGTCTCTGCCTGTGGGGTGACTTCCTTGCATCTTGAGGGCGTGAGAAAATTGTTCCTGTGCTTATGTCCGGTACTGTTGTTTCACTTCAGTGTGTTGGAACGCTGGGCCCAGCATATGCCAAACTCTGTTTTTGGTCTCTATCAGGGTGACGCGGACTATGCTCTGCATTCAGCCCATCCACACATTAAACAATACGCTGTCTAGCTGTGTTATCAGTGTTCTCTTCTAGGTAAATAATACTGCTCTGTGTGTGTGTGTGTGTGTGTGTGTGTGTGTGTGTGTGTGTGCGCGCGCGCACGCACGCACTTGCTCTGTGTATTTAGTCGAGCCTCCCTGCCTTGAATTGCTTACACTCAGATATGTGTCATGTCACTATCCAGTCTGCCTATGCTGTCAGAATCACCCTAGCCCCAGTGTTACCCTGCCTCACTGTCCACCTGCAGGACACGGTGTGCTTCACGGCTCAGACCCTGGTCCGGATCCTTTCGCACGGAGGCTACCGGAAGATCCTGGGCCTGGAGGGAGATGCCAGCTGTGAGTAGCATGCTGCGCTCTGTCTGTCCCAAAAGCCAGGACCTCCTTTATGCCATTAGTATTTACCCGTTTGTACAATGTGCTCACATGGTTGGTTTCTAGTGTAGGTTTGGAGGTTAATTCAAGTCCTCGGCTGAGGTTACTTTTCATACCGTGCAGCTGGGTGACCTGCTGCTCAGCAGTCCCAAATCCCAGAGATAAGACCTCCTAAAAAGGGCTCTGGACCCCATGAGTGACCTGTTCCCCCTACCCTGCGCTCAGCCTGGGGCAGGCCGAGCACATGACTGCTGACCAATCCCCACGCTTCTCCCAGACCTGGCCTCCGAGATGTCCACCTGGGACGGGGTCATCGTGACACCATCGGAGAGGGCCTACGAGAAGCCGCCGGAGAAGAAGGAGGGGGATGACGAGGCGCTGGAGGACGGAGGGGAGGGAGAGGAGGAGAGCATGGAGACGCAGGAGTGATGATGATGGCCGGTGGCTGAGAACAGTGAGCCGGCAGCCAGGAGGTGAGTGGGCACATCTGGGGGAGGGGGAGCTCCTTGGCATCCAGCTGACAGCAACGGCATTTAGCCTGGCTTCACTCGCTTTTATTCAGTCAGTGGGTAACAAACCAAGGTCATTTTCCTTTTTAAAAGATTGAAATGTAAATGTTGAACACTGATAGCTTGGCTTTGAATTGGCATCCTGATAAATGTGAAAAGATAAAAACGTCCCTGGTCTGTTATTTCTAAAATGGATGTGATTTGATCAAACCTTGACTGTGGTTTTGTAAAACCTTTCGTTCTAGGGTGACGTTGCACCAGCTAATCTCGTTTGCCCCACTACACCGCGCCCTATGAAGAGGAACCTTTTATTTTATTCTTTTTATTTTCCATTTTGCAGTTTTTGTACATTCCCCCTTTCTGTGCTGAATAGTTTACATCTATAGAACACGATGGAATAAAAATAAACTCTTGAGTTTTTAATGTTGTGTTTGGACTCTTACTGCATGTTTCTCCCCTTATGAGCAATGACTTTGACTATGAAGGCTGGCATATTACAGGCACACCTTTCCCCCTGCCCACTAAGGAGCGCACATTTCATTAAATAAGGCCCTGAACTGGCCGCGCCCTTTCATACGCACGTCAGAGTCAAATGAAACATTCTATTACACTATAAGAAACCTCATTGTTAATCTAGGTGGTTATAAGCTCCCTTTAGGGTTCATTTCTCAGTTCTGCTGGTTTTCAAATTTTGGGCCACTGTCCTGTTTCTTTTCTGCTTGTTAGATCGCGTATGTGTAGCCTGAACAAAAAAATTGGTTGTTTTCGGAAGAATACACAGCAACCTGAAATGTGTGGACCAGGGGAGGCAAGCCAGTGGAAGACGTGTTCAGGATGGGCTGGCTGCCCAGTCCTCCAGCCAAGCAACTCATCCAGAGATGTTCAGCCCCCCCAGCCAACTCCTCCAGAGGGATACAGAGGCATAATCTCTTTAGTGTGTCCGGGGTCTCCCCCTGGTTGGACGTGCATCCTAGTCAGTAACCTGAATGATCTCAGCTGGCTCTTTTCCATACCCAAAGGCAGTGGCGCTACTTTGAGCCCCTCCTGAATGTCCAAGCTCCTCACCCTATCTCTAAGGTCTAGCCCAGACACCCTGCTAAGGAACCCATGCTGACCGCCCAGGCCGAAGTCAGTATGTTGATGTTAAAACTGCAGCAGAGTGGTCATCTCCAGCTTCTGTTGGGAGATGAGGTGCCAGTCAGCTGGTTGATAGCTCAGCCTGCGGTGTTGCCGGGTCCGTGGAGCCAGGGGTGTGAACCTGACGGCACTCAGAGTATCACATGGGGATACAGTCAGAGGTATGGCTGGTATCACATGGGGATACAGTCAGAGGTATGGCTGGTATCACATGGGGATACAGTCAGAGGTATGGTTGGTATCACAAGGGGATACAGTCAGAGGTATGGCTGGTATCACAAGGGAATACAGTCAGAGGTATGGTTGGTATCACATGGGGATACAGCATCGCATAAGGCAGCACTGGCTTCTTACTGAAACAGAACTATTCATGTGCGACATTCTCCATATGTGCTGATGGATTTATTCCACTTTGCTAGCTGTGAGTTATGTGATAACTGCTCATCACGTAATGGAGCTGAATCACCCCTGGAATAGATGAATTAGATGGACCACGCTACTGAAATGTAGCTGCCTAGTACCAGCGGCTACTGACTTGCCAATAAGTGTTATGACTCATGCCGTCCATCTGGGTATTGAATGACCTCACAGTTGCTATAATTTTTTTAAGCTATATGTAAATAAAATGCTATTACTCAGTTTCTTCTTTTTAATTCCGTGGCACTATGCCAAATGGTACCAGTGTGATTGATTTTATTGAATTCTCTTATGTGCTCTGTGGATAATAATGGCCCGCCTCTTAATGTACAGCTATAAAATGCATTAAGACCCGAGCACTCGGGACACAAAAGTTCGCAAGGACTTCATACCTGTTTATTTCTGAGGGATTGAAGAGCTATAGTGTGCAGAAATAAAGATTGTAACGGAAGGTTCAGGGTGATGTGTGGCTCTATGGGTTAAGATTCTGCTATAGGAAAGTCACCGGCTCTAATCCCAGGGTCCTCTGAGTAATTTCACCTTTGGGCCCTCAAGCAAGGCCCTTAACCCCCACTGATCCGGGGAACCAGGCTAACCTGACTTTGTGACTTTTACACATACTCTTTTCTCAGCTGTACATCACTTTGGATAAAAGCTTCTGCTAATATAATGTAAGGTAAGATAGCTATCTCCACAGATCATAAAAAGGCTCTGATTTTATATGGCTTGTGGTATGCCTGCAGTATGTTTTGTTAAAAAAAAAAAAAAAGTAAGCGGTTCTGAAATAGGGAAATGCACATTTTATTTGGCATATGGCATCGTGTTTATTAGAATGAATGATTTATGTATTAATTATCATTCCTGCGCTCCATAGATAATTGTACGCTGTGAATTTTCCCCCAAGCCAGACTTGTCCGCCGTACCTTGTTAAATCACTGCCGATTAGTGAGGTCGGTAACAGGCCACCACAGTGAGTCGCTGTCGATCGGATTTATCAGATTAAAATACCGGAAATTTTCACCCGCTTCTGCGCTCCACGGGTCTCAGAACAAACGCTATTTCTTTGTTTGTTTAATAATTAAGCAACTTGATGTTTTATAGCTCAGCAGCAGCTCTTACCGTAGTATTAATAGTATAATCATCAATTATTAAATCTCCCCAGTCACCAAGAACCTTCCTCGGTCCCTCTTGACTTAAATGGAACCCTCCTAGTATGTGTCTTAGTAAATGAGGTAATTATTAAATGTAGGACATTACGTTTGCTAAATATAGAGCGAGGAATCATTGTGACCTCACAAATTAATTCTAATGGACGCTGAAATAAAATGTTTATTTAGATTGATCAGCACTATGCTGAAATGTCACAGTCTGCCATTGCATCAACAGTACAATCAAGGCAGAAATATCAGCACAGAGCTCAGAGTAAAATTATTACACTAGATCGCTTGTTATTCATTAACCGCCTTCAATAAAAGTATCTATGTGTTCATGGCCGGAAAAGATTATATATGAGCAGTATATTATCTTCCGAGCTGTAAATAATCTGGTAGCTGGTGTTTATTTGTAAATTCGGGTTTATATGGGCGATGGGCAGCAGAGGCGGCTGCTGTTTTTTTTTTCCGGGAGAGTTACTAGAAGCGCCTGTTAGCCAGGAATTAGAGGCTAATTCGACGGCCGATCGATGGAGCTGGTCTGGAGCCGGGGTCAGCGGCACGTGTGCAGGGGGAGCCGCGGAGGAAGGACGGCTCCGTGCGTGCTGGCGCTACTGCGGCGCCGAGACAAAACACGCAATGCTTTTATTATTTGCGTCTCAATTTGTAATATATATTTGAAAGCATGCTTTTAAAAAATGCGGAGTACTGCAGTAAATATAATTTAGTGCTTGGTATCTGTGGCTGAGAATGTATCCAAAGTACAATGAAATTACTTATGGTATCCTGAACAGCTCCATTCCATTACGACGAAATATGCCAAAATATATATTCTTTTTCCCGACTGGGGATTTGTTATATATCCCCCTTTAATGATTCTACTACTCGTGCTTGTTTCTCTTGCCTCGCAAAGAGGAAGCACCAAGGGGGGAATTAAAAATGTGGGTGATTAGTTCTGGAATTAACAATTTCCAGTGTCGAGAGACATATTGTATAACCTCTCTGACTTAGCGGCGTCCTCGCTTTCTTTCTGCGAGTTATGCGAGCTTGTGTAAAATGCGTACCTGTAGCTGGGGTAACTGGAGGGAGCGGCTGACGGGCGCAGCCTCCGGCTCCGGCGGCGAGGATTAGAAATAGCAGCGCCAGCGCAAATATCGGGGCTTCGGGAGCGCAGAACCGCCCGCCAGCCGCCCACGTCTGCCGACTCCGGGCTCCTGGCAGGTTCTGCTATGCCTTGCACGGTTAGTTTAGCAGCTTAAAGTTTTATACGTGTTATACGTCTTTCGGGCGAAGTTTAAGTCTAAAATGTTTAATGCGGTATGGCTAAGTCCCGAAGTCTCCTACACGGTTCCCCTGGCGCTGCGGTGCAGATCTCGCGTATAAACATTTACATATAAGAAGAGTCGCGAGCGAGTAAGTTTGGCTTGCATTGGGAAGGGGGAAAAAATTGTAGCCTTACGTAAGCAAGCACATCTTTAATATTTGGCATTTGTTCTTCTCCCTCGAGAAAGATTCCCTGCTTGGCTCCTCTGAGGTTGTCACCAAGCCTATTGGAAATGAATCGGGCATTCATGATTTGAAGCTGCTTATTCAAGTCACACGGCGGCTCCACAGATAACGGGCAAGTCTGAAGCGCGGCCTATACCTGTGTGATATGAGAGTGTCACCTCTGTTCCGAAGAGCCAGTGTGGACGTCTCTGTCTTCCAGTTTTTAAAATTACTATTCTCAAATTGTCTTTGAAAGCCACAGTGTCAAGCTCCAGATAATTCTGTATTTGATTATAGTTCTTATTTATTTAGTTATTTGTTCTCCTTCCTTCCATCCCTCCATCCACCCATTCGTCCTTCTCCCAGTTGTTTGTCCAGTACAGGGTTGTGAATGTTCATTACACTGTAAATTACGGACGCTGTGTGACTCTGCCCTGTGATGGGGTGGAGCCCCATCCTAGGATGTTCTCTGCCTTGCGCAGGTAGTGTCTGGGATCTCTAGTCCTCTCTAGTCATCTCTAGGGATCTCTAGTAGGTAGTCTCTAGTCCCCTCCCCCAAACCCTGAATAGGACAAGTAGTTACAGAAAATGGATGGATGGACTAAATTACTTAAAAGTTTTTTGTTACTTGGGGAAAAGGTTACAAAAATAATTTTCCCTCTACATCGCTACATTGCCAATGACAGATGACCTTCGATCAGCTGGTGTATCTTTACTGGGGGACATGGTATCTGTACCTTTCCAAGATCCGCAGCAGAATCAATAAGTCAAAATTAATCACAGGGGGAAAAAAACAGCATTCATTCAATAAAAAGGTTCAGACTGAATTAGGGATGACTTCCTCTGTCAAGGGCGTCATGTTGGCTCAGCAGCTAACACTGTCACCTTACACTTCTACAGCTGGGGGTATGAATCCACCCCCTTTGTGTGTGTGTGAACTTTATATGTTCTCCCAGTGTTCAAACTACAGGATGTAAATACAATGTTATGACAGCAAACAGCTCTGCATTCAGATAAAAAAGAGAATTTCAAAACGATTCACAGGTATAGAAAATTCTCAGAAAACGTAGTGAGGTCATTCTTTTGGTCCTCACTAATTCAGACATCATTTTATAAAAATCTGTGAATGCAGTCAAAAGAGTAAAAATGCCAAAAGTCTTATATTTTGTGTGGCTACTTATGGTTAAAGTTAGGGCTGGGTGGGGGTTAAGGGTGTCGTGACTGGGATTATGGAAATGAATGGATGCTCCTCACTAAGATAGGAATACAAATGTGTGTGTATATATAATATGGAATGGTTCATGTTACACTGAGTGTCTGCTTAGAATAGATGTAACAATCCAGCATACCAGGGTGAGGTGGCTCTGTTTCCCATGTATATGGATGGACCACAGCTGTAGGAATGGAAACGATTGTAGATGCATGAGTTAGGCTGGGAAGGCTACTTCATATTCGCCTAGGTCCATTACCTCTAATGACGGCGCACTGTGACTTGTTAGCGTGTCTTCGCTGTGGTTTCATTCGCTGGCCAAATGCTGCATGTGAGTGAATGGGCCACAATAGGCCCTCAGTAGCAGACGAGGGATGGACAGTCTTACCTACAGTCTGAGGTATTCCTGCTGTTCATTTCCTCTGGGATATATGCCAAGCCTGTCGGAAAAGAATATGAACATGAATGGGGGGGTTGGCTGATTATTCTACTGTATGAAGACTGTGGTGGCTCCGTACAGAGATGGGGAAGTCGCTGCGAGGAGAGAATGCCTGTTGGTAGAGAGAAAACATTTGCCAAGAGAATATTGCCCTTCTGTGGTGCCGAGAGAGAGAGAGAGATGGAGAGATAGAGAGAGCGAGGGTCAGAGGAAAGGACTATTGTGTTGCATCCTGTTTTGGAAACATTATCCTGCACTTTGCTTTTTTTCAGCCTTCGAAGCCAGCAGCTACAGGGCAGGGAGATTGCTGGGGTACCAGGACTGGGGTGAGCCATGGAGGGGGGGGGGTGAAATTGACAGTTTAATTTCAGAATGGGAGAAGACAGACGCTCCGGTTCAAAGTCAGTTCGTCCGAAGTGCGATAATTTACGGCCCGCCGCGCCTTTGTGCCGTTTGCCGCTGTTTTTTTTTGTTTTTTTATGTCACACTATGAAATTGGTTCAGCTTATCGATCGTCGTTTGTCATTGAAGGGCTTCTGGGAGATTGCAGGAACAGAATGCGCTGATTTAAAGGTAAAAGGAAATCCATCAGTTGCTCAAGCAGCGGGTCACTCTGTTAGCCAGCGATGGCATGCCATGGCAGGATGAAGATGGGGGGCGGCGTTAAGCCACTGTACTGTGCAAAATCTTAGGCAGTCAAAGAAAATGCTGTCTGAATGGTCCTCATGTCAGTGTAACGCGGCGATATGCTGTCTGTCAAACTGTCAGCTCAGCCAATTCAGAACCTCTCATCGAGCGGGTCCGGATTTTACAGCAGCCCTCCAGCACAGCCATCTATGTGGCGGCTTGATCACTAGCACACCCTGCTTGGTCAATCAATGCCTCACTGGGTTATTTAACTAATTAAGTAATCTAATTAATTGAGCTGGTGGTGAAATTTAACGAACACATGTAACGGCTGAGGTGCCCCTGGGGCGAAGTTTGGGAACCAAAGTTGTGTATTTCTAGCTATTAGCTATAAGACGTCAGTAGCTTTTTTGGAGAATAGAAGAAAGCCCTGTTTGTTTTCATCGTGCCGCTGTCAATTTCAATATATTCTAATGTTAAGCTGTGTTAGCAAATATACACTTATTAGCAAGATAAAAAGCTTTAAACATTCTGGGCTGTATGTCTTAAGTGTGGTTCCATGTGACAGTGCGCCATGCATTCCATCAAATCCCGTTTATGGAATGTGGCTGGCAGATTAGGGGGTGTAAAGGGACACCAGTTATGCATTGTTTACATCACTCAATGGGGGGGTGCCTGAAAAACCCATTCACAATGAGCAGGGGCCAACCCATAGCCAGCATGCACTGATGGTAGAGGCCTTTTCGGGCCTGCGACCTGCAGGTGGAGGGAGCTGTCTGTGCTGTCTGTGCTGTGCTGTGCTGGGTACCGTCACACTGGAACACTCAGCTGTCCCTTGACTTTTGGCGCCTCACCGCAGCTGAGACTCTGTGTGGTGGAGAGATACGGAGCAGACATTAATAAATACCGACCTCTGCATTCTACTCCCTCTCTCCTGGTGCCGGTCGGGAGCGGAAACCAGCCCCCCCCCCCTCCCACACACACACACACACACACACAGGGTATCTCAGAGTGCGGCATCCTCAGTCACCCACTCCGGCTGCTCTGCCTGTTACACCAGCGTAGCTCTTGGCCACACCGTCAGACAGCGGTGAGCAAGATTCACAGGGTTAGCCGTGGTGACGCGGGAGAGCTCTCTGCCAGGCAGCAACACATCTGTGACTGCCCCAACTTTGGGCTCATCGCACTGCTTTGCCTGCCACTGGCCAGTGTGGCCTTTTCCGTAAGAGCCTGCCTAGCTGACCCACAAGGCCCCACAAGGAGCAGATCAGATTAGATATTTTTTTCGAAAAGATGGAAAGACTGATCTATTTTGAGATCTGATATCAAGTGCATATATCTCCCTACTGTATCAGAATTGTGATTTAGTCGCCTGGTTTTAAGTAGAAGACTTTCTGACTTCAGCGAGAAAAAGAAAATGTTTAAAAAATTTATCACAAAATATTCTTAATGATTTTTAGTCACATTTGACCGGTTTGGATATTTTACTGTTCGGCTTCAAAGTTTTTCACACCGTTTTTGTGCATGACAAATGCACTCCGATGTTTCATGCTCTTGACGTCCAGTGACCAGCGGCGCGGCGGCGCCTCTTCCGATGCCGGCGAGGATCGCGGCTTGAGATCCAGCCCTCCGCTGAATAAGAGCCGAAGCTCCTGCGCGATCGGCGTTTCGTTACAGCCGCCCGGCCGCTCTGCTGCCGCCTTCTCCGCTCCTCACAGCCTCCCGCAGCCCCCCTCATCGGCGGACTCGTATTAACCAGCGACTCCTGGATTTCCAGCGAAACCGGCTGCGGACATGGATGTGACTGACTCCTCCGTTTGAGGTAATCTGATTTCATAGATCGGCGGCGATCTGGCGTGGCACCACGGGCATTGACGTTAACGGAGGCATGTGTGCGATTTCAGCCCGCTGGTGCGTGTGGATGGAGGGAGTCTGACAGTGCGCGGCGCGCCGGTGCTCGGTCATCTTTCTCAAGTTTCATTGCTCAACTGTGTCCGTGGTCAGGAGCGAAGGATTTGCGAAATAGCATATGCGGGAAATAATATTGTTCCGATTTAAAAAATAGCCCGTTTTAGTGCCTGGATACAGTTTTTATTTCGACAAAAAAGTCGTCGCATTCATATTTAATAAAGGTAATCTACTTTTGAAATGTACTGAATATTAACACTGCACGGTTGTTCTAACCTCCCTGACTTCGCGGAGCTGCAGTCTCCACAATAGTTATTTTAACGTTTAGTGATATTGTTCTAATAAGTATTAGCCGATAGATGTGCTAATGCCTTTAGTAGTTACACTTCTAGATTTTACTGATTAGTTTTCATCGCAGTGTGTAATTTGGTAGTATGTTCAAAATTTGGTTTTTATCTTTTATTTCCGTTTGTCGTGCATTGAAAAATTCAGCTAAATGCAATAGGTGTACTGGAGGAAAATGGCACAGTTCACAGCTGCTTATAAACTATAGCTTGGCGTTGGTCGGTTTTTTATTTTAGGTTCTTTTGTTGTTGTGTCGGTATATAATAAAAAATGTTTTATTTGGTATATATACAACAATGAAAGTTACTATAAGGTTAAATTTCAGTAATACACATCATATGATAAATAGATGAGGTCATCTGAGGGCTCCAAGAAAATGAATGAATTAATTTAAAACTGAAGGAGTTATAGAGACCTGTTGGCGGGGGGCATAGAGAGGAATGGTTTCCAGAAAGATGAGGCTGATGTTGCTTCATCTGGCTTGAGTGTGTCAGTGTTTTCTTGACTTCAGCTCCCACACAGTCACCCAAAGCCTGGGCTCCGGAGGAGAGCGGGATGGTCGCAGAAGAGCTGCTGCTGCTGTTTCTCCTGCTGGGCTGGGGAGGAGACAGAGCCCAGACGGCGAGCCCTCACCAGAGGGACGGAGAGGCCCGGGAGGTGGTGCTGGCCGTGATCCTGCCGCGCAACAACACGTCGTACCCATGGGCGTGGCCCCGCGTGGGCCCGGCGCTGGAGCGCGCCATTGACCGCATCAACCAAGACCAGTCGCTGTTGCCAGGCTACCGGGTGCGCTACGTGTTCGAGAACAGCGAGAATGAGGCGGGCATCTGCTCCGAGTCCATCGCCCCGTTGCTGGCCGTCGACCTCAAGTTTACCCACAATCCCTGGGCTTTCATCGGACCGGGCTGCGACTATACCTCGTCGCCGGTGGGCTTCTTCACGTCTCACTGGGGCCTGCCCATGGTGACGGCGGGGGCCCCCGCCGTGGGCTTCAACTTCAAGGTGTACCCGTCCATCACCAACACGGGCCCCACGCACCGCAAGCTTGGCGAGTTCACCCGACACATGCACCACCACTTTGGCTGGCCCCATAACGCGCTCCTGGTCTTCCACGACAACAACATTGACGACCGGCCCTGCTACTTCGCCGAGGAGGGCCTCTACAAGGAGCTGCAGTTGGACAACATCACTGCCGACAACGTGGTGTTCAACGAGCACATCCTGCCCGTCGATTACAACATGCTCCTGGATGACATCAAGCAGCGTGGCCGCGGTGAGTCACATGACAGGCCTTCTTTTTCATCCCAGGGCCTTTCTGTGCCGTTACTAGGTACGCTGGGATAAGGTACACTAACTTATTTGATTATTATTATGTAATCTATCGCAGGGTTACGGGGATGGGCTTTTGTCCTGGGATTCCTACCAGGGATCAATGAAGTATTATCATCAATGACGTAGCAATATGAACATATCAAATCTGAACAGGCAAACATCACTGGATAAATATTTATAATTTTGGTTCAGAGAGACAGTGACCCAAGTTCATAACATTTTACACTTGTACCGTAATTTGTAATTATTGTCACTAATAGCTACCAACTCTTTCCCAGGTTGAATCCTATACCTGACAGCCATATGAAACCCACTAGTCTCTCCAAAGTGGAGATCTGTGGACCAGAGGCAGTCCAGTATACATCAGTCCTTGACCCTTAGGGTTTTTCTTAATTGGGGATGAGGAGGTTCATCTTGGTCCTGATTGCTCGCATGGAGAGCACTAGAAATACTGAGTACCAAGCTGACCTGCTGTTCCCAGATGTTCCCAGTGTGATGCTCATCACCAGTAACATCAGGGATGGTGGATAATGAATCCAGTATCAGACTGGTAGGAACACTGAGGCCAATGGCAACTTTCACAAGCAGTTAGGGTGTTCCATGTTAGGAATTGCTACGGATGTCTTTCGAAAATAAAGCCACAGTGGTGATGTCCCTCTTCAGTGCCCGAAATATCATACTGCTGCTGCAGGTAGTAAAACATACCATGCTTAGCATTACCTTAAATGTCATGATGCAACCAGCACCAGGTCTGCTGGGGACAGTAAATGGAGATAAATGCCTTGGTCAAGCGGGTGTAGAGACGCGTCAGTGCTGGCAGCCGTCTTTAAAAGGGTTATTTAAGTGAATTTGGGTAAAATAAAAATAATTAAGATGAGGAAGAGCAGATGTATAAATAAACAGTATTCCAAAAGCCAATACAAACCCACCCAGCCCCCCCCCCGCCAACCGCTAAACATTCCTCCAGAAATTGACGCAAGCAAAATCCTGGCATTAATTAATTTTTCGTGAGGAATCAAAACAGTGGAAAAAAAAGCGAGGGAGCAAGTGGATTGGTGAAGGGGGGAGTGTGTGGTGTGTGTGGGGGGGGTAACAGGACCATCTCTGTTCACTACGGCTGTGGCAGACAGCTGACACGTGGCCTAACCAGATCATTACCTGCAGGCTGGGCTGACATTGGGGGGGGGAGCTAGACTGTGGAGAAATAGCCATGAGGAATTCCTCCCCCAAAACCGTGCCGAACAGATGCTCACGGAGAGATGAGGGCTGTGATGTTTATCTCCGGAGCACACGCTAACAGGTTTCCGGCGACAGCGCACGTTGGGAGGCTGGCGTATGGCGACGCGGGGTGTGAAAATAAGACCTAAATAATTACGGTGGAAGCACATTGCCATCTAGTAAGAGTCCGCGCCGGGATCCAGTTTGCACTGCCGTCCTTTTGCCAGATACATTTTCAGCACTGTTCCCACGTCTGGAGCGTGGGCCAAAAACGAAGACTCGATCGATAGAGGAACGGCAGCGAGGTCGAAGTCGCTTGTGTGCCGGCTTGGTGACACGACACTGCCAGGAAATACTGAGCACTCCCCCAGGCTAAAGCAATCAACGTGGCTGGAGCGCTGTCACCGCAAGGTCAAATCAGGAGACAGCTTGCATAAGGGATATCTCGGTCGCCGTCCGTATTTGACCTCTGTTGCACAGGTAGCACGGCATTGTGGGAACCGGTCAGTCGCGGGTTCCGGCTTCATGGAACCGCAGAGAGCCTCTGTGTTTTTTTTCAGCCGCTGGATTTTGTGTTGATGTGGCTCGTGTTTGAGCAATGAAAATTAGAGTACCATTATAGCCCGATGGCTTGGGAAGGACTCCCGTCTGAATGCTTTGACGTCCTTGAACATTCCTCGCTTTTTGTTATGATTTCATCTGTCCTGCTCTGTTCGGGCGTGGGTCGGCACCTGATCACAGCTCTGAAACTATCGCGAATCTTTCTCAGAAAAATGAGTCAGACTGTTCCTCTCCATGTCTATAAATAGGAGACTGATACTGAATTTAAAATCATTGTACATTCAGTTGGCTATGAACATTTTTGAATGTATAGCAGAGGCTTATTAAAAGTGCAGCAGTGTTTTTGTGGTGGTTTTTTTTGGGAGGGGGGGTCACAGAATTGAAGGGACAGCTTAGGTAACACAGATCTCACAATAAATAAGTCCTGGCTGATTTCCTGTAGGCCACTCCTGAGGTTCCCAATGGGTCTGAAACTTGACTTGAGAAACTTCTAAGAAAGCGTCTCTCTCCTTATAAGGAAATCACTCAACATATCAGATGTGTAGGTATTTCCTGTAAAATACAATCCATCATGGGGTTTGTTTTCTTCAGTTCGTGTGGCTATCGTTTCATTTTTATTGTCTGCCATTTGTCATTTGGGCCAAGGAATGACTGGGTGACCTATGCCAGCTGAGGGTTTCGTGCTGGGAAAGTTGGAAGGTGAACAGGAACGCTTCGCTGTGTTCCTGTGGGCTCTTTCTGAGGAATATTTCTTACATGCAGTCATTCCTTGATTTGTGTGTGTTTCTCTGACCAAGCTGAACTGTTTCTCCGAAAACACGGGGTCAGTTGTGGATTACTAAATCAGTGAATCCTCCTGCAGTCTTACTCCATTCTTTAATGAGACCAGATAAAGACCCTACAACGTTCTCCCGTGATTTCTACCAGCACATTATACGTCCAACTACCAACCATTTATCTCTCTAAGGATCAGGGGGGAGTGTGAAGTCTAGGCCTGGAAAGACACAGCCGGAACAGGCTGGGGTACCCTCATTTTGAGGGCGGTTCAAACTTATTTTACCACCTAGTTATACATCTGGTTAGGAGCAAACAAATTTCTGGGGGTGGGGGGTTCAAACCCATAATTTTACTGTCGGTCCACATGCTTATACTCTGGATAGGATGCAAGTCCATCACATATAGTCAGAAATTTACAGATGTACTTTGGCATATCATTCAGCTATAGGAAGAAACTCACGGAAAGTGTGGAGAACGTTCAAACTCAAACTCCAGGGCAGGACTTGAACCCCCAAAGTGCTGTGCAAGCACAATGGTGAAGAAATAGTGGAAATCTTTTACGTATCTGTGTGTGTGAACTCTTCCCTCTTCCTTCCTTGGCTGCGCGATCTGCGTAATCACCAGGAATCATGATAATCTGACATTCAGGGGCATCTCTGCATCCAAGAGGTATGAAAAAGGACTGTTTCCATGGTGATAAGGCACATTTAAAAAAATCTGTTTACCAATTCGTATTCAGCTTTTCTCCTTAAACTTGCTTTAAAATATTCAAGCATATAGTATTTAGGATAGTATTATGCAGAATTCTTGATGAATAATTTTCAGGTTAGCTGATACAGTAACCGAAATGCCGCGCAATGCATACCAGTGTCCGGGAATGCATGTCGGCACATAGCAATATGGACTAAGTTACTGGAATTCACGCTTTTCCTCAAGGATTAACATTTTATTCAGAGGATATGGCACTTATATTTCCTTGTTTTACTTTTCATTAGGGAAGCAATGAAATCTCAGTATAGCAACAAGTTACGGCTCTGATGTTTAGGACTATGCTATGAAAACTTACCAAATCTGCATATTGATTGTGTCGTTATCCGGTTTAGCTTGTCAATCTCAACAACAAAAAGCATGAATATTGATGTGAAAGCTGGCGGATTGCTTGACAGGCTGGAGCCATGAGCGGCGAGGCGCGGCGTCTCCTCATCGCCGCTTATTACTAAGTGTCCGATTGGCATTATGCTGGGGGGGAAGGGCACCGCCGGCCGAACGCTCCTTCCTGGGTCCCTCTCGGCTGCCAAATTTGGTGCTGATTTTAATGGCGATTTTACCCCCTGGTAATTAGTTTGCGAGCAACACGTGGGACCGCCTCGTCGCTGCCTCTTGCGTGTAATTAGAGTGAAGTCGTAAATCAAGAGTACATTGTAATCACAGATTAATTATTGTTGCCTTTTTGTTTTTTAAAACACGGATTTTTAAAGCGTATCAACGGGGTTTGTCTACCAGCGCTTTAATCACGCTGCATTTGTCGTTAATAATCTACTGTTTAAAATCTATGTCGAACCGGGGGCGCTGATACCGACTCCGAAATGATTTTGATGGGATCGAAGTTGTGAGATGAAAATCAAAGATGATGCGGGGAGGACACCTTCGCGCAAAGCGCGCCCCGCTGCTCCCCCTGGCTTAGCATTTAACGGAAACACCTCTGCACAGACTTCGCAACTCAAAGCAAGCTGAATAAAATATACCATAATGGTGCGTAAAACCGTAAGGGGTTATCAGTAGGTCGGCTGCAGGGATTTCGCCTGATTTTATTAATGCATCTGGGGCTTGTACAACTTTTTCGTTGTGTTCTACAGATTTTCAAATGACAAAATATTAAACCAACCTTTACTTAAATGAATTAGTCATTGCAATAGGGTACGTGCTGCAAAGGGTATGTTGTCCCCAGTAAATGATTTGCAATAAGGCAACATAGGAAAGCGGTTTAAAAAATAGTAGCACTTTACTGGAGGCGACAGAAATAATGTATGATTCTGGTGTTACTTATGTATTAATCAATCAGACATTAAGTGTTAGTTACAAACCGATCTCCTGTTTGCTCGCCAATAATGAATTGTTAGACCCATCTTATATCTCAAGCAAGTGCTATATTTGTTATTATGCCTGCTAATTATGCAAACCCTTTGTGAACTACTGAAGGAACCACCAAAGGAGGTACTGTCGGGACAGATAATGAATTATAACACGTAATTTATTCCACGCAGTCGGAATATTTGTTACTATATCCGTAAATTATGTACATTTTATTGAAACACTGAAGGAACTACTATGGAACTATTGAAGGAACAATTAATGAATAGCATAAGTGAACTACTAGTGAAGTGTTTGTTCATCATTAATGAATCATGACACATCTTTCATCTTAAGCCATGACTATAACTGTTCATGGGTTGTACTTCAGTTGTAACTGAGTTACAACTAAGTATTTTTGTCACCTTGAGTAAAGTGTTACCAGAATAATAAACATTTCTCTGATATTAAACATCAGTTGGGTTTTTCAGGGAAATGAAAGCACCCATCCTTCCAGCTAACAGTTGCTTATCCTGTACAGGGTTTGTGGGACAAGTGAAAAAACAGAAAGCCACAGAATAAACGGACAAGCTGGCTGATTGACAGCTGTTGTAAACACAACACTCTGGACAAAGGGAGGACTATATGAATGACAGTATATACAGACAGATCAGATCTAGTGGGGGTAGCGCTTGGAAAGACGGACAGCATGACACTCGGGGTGGAGGTCAGAGAATGCATAGCTCTGTATTATCCGGCAGACCCGGGATCTTGGGATTACACCTAGTGAGCCCAGCGCTGACTGACGAGGGCCCCCGTCATCTGTCACCCGACTCTCCCTGACCTTTTCCCCAGCACTCATCAGTGAGGAGGAAATGTTTCATGTCATCCCTCCATCTCCTCCCCCCACCTATCGCTCCCATAAATAAGCGATCGTGTCATCAATGGCTGGGGCTGAAAGTAAAAACAAACAAACAAACAAACAAACGTAGCCCCTAATTCCCAGGGCCATTGAAGTGCTGCTTGATTTGCAGCCAGAGGTGCGAAGGGGGCGGAATCCCAGGGTCAGGACGCAGAATGTTTGCAGTGCCTGGTCACTGCTGGGCTTACACACCATATACCCTACGAGGCAGTTTGTCGTGGCCTACCACCTTGTTAGCTCCTCTTCTTGCCCGTTGTGTTTACGTCTGCACCTCCATGTGTGCAACTGCAAATTCAAATCAATCAATTCACAAGAGCAGCGTTGGGTTTCCGTGGCTAATTCATCAGTCCCGCTATTCGGATGTGTTTTACGGCCTGCTCTGCATCAAATAACATTTGCCGAATGCCGTGTAATTACCGCAAGGCCTTTGGGGTGCTCGATTGAGAGTCGGGTCTGTTCTGGTCCGTGGAGTGGGGGGCAGGGAACGTGGAAGTGCAAGATGGAGGTTGAGATGGTGGAGGAGGAGCACAGCAGTGTAATTAGCCGAGCGGATGGCTGAAGAGAGCAGGATTGGCGGTAAAGGGCCCTTGTGCTCTGTGTTCACTTGGTGCCCTTTGCCATATGCGAGAGGCCCTTGAAGGTCTGGAGGGTAACTTGTAAATTCTCTAACCGGTAACGTGACCTCAGTAGCCATACTCAACCCGTGTTGACTGTTTGTAAAACCACATTACCCCCCCCCCCCAGCCCAAATAAATAACCTGCCTCTGCATTGCACTATGCACATTGTTCTATTATTATTTTATGTACGTTATTTATTAGGGGTGCCTCGCACCTCTGGGATCAGGGTTCGAGTCTCCTCCCTGACCCCACGTGTCAATGTGCATGTTCTCTCTGTGTTGTTGTCAACTTTTCTCTGGGTTCTCCCCCCAAAAACAGGCTAAGGTGCCCTTCAATCAGTTTGTTGGCCTGTCCTGGGCTGTTGCTTACCTTGTGCCCCTAACCTCCGGGATAGGCTCTAGGCCGCCACGACTCTGGATAGGACAAACGAGTACAGAATATAGATGGATGGAACTTATAAAATTTTTTCTACTTTCCTTGATTGCTTCGCAATCAATCCAAAAGTAAACTCCTTTGTAAAAGTATTGCTGGGAAATAATCGATTGTGATTCTGACGGGACAGGTCTGTGGGAATAGATGGTCCTGGCCCCCCTCTGCGATCGTTACCGCGCCGCCTTTGGGACGGGCGCCTCTCGGGTTGCCCCCCGCCTCCCCTCCCCGATCAGCCAGCTATCCCGTTTTGCTGGATGAAGCCCTATTGATTATGCAGCTGCGGCCCTCGCCGCAGAGCTGCCTGAAAGCGGATGCCTGCCGCCTCTCCAGCGGAGTCTGCCGAGATGCGCACTTTTGTTCGGCCATAATTCGGCTCTAATGACTTTAATTGCGGAGAGGTGGAGGGGAGCCGGCAGCCGCGCGGAGAATGTGCCTCGCTCCGGCTTTTCAGAGAGACGCTCGTCGGTGGACAATTACGGACGTCACGGGGGCACAGCGAGGGGCGACGGAGCGCATTTCCTCTGCCTCGCTATTTAATGGGTGCCCGATACGATTCAGTGAACTTCAGACATAACCGGCATGGAGACGGATCAGAGGAAATGGTAGACGGAAAAAAAGCACTCTTTATATGTATATTTACCCCCCCCCCCAGTTGTTTGAGTTATACATTTCTGCCTGGGAATTAAAGAACAAACTGTACCAGCATTGATTGAGTGAATTCTCACTGACATACTTATATAGCTATAATGTCAGCATGATATACTCTATATATATATATATATATATATATATACAGTATATAATATATATTATACTGTAGCCTGCTTTTTGAGCTAAAATTCTTATAACTGGGGGAGTGTTGTTCTTTGCCTTTTAGCAGTTATGGGCAATGTCCCATGTTTTCTCACATTGTCCCTCTGAGCAGTATGTAGGGGAACAGGGCCGTCAGCATTTCGCCGGCTCTGATGTGAGCGTGCATGCAGTGATCTCAGCATGTAGCCGCCCCCCTTGGGGACTGGGGGCTAATGGGGATGCCAGCTGTCTAGTCTGCTCAATCTATATCACGGGACGTATGTTAGCTAATGTTTCCTTTTTAGCATGCCATTGTTAGTCTGGTGCGAACAACTGCTGTGCCCGGGACCGAATCGATTCACCTGCCCCTGAAGAAAAGGGGGCATTTTTAAGAACAAATCGTGCTTTTTGGTAACTCTGGGTGGTGACTGCGTCTAGGGTGTGCGTGGGCTGATTTTGGAGAACTCGGGTCTTACCTGCATTAGCTTTTATTAACTTTGAAGTGTAAACCT
>JAODKN010000134.1:13771676-13783394 GCA_026774425.1 Petrocephalus zakoni | reverse complement strand
CCCCCCCCCCCCCCCCCCCCCCCCCCCCCCCCCCCCCCCCCCCCCCCCCCCCCCCCCCCCCCCCGGGGGGTGTTGCGCCATGCTGTGGCCTTGGGCCCCATCCCTTCTCAGACAGACTCCTGGCTCTCCGTGAACCCGTGCTCAGTAATCATTTAGAAGGCGAATGTTCAGATAGGAAGGTCGATGCATGTCATTCGCCGGGTTCGAGTAGTGCAGCGCAAGTTCTTGAGTCATAGATTCTGAAGAACCCTAAGCTTGATTTCGCTTGGGGGCCTGTGTGAGTACGGAAAAGGATTTACAGCATAGCAGTTAGTTTGTAGTTGCGTGAGTTTTATTTGTGTTAAGTGTAAATGTAAATGAGGCTGCATTATATTGTGTCCAGAATCTGTCCAGCTGCCTCTATTTATCCTTAACAAGGTATTTAGTCCAGTCTCTGTCAGCTGGGTTTCATTCTGTGCGGCATCTGTTAACGTGGGCCCTGGTGATTAATCGTCATGGTAACGCAGGAGTTCACCTGTGTGCCGTTGCCCTACCTCCCTCCAGCTCACAATACAAACTGTATAAGCGATGATCTTGGTGCAGTTGGAAGCATTAGGAGTGAATGTATGCAGTGAAATGGTAGATGAGTCGCACAGCAGCGTGATGTATTTTGACCCCTGCGTCCCCGGTCTCTCTCCCGACCCCGCAGAGATCATCGACCGCGTAGCCTTGGGCGAGTGGCCCTACTTGCGGCCCACGATCTGTCTCCAGAGCCACAGCGAGGAGCTGGGTCAGCTGATGCAGCGCTGCTGGGCCGAGGAGCCCACAGAGAGGCCCGAATTCAACCACATTAAGCTCTTCCTCTGCAAACATAACAGGTCTGTTCCCCTGAAACCATCACTTCTTTTCCTAGAACCATCTTTGTTTTCTCCATTTGTTCAGCCTACTTCCCATCTTAAGGGCTATAAAATATCTAGAGATCGAGTCCATGATCCAGTAGCGTTCCTAAATGTAACCTAATTAAGAATCTGTGTAGAATATAATCTAACGTGTGCTTGGTATAAATGTCTTGTCACAAATATGTAATTTGTAATAAATATGTAAATTATCTAATCATGTCATGCTCAGGCCTGAAAGCAGAAATGAATTTTGAGGGGCGTCTGGCAAAGTTCGAGAGGAGATTCAGACTTTTTGAATCATTTTACTAGCTGGCTATGTGCCTTGGGAGCGAACAAATGTCCCAGGGGCTTCAAGGCCATGATTTTACTGCCGTGTGGCTATGTGTACCTGCTCTTGCTAGCTCATTCTCTCCCCTCTGTCCACCTCTGAATGTATTACCTCACTGCCCCAGAGGGAACAGCACCAACATCTTGGACAATCTGCTGTCCCGCATGGAGCAGTACGCTAACAATCTGGAGGAGCTGGTGGAGGATCGTACCCAGGCCTACCTGGAGGAGAAACGCAAGGCGGAAGCCCTGCTCTACCAGATCCTTCCCCAGTGAGTGGCTTGGGGCTTCTCCAGGGCAGAGTATTGAGCTCCACTGTGATCTGCAGCCAACACCCTGATAGCCAGAGATGTACTGGGTCCCTGATTCCCAGTGCTGTGCTCACTAAGACGATCAGGAAGCAGGCTGGTGACCCCTTCTACTTGAGAAAGTGAACCTGGACACCTCTTTGTCGCCCTCACAGCTCTGTGGCAGAGCAGCTGAAGAGGGGAGAGACGGTGCAGGCAGAAGCTTTTGACTCCGTCACCATCTACTTCAGCGACATCGTGGGCTTCACTGCCATCTCGGCTGAGAGCACCCCCATGCAGGTGAGAGACCCTCCAAACGTGACTGGCCCCATCCTTCATGTCTTTTTAATGTTCCTAAAATGTATGATGGGGTTCTTTTAGTGTAATGTTTCACCTGATCCATGCTCCTTCTATCCCATAGGTGGTCACACTGCTCAATGACCTCTACACCTGCTTTGATGCCATCATAGACAACTTCGATGTTTACAAGGTGATTTTTTTATTTTTTTTTTGGCTGCTACTTGTGCAATATAATTCCAAGGATAATACAATTAATTCTGTCTACTTATTGCACAGTTTTTTTTTCTTCTTTTATAAATGCATGTGTAGCGAGTGGTTTCTCTTAAGCACGCGACACTGCGCCTCTCTGGCTCCCCCAGGTGGAGACGATCGGTGATGCCTACATGGTGGTGTCGGGGCTGCCAGTGAGGAACGGGAAGCTTCACGCCCGGGAGATCGCCCGCATGTCCCTGGCCCTGCTGGAAGCTGTACGCACCTTCAAGATCCGCCACCGGTCGGAGCAGCAGCTCAGGCTGAGGAGCGGGATCCACACAGGTGTGGGAATCGCTGGCACCCACCAGGAAGCCAAAATGTGGTCACTCCCACAATAACCCACTGTCGTCACTGTCCGATGAAAATGTCCACTTTTTGATGTGTGTTACAATCGTATTTACCATTAATGGAATACACATATTTTCCTAGCCTTTGGCATGTAATTCACAAATTAAATGGCATTCTTTCTGTGGTGTTTAAAGAGCCACAAAATGTGCTGGAGAAACCAGAGATCATGGCCCCATTATTCAAGATAATCCACAGACTTTGTAGTGAGCAGTTTAATGTAGGGACAATTTTCTTCTACCGAACTCCACATATCAGTCTTATCTTTGCAAAGAAGATAGTGCCGGGGTGCTCGTGCTCGTATCATGCAGAATTCTACAAACATTTTCAGTTTTGGGGTGCACTGGCCCTTTAGAAACTTAATGGCGACAGCTAGCTAACTAACACCATTGTTAAATGTGAATATGAGGGCAGATCATTTTGTATCTTGTTGACACTGACACATTTGTTTTGCTGACATCAATCCACAACATCAAATCATGTCGAAATCCATTTTTTCAAATGTTTTTTCATAGAATTTTGGAGATTTAGTGTTTTTCCCCGGATTTCGATGGTACATGTGTTTGCTTCCGTGTGCTCCCAGGCCCCGTGTGCGCTGGCGTGGTGGGGCTGAAGATGCCACGCTACTGCCTGTTTGGGGACACGGTTAACACCTCCTCCCGTATGGAGTCCAACGGGGAAGGTAGGGCGCGCTTAGATACCCATCCCTCTTTCTGTCTCCCTTCCCTTCCCACACCAACATGGCTGCACTCTATGGAACTTGCATTGGTTTTCCTTGTTTAAGGGCCCTTTGTTGCTTTCCCAAATAACAGGAAACATTTGGCACATCTGTTTATGTTGTTATTCAACATTAGCTGTATTAGCCATGTGCCAGTCGGGGCAGTGCGGTGACTCTGAGGCTTGGCTGCAGAGTGTGCGTGTGCCAGTCGGGGCAGTGCGGTGACTCTGAGGCTTGGCTGCAGAGTGTGCGTGTGCCTGTCGGGGCAGTGCGGTGACTCTGAGGCTTGGCTGCTGTGTGTGTGTGCCAGTCGGGGCAGTGCGGTGACTCTGAGGCCTGGCTGCTGAGTGTGCGTGTGCCAGTCGGGGCAGTGAGGTGACTCTGAGGCCTGGCTGCTGAGTGCGCGTGTGCCAGTCGGGGCAGTGCGGTGACTCTCAGGCTTGGCTGCTGAGTGCGCGTGTGCCAGTCGGCGCAGTGCGGTGACTCTCCGGCTTGGCTGCTGAGCGTGCGTGTGCCAGTTGGGGAAGTGCGGTGACTCTGAGGCCTGGCTGCTCAGTGTGCGTGTGCCAGTCGGGGCAGTGCGGTGACTCTCAGGCTTGGCTGCTGAGTGTGTGTGTTCCAGTCGGGGCAGTGCGGTGACTCTGCACCTGCGTCCGTTCACCCTCAGCCTTGAAGATCCACGTCTCGGCGGCCACGTGCGCCGTGCTGGAGGAGTTTAACTGCTTCCAACTGGAGCTCCGTGGCGACGTGGAGATGAAGGGCAAGGGCAAGATGAGGACCTACTGGCTGCTCGGAGAAACGGACGACAAAAAGTGATGGACGGATGGATGGAGCAAGACGGATAATCGATGGACAGGGATGGGCGCTGACGCCGATGTCCTTCAGCTGACAGATGCCTCGCAAGCCCCCCTCCCCAAAATCTCCATCTGTCAAGACACATTGATTGATCAGACTCGATCCCAGCTGAAGGTTTCTGTGCTGTAATGTAACATTTCCTTTAGTCTCATTGGTTCTTCATTATTTCTGATGAGGTTCAGACAAACGTTAACAATGCATTTCTGCTGTAGCGTGACCAGAATTCGCGGAGTCCGAGGCAGATTGGGCTTTCGAGGCGAAGGACGTTGCCCCGTGATGACTGTGTGATGTAACTGTATTGTTTTTAACCTTTGATTTATCAGTAGCCATAGTGCAGTGGGTTGGTAGGTAGTCAGGACACCACATGCTGAATCCCCAAATCGTTTTCTATCGTTTTGTATATCAGAGTGTATACTTTGGCAGAGTGTATACTTTGTTTACAGCAGTACTACTTTCATGTGTTAGTGACAGATGGGTTTCCCTGTATAATCGTGACTCTCTTCACTCTATAGTACTATTCTCAGTACATATTCTCAGTACTATTCTCAGTACATACGGAATCAGTGTCGTAACTATGAAGCTTTTTTTCTATGTTCAACTCAATGGAAAACTTACACCAAGTCACTTAACTCGTTCTTGAAATCGGTAAGACAAGCACCCCATCTGCAGACTTTACTGTACTATTCTCAGTACGTAGGGAATTGGCTTGTTTGAACTACAAAGTTCCTTAGCCTTGCAAAGTCGCTTGTACACGTCACTGTATGGAAATCTGGCTTAGCAACCTCTGCTAATCACCCTCTGCTCTACTGGACACCTTTGGCAGTTGCTATGAAAAAATATCAGAGGGGGTGTGAGCATCATCTGCCATGAAGATTATAGCCCAGTAGTCTGACGGTGCCTAGAGACATCATGCTGGTAATAGAGACTTTCAATGTGGGCTTCCAGCTCTACAAAGGGAAGATGTGAAAGGCAAAAGCTATTGATGTGTGCCTGTGGCAGGATTTCTTTAAATCAGGACCAGCATTAGACTTCCTTCAAGAAGACAGTTGGAAACAACAACCAGTTACACAATGGGTGAGAGGCCCCTGACATATGTCCCAGGACAACTGAAGCATTTCAAAGGGGCGTTGACTTAGTGCATACATAATTAAACCTCTGGAGACATTAAAGTACATTCTCTTCTTTGTGGTTTTTTTAAAGTGTCTTCGAGGTTTGCCAAGACAACTTTCACAACACCAAACAATGAGGGAAAACAGCCTCTGGATAAAAATGAGGTTTAATTCTGTAATCTGCGTTATTTTGTGGGCAAAACAGATTCAGGAAGTGGTGTGGTCAAGCCACCATGCTCTGGGTGTGTGTACCCCTGAAGAAGCCCCCTTCCACTAGTCGGATTTCATTGTTGTCTTTTGTTCTTAAAATGAATAAAATGTGAAAACTGTTTCGGGTATTTCATTCTAGTGCTTTTTGTTTTTTTTTATAACACCGCGCTCTCTTGTTTTATCCATTAGCCTTGGAAATTATGGGGAACAGGACCATTATGGAAAAACTGATATTGTCTGAAAGTGTGGTGCAGTTCAGTTTATTTATGTTTAGCTGTTGAGCCCTAATGAAGCAAAATCCCCAGCAGAGGTTTTCATGTAATGAGAAGAGGAGGTGGTGAGGTCAGTCTGCTTGCAACTGGACCCTCCGGACAGCTGTCGATAAGCCTGGTGTAAACTTTCTGTGTTGTTATGTTATGTTCTCAGCCTTTGTTAATATTGTATTTGGCTGTTTGTCTCGTCCGCCATACATCTTTTCCTGTACTGCCTAATAGTGTCTATATTCGTTTTTATATCTTTATATAATTGTCTCTTTGTCCACTCTTAGTGAAAGCGGAATAAGATCTGAAAAGTCCCCAATGAATTTAACTTTCTTTTCACACTCGCCCAAGTTGATCAATTCATACAAACAAGGTCAAGTTCTCCGTTTTCCATTCAGTTCCATTTTAAGTATGTGATAGACAAACCACTGGATATTTAAACGTAAAAAAAAAAATAAGACTTTTCAAAATATGACTTTCAAAAAAATTAAATGCTCTGAGAGCAATTATGACAGCTGAGTGTTTAGCAATTAAAAAAATCTTTATCTTCCAAAGACAATCATCTTGCTTTGAGAGAAAGGATTAATGGTAGATTGAAGCCTATGTCACTGCTAAAAGAGACATGTCGCTTTGCTGCAGAATGTGGCAGCCTCCTGTCATTCCCAGCATATCTGCTATTCTGACAATAATGCTGACAGGAGTTGTTCCTGTCTCCTGGTGGCAGAGGGCCATTCATCGCAACAGGATTTGTTCAGATTTTTGGTACACTTTGTGGAAAATGTTAATAACCTTCCTCAATACAGGTTGGTTTCATTGTCTAGCTAGACCCCTCAGATGAGAGATAGCAATACTATGTACTCTAAAAGCTAACTGTTGTTCTATCATCACAACTTAAACTGGAATTTCAAATCCTACCCTTATATAACCCTTTTTCTCTTTACAACCCTCTGGTCCGATCTGAAAGGAGGCTGGACATAGCGCTCCTGTTCTGAGCAATGGGCTTCCCTTTGTTCTGACTGTAACTATTACAAATGTAAGCTATGCTCCTCTACCCTGATCACAATCCATTGGTGATAACTGTGATCAAATGTGAATTCTATAATAACGTCGATGAGTGGCGCCCTGGTGATGCCTGCTTCCTGTCGAAGACTGAATATGGAATTTTGGCAGTGTGGAATTTCAGCACACGGAAAACAGTGAATCTGGAAAGTTTTGACGTCATCGAATTGTCACAAATTCTATGCTGGGGAGTGGGACCTCCTAGCGCATTTGTAAAGTCATTGTGCACATGCTGAACATCCGGACAGACAACATGGGATTAATTAGCTCCAGGACGGTTTGTACTATTTCTTATGTGTTTCATTAGTTCATCTGTTTGAGTACAGGAAAGTTTATTGAATAATCTTTGCACTCCCGGGGGGGTCAGTGGGGCTTAAGTGTAGCACAAGATTGATTTAGTTGTAATATTATAAACATGTTGACATTCTTGCCTGCTGGACAGATATTTATCTGTCCAAAACATTTGTGGCTAGATCAAATTATTTCAACTGATGTCATACATAATAAGTAAATCATATAAAAAAAAAACACAAAATTCATTGTCAGCTTGCATGTCAGTAGTATTGTGCATCTGGCCACTTTCCGCAATAAACTTACAGTATGGTTTAACCACTTGCCCAATGATCATGGTAAGGCTATCCCAGAATGCACAGGGTGAAGGGACACCTACGACAAGCTCTCAGCAAACTCTCACACTATAAAGACACCAATTCATCTAAACAGCATGTTTTTGGACAGGTGCTAGAAGCCCCTGCACACAAAGAGGAGAACATGCATACCCCCCGCCCACCACATACACACACAGCTGGGACACTAATCTTGTCCACAACGCTGCTGGTATGAAGCTACAGTGCTACCCACTGAGACACCAAGTCAGACAATTACTGGAAAATTGGATTAAATATCTGGTATGGCTATTCTTACAGCTTCCACCTAGACTATTCTTCTGTTTGTCATTTTCAATGCCTGCTTGTTATGTTAAGGTGACAGCAGCCTGCCTCTTCATAAGCTTTGTGCGTGAGGCAGGCCACATTTGGATTACATGCTAATCCACTGAAGAATCCATCTATGAACTGAACACTACTATGGAAAAAAAGCGAAAGAATGACGAGAGCACAGAGCTGGGGCTGGCTCAGGACTCTCTTACCCATGAATTGTTTACATTCCTTCACTGGGATATGTGAAGTGAGTGCCCCTGCACACTGTTATGTTCTCTAATGACTGCGTTGGCCAAACCATAATATTTGGGTATATTTTATGCACAAAATCTGTCAAAGGACTCAAACTTAAACTATCCAGACAAATAATTATTAGAACATGCACCTAACCATTTTTGACCTATTTCTAGCTGCAATATACTACTTTATGTTTCCAGTTACAGTAGGCTCTCTTGGCAACAGGAAAACACAGGTGACATACTGTATATTTACATGTGCCTGCTCATTAGCACAAAGTACTGTTGTATTTTCTGTGACACATTATCCTTTTCTCATGGTTTCCAGCTCTTCAATAATTAGACTAAATTGAGTTGCTCATTAAACTGGCCGTGATCTGGCACGAACTTGACATTTTTGTATTTGTTATACTGATTATGCTACTTACATTTTCTAGCTTATTTAACTGTATAATTAATCAATCCTAATTGCATTGTATGTTTTACTTGTAATAGATTATTCAAGGCCTATGTCATAAATTATTCAAGGGCATCAGGGTTGTGGGTTCAAAACCTACCTTTGCACTGTGTGTGGAGTTTGCTTGTTTCCTCTTGTCACATGGATTTTCTCCAGGTGCTCCGATTCCTCCAAGAGTCCAAAGTCATGTAATTAAGCTAATTGCCACCTCAATCTTTGATGAATGTATGCGTGCCTTGCAATGGTCTCCCATCCTAAACAGGGTGCACCCCAGTCTTGTGCCCTCTGCTGCTGGAGATAGGCTCCCCCCCCCACCCCACACACACACACACATACACATACACACATAGTGGATGGATAATGAATGGATGGAAATCATAAGGATCAATGATTAGCATCATCACCTACAGTTTGAAACTTGCCTCCGCTATATGCATGTAGATTTTGATTTTTTTCCTGTGGATAATGTGTGTATGTGGTCTGTGATGAAGCTGGCACCTCTTCCTTGTGCCCTATAATATCTGGGATAATTTCCAGCCCCTCCACCCCAACCCACAACCCAGACCAGAATAAGCCATAAGAAGACAGATAAATAAATAATTCAACGTGAAATTACGTTATGCTACGTGTGTACATATCTTTTCAAATGTATAGTAAATAAAGGGGAACCGTATTCATCCCAAGGAACATTACTGTGCCAAGGCATAGCTCTCGTAGTGCAAGAATAAAACAAACAGAGCAAAAAAATTCAGTATATATATATATATATAAAAAAATTACAAAGTATAAAGACATGAAAGGATAAAAAAAGGATGAGGTATGGAAGAAGGTAAGTAATTATTCCTCTAACCAGAAATGTGATCATAAATAACTACAGTATCTCGATTAATCATTCCGTTTGTAACAGGTTGGTCAGAACAGAAATAGCCGGCACAGTGCGTTCCCCGGATCGCCCGTGAAACTGTTAGTGCCATTGACAACTCAACGGCGCTACCATGTGGTAGCAGCCCAGCTTGCCAGCGGCTTTTCCGGGAGGAGTTCGCGCTTTTACCTAGAGGTGGCAACTACATGTTCTGGTTTCTGATGCAACTGTCTCTTTCGTAATGCGATAATTATGCGCATTTGGTTCCCAAATGCCCGAAACCAAACTAGTTAATAACTCCCACTTACACCAATTTCAGCAAGTTGCGCTTGTACGTGCACACGCGTTTAGCTAAGTAGGCCTTCTTAAATAGACACCCTTGCCACTCAGGACAGATTTTGATCGTTGATTGGGTATTTCTGCGCTATGACGCGCCCTAGTAGTGCGGATGTCTAATTTGATTGGCGACTGCGTACGTCAGTAAAGAGAAAAACATCTCCGATTGGTTGACAGTCGAGCATCGCGGCTCCTCCCATACTGTTTGTCCTACTACTGTTTCCGCTAGGCCACCATGCCCTCCGGAAGATAGTTTGTTGTAGTTGAGCATTGGAATGAGTGAAAGGTGTCTACATCTTGTTTATAAACACATCGTGTGGGTCTCAGGTTAGATAACAAAGCCGATAAACAAGGCCGAACACGACAGACACTCAAATACAACATTAAAATTGTGTAAATAATCCTGGTATAGTTCACAAGCGCGCTGGGTGCGGGCGAAAAGCGAGGAGGGAGGCTATGGAGCCCTCGCCGGTAAAGGGGAAACCGCAGGGTCGGTTGCTCGTTTCCACGACTTTAGACGCCAAAGATGAGCTAGAGGAGGTAAGAGGATTTGTAAGCGAGTGTTTTGCATGTATATCGAGGCTTAATGTAAGTAGCCACCTCACCAGTCTTTACGGCAGAATCTGGGTTTGCAAGATGGTTAGCAAAACATATTGTTTAGGAACTGCATACAGCTAGGTCCCTTGTAAGCAGTCTTATGCGCTGAGGTTATATAGATTTTTTCTTTTACTTTATTCGATGGTCATTTACTCTGCTCCGTACACAGTTGATGGACAACGGCTCGTCCTGCAGACTCCTGATAATCCATAAACGATCCGTGATCCTGGTGCAGGGCACACTTTTAAATGTTGTTGCCCATGACATGTTGGTAAAACTGGAGGGGGGCTCAATTAAGTGCAGCGAAAAGCTGTCGCACTTTGCTTCAATAGTGCGACCTCTTTTCGGTGTATTTAACTGATTCTCTCATTGCGGTCCAGCACTCTGACAATGGTGCTATATTACCAGGAGTAAAGACCGTATTTCTGCACCATAAAACTGGGGAGATACACAGGTTAAACTGAGGACGACTGCTTCAGATCTTAGACAGGCATAGATTTTATACATAACCTTAATTGTATTCACAAAGAAAATGAGCATATACGTATAATATGGAAAATCTTGACATTTGTAAGCATCCATTTGTGACTGTTAATATCCTAAAGAGTTGTCCGGGACAGTAGTAGTACATAGCAATTATGTTTTCCTGATGTAATTACATAAATGAAACTTGGGTTGTGGTTTGTCCACTGTGTTTTTGTGAGGCTCTTCTTTTGTACTGTGTTCTCACCCTACACACACGTATGATTAACTCTGTGTCTCAGCGCCTGGAGAGATGCGTCGGAATTGTGACATCCCTGATTAATGGGTTGTCGGAACGCGAAGCCAACGATGCCCTGACTGCCCACGTGAGTCTCTGCTACATGCTCTTTCAGCTCTTGGCTCGCTCCGTTGCGGTGTATACAGTGTGTCCCGGTGAATGTACGGGCACGGGGAATTTGGCTTTAGTAAAAGCAATCCACCAGAACTTCTCGTATAGCTTTCTTTCATAACTTACTGTGTTGTTAATTGACCGTACATGTTTTTGCTTTTTTTGTGGTAGTGCAGATATTGCTTTATATTTCATTTCTACTGCATTATTTTTTAAATAAGAGGGAACGAAGTTCTCTGATGACTGAATATTTGCACTACATTGCATTCTGTTCATTTCTCCCTCTCCACGCCCACTCCTCCCGGTTAATGCCCCCCTCCCTGTCCCGCTTTCTCTCTTTATCCCCCCCCAGGTGTGCAAGGGGGCCCAGCAGCATGAGGAGGTGTGTCTGGGGCTCTTCACATTGCTGCTGACAGAGCCTGCCCAGGCACAGAGGGTATGCTGCTCTGGCCGCCACCTGTCTGTCTGTCCTCCTGCACAGTCCAAATCACCTGCTTGAGTTATGTAGAAGTACAGGAGAACAGGCTGCCCTCCTAGTAATATAGCAGTATGCAGGAGTGCTGGCCACAACAGAGAATCTACTGAAAAGTAACGAAGACAGGTTGCACTTTGATTTGGATGTAGTTTAATGAACGTCTCTGCACAGACGCGTTTTGGCGTGATGCCGCCTTCAGTGTGCTACTAGCGCTGTGCACTTTTATGACTGCTGCACAACCAATGATAATACTGCAGGTGTCATGGGCATCATCAGGGCATCATCAGGGCATCATCAGACCACACCCCCAATGAGTGGTATCACACCAGATTGCTATCAGATTATA
>JAODKN010000134.1:13758371-13771576 GCA_026774425.1 Petrocephalus zakoni | reverse complement strand
TCATCAGGGCATCATCAGGGCATCATCAGACCACACCCCCAATGAGTGGTATCACACCAGATTGCTATCAGATTATATAAAACATCAATGATCGATGGTATGTATATCATGTGTCATCACACAAGAAAATATCACATAAAAACATAACAAAAAAGAAAGTACATACAGAAATCTATACACATACATACGCCTATATGTACACAGGTATACATATATATATATATACACATATCAATAACATATCACAAGAAGCAGGAGAGAGAGAGAAGTCTTCATTCATACCGTGTGGGGGTCACTGTGGCCAGTGAAGAAGGCCTCACGCCGAAACGTGTCTGTGCGGAGACGATCATTAAACTACATGCAAAGCAAAGTGCGACCTATTTTTGTTATTTTTCACGAGTTATGTAGCAGAAAATGTCACTTAAACTGCGGTGGCCAAGCAGTCGATCAGCAACACAACACCTTTTGCTATGACCAAACCCCCCACCCCCCAGAATTTACTGAGAGGGACCCGCCCCCTCGGTGAAAGATACCTTAGTGACTTAGCTCCCCTGACTGGAGACCACTGACTTAAAGGTAATGCCGCGTGAGAGTGAATTCATGAGAAACTGCAAGCATTTGCACTGTGATTGTTATACAAGAAAGCAACCCCGCATTTAATTTCTGTCCGTACCAATTTTATTTGTCAAAAAGAAGATGGAATATTTTATATTGCTCTTTTATTTCGAAAAGCAGAACCCAGAGACTTCATGAAACCTCGCGGCTAAAATGCCTGCCAAGCTCTCCATCTTAACTTGTTCCAAAATGGCCCAAATCTGGCTTCTTTTATAGTCTGTTAAAACTCTGGCGATGTTTCAGGAACATGTTTAGCAGCACGTCCTCAAGTAATGGTGGAACGTGGGTTTGCCAGGCGGCTCTCTGTCCTACTCCAGTGCTGTGCCTCGTGACTTTATCAGCATAATTGTGAGGTGCGTGGTGTGACATTGTCAGTGTTGACTAAGGTCTTTTTTGGCATCTTCTCCCCCGCCTCCCCACCCCCTGCAGTGTTACAGGGACTTAACGCTGGTCAACAGAGATGGGATGAATGTGGTTCTCATCAAGATCAACCAAATCCTCATGGAGAAGTTCCTGAAGCTGCAGGACGTTTGCCGCAGTCAGGTACTCTTGGCCCTCGCTGCCCCAGCCCTGGTCTCCCTTTTTAGCGTGGCGTAAGCCGTCACCCAGTAGCCTTGGGTGCTCATGGCTCCACCCCTTTGCTTGCCCCTCCCTTTCTTTCTTGCCAGTTGGTGTGGCTGGTGCGGGAGCTGGTGAAGAGCGGGGTCATCGGTGCCGACGGGGTCCTAATGACCCTCATGAAGCAGATTGCAGGTGAGTGCCATACTAAGATTTGTCCAAGTTACATCTGTTCCACTTGACCTCTTGTGTCTGTTTACGTGGTTGAATAGTTTCACTGGTGTCTGTTCACCTGTGGGGTTTGCTGTGCTTTTTGCAGGAGGGGACATCTCCACCAAGAACCTGTGGCTGGCTGAGAATGTTCTGGACATCTTGGTGGAGCAAAGGTGGACCGTGAGGGGAGCGGCTCTGGGAAGTGTCTCTGTTTGGTGCCACGTGGCTTTTTTGGCTGATGTTGCCTGTATTTCACCGTGGTAGGGAGTGGGTGTTGAAGAGCGGGATGTTGATCGCCATGTCTGTCTACACGTACCTGCGCCTCATCGTGGATCACCACGGCTCCCCCACCCTCCTGGCCCTCCGGCAGAAGGAGGTGGACTTCTGCATTGGGTTCCTCAGGGAGAAGGTGAGCGGGAAGGCCAGAGGGCCTGGTGATGCTCGACATCAGTACAGCGTGTGGCGTCCGATGACTCGTGATGGGTTATGATCTGCGTTGCCGACTCCCTTCTCCTCCACCTTCCCTCCATCCTCCTCTCAGTTCATGGACTGCTTCATTATCGGGAGGGATCTGGTGCGTCTGCTTCAGAACGTTGCCCGGATTCCTGAGATGGAGCTTCTGTGGAAGGACCTTCTGCACAGCCCACAGACCCTCAGCCCTCAGTTTACAGGTCTCCATCTCCGAGGCTCGTCTCTCCTGTTCACTATTATTTTCACTATTATTCACCATTTCTTCTCCCTGTCCTTTTAGGCATTCTACAGCTGCTGTCCTCTCGCACGTCCCGCAAATTCCTGGCGTGTCGACTGACCCCCGACATGGAGACCAAACTGCTGTTCATGACTTCCCGGGTAATCCTGACCCGAAGGTGCCGTACACCAAGACCCCTGTCTCAGTAGTCAGAGGGGGGGATCCTGAGCCGTACTATCCCGCCCGCAGGTCCGGTTCGGGCAGCAGAAGCGCTACCAGGACTGGTTCCAGCGGCAGTACCTGTCGACGGCGGACAGCCAGTCGCTGCGCTGCGACCTGATCCGTTACATCTGCGGCGTGGTGCACCCCTCCAACGAGGTGCTTAGCTCCGACATCCTGCCCCGCTGGGCCATCATCGGCTGGCTGCTCACCACCTGCACGGTAAGCGCCGAGACCTCTGCCTGCCGCACGCGTGCCGACTCACCGGGGCCCTTCTTAACCTGCCCTTCTTTCTCCCTCGGCCCCCTAGTCTAACGTCGCAGCCTCCAATGCCAAGCTGGCTCTCTTTTACGACTGGCTGTTTTTCAACCCGGAGAAGGACAGTATCATGAATATAGGTGAGAGGGAGGGTAGTAAGCGGGATGAGTGGGGGTTTTTGGGGTGGTTGCCTCTCTAATGTTTCCGCCGCCCCCTCTTCCCCCAGAACCAGCCATCCTGGTCATGCATCATTCCATGAAGCCTCACCCAGCTATCACCGCCACCTTGCTGGACTTCATGTGCAGGGTCAGTGCCGGCCACTCGCCTGCCCCCTCCCCGCCTACGGCTTCGCCCTTACACCCACCGCCTTGCATCGCCAACTCTCTTGACTTCTCATTTTAGATAATCCCCAACTTCTACCCGCCCCTGGAGGTCAACGTGCGCCAGGGCATCTTCAATTCCCTCAACTTCATCATGGAGAAGAGAGTGCTGGCGTGAGTCTCCGCCCCCTCCTGCCGCCGTAAAAGCCCATATAAAAATGGCGCGCCTGACCTCGAACTCTGATGTCCTAACATCACATACTGTCTTTGTCAGTATTGTGTTGTGTACGCGTTCACGGTTCATCAAAATAATAACCTCTGTCCCCCAACCCGCCCCTACAGCCACTTGGCCCCCCTGTTTGACAACCCCAAGCTGGATCGCGAGCTGAGATCCATGCTGAGAGATCGGTTCCCCGAATTCTGTAGTTCCCCCTCCCCGCCAGTGGAAGGTCAGCAAGGCACGTCTGCCGACGAATGTCCACCTCGTGGTTTCACTGCATTCATAGCGTTGTTTGGTAGCTTGCTAGAATGTCAGAAGGTATTATATGGGTTTGTGGAAGTTTAGTAATTGTGTGACATTCTAGAGATTAGCTTTGTATGTCTCAGGTACGTCTGTTAGTTTGGCTAACGGTGCTTCTCATGCAGTGAAAATGGAAGAGTCCGTTGCCTTGGAGATGGATAATCATGTTTTAGACAAGGAGGATGGTTGCTACGACAACACGGAGGCCACCTTCAGCGATGACGAGGAAGAGCTCAACAACAAAGGTGAGACTCCCTTCCCAGTTTCTCACGTTCCTCAGTAGGAAGTGCTGAGGTTCATCCATAAACTTTGTGTTTTTCTATATTTGATACGTTTGATTCCCTGATGTTGTACTGCTGTCTAGATCTTTCCAAATGGTACTTATCTTCCTTTTGGTCATTGCACTGTTTAGCTTATTCCACGCCTACTTTTAAAAAGCAGATGAACCCAAATTAAGGAATGCTGTGATTGTTTCTTCCAGGCAAAAAGCGTGAATATCGATTCCACCCAATCAAAGAAGCAATTATTGATGAGCCCGCTGACATCACGCCCTTTGTGGACCAATTGGATGAGACACTGAGGGAGAAGGTGTTGCAGCTGCAGAAGGAGAGGTGAGTGGGTTGAAGGATGGGCTGCCACTCGCCTCATTAGAAGTGTGTGGTGTTCACTGATGTCGATTTGGAAATAACCCCCCCCCCGTTATTGACAGTGATACAGAGATGCAGTGTGAGGTCATGCAGGAGATAGTGGACCTCATTCTGGAGGTGAGTTGCTGTTTAGTTCCTGTCCATCGTTTGGATTTGTCTCCGCATGTAGCCTCTTGGCATTCCCCTTTATGACTTCCTGCCCCCCCCCTTCCCTTCTAGGAGGACTTTGATTCTGAGCAAATGTCAACTTTGGCATCATGCCTGGCTGAGCTTTTTAAAGGTCACTTTCGGGGGGATGTGCTACCGGACGAGATCACAGAGGAGTGAGTGGGCCGTCTCTTTTTTCTCTCTCCGTTGGTCTCCCTCCCCAGATGGAGGAGTGGGGGGGGGGGGATTTTGCATCTGTCCCCATCATGGTGGGGCGCCCTTGGCCAGAGTTGACCTGCTTGTCCTGCCCTCAGGTCCCTGGAGGAGTCCGTGTGCAAACCCGTGTGCCTGGTCTTCAGGAACCTCTGCCAGATGCAGGAGGACAACAGTGGCTTCTCAGTGCTGCTAGACATGCTGGCTGAGCTCTACCAGAAGCAGCCCAAGATTGGCTACCACCTGCTGTACTACCTGAAGGCCAGGTGGTGGCGCCGCTCTGATCCGCCTGCTGTTCTGTTCCCGAGGCTGACACTAGTTTGTCATCTCATTGAAACACAAATCCGATATAAAGCTTAAGCTCATAAACGGTGTGTAACGAGCACTTAGCAAAGCGGAACCACAAACTGAAGATTACTGGCTCAACTTACTTAATCCCTATTCAGCAAAGTGATAACACGCAATATATGCTACGAAAATATTTTATTGCATTTTCATACTAAGCTTAGTGGAAACGGGGCCCGTTTTTCCCTGTTCCCTTTAAGAGCTGACCCCCTTAACACTGCTCTCCTTCTCTGACCCCCCCAGCAAAGCGGCCATGGGGAAAATGAGCCTATACGAGTCGTTTGCCCAGGCCACAGCGCTGGGCGACCTGCACACGTGCCTGATGATGGACATGAAAGCGTGCCAGGAGGATGACGTCAGGCTGCTCTGTTACCTCACGCCCTCCATCTACAGCGAGGTTTGTCCCCCCCTTTCCCTCTCTCCCTCCCCATCTCTCCCTCTTTTCTCCCTCACTCACCATGCTGAATGGGGCTCGCCTTCCGTCCACAGTTCCCGGACGAAACGCTTCGCAGCGGGGAGCTCCTCAACATGATTGTGGCCGTCATCGACTCCACGCAGGTAAAGCCCTCGTGGCCCATTGCTCGAGGGAGTTTTACACACACAAAAAAAATGTTCTGTGGGCAGAATAAAAATGATTGCTTCAGAGAGAGAGCCAATCAGATTGTAGAAGAGGTGGGTCCAAGCAACTACACGAGGTGGGACCAAGGCATCTGATTGGTTGGTCTGACATCTGACAAGATCTGGCGGTTCTCTCTCTGAACCAGTCCCTTTTAGTTCTGCCCTTAGATCATTTTTGTGTAAGTAGGTGGTGTAGTGGTTAGGGACGCAACTGTGTAATCGAAAGATTGCCGGTTCGAGTCCTCGCAAGTACTGCTGAGGTACCCTGAGCACTCATGTAGCTGCCCTCGGCTGTGTCACAATGTCACATGGGTTAAAAGCAGAGGACACATTTTGTTGTTGCGTGTTGTGGCACGTCAACAATGACGATTAATCACCTTCGCTTCACTTCAACTGCACAAGCTTGTGGCTGCTGCCCATTAGGCAGAACCACCAATCAGGAGCGAGTAGACTCTGCAGCAGCAGTCTGATGATGTGCACTAATGTTCTTATCACTCTAATCCTGCCTCCTCCAGCTGCAGGAGCTGATGTGTCATGTGATGATGGGGAATCTGGTCATGTTCCGGAAGGACTCCGTTCTCAACATCCTCAGTGAGTGTGCCTTTCATTCGCGCTGTGGGAGGGGAGATCCACACGCCAGTGACTGTGCGGTAATGCTGGCCTTCCCTGTCACAGTTCAGTCCCTGGACTGGGAAACCTTTGAGCAGTACAGCACCTGGCAGCTGTTCCTGGCTCACAGCATCCCCCTGGAGACCATCATTCCCATCCTGCAGCACCTGAAGTACAAAGGTGAGGCCCCGCCCCTTTCTCTGGGACACTCCAATGTAGCTCCTCCCCTCCATGTGCAGTAATGTGGTGCTGAATTAGATCTGCTTTTCCCATAGAGCACCCAGAGGCCCTGTCCTGCCTGTTGCTGCAGCTGCGCAGAGAGAAGTGAGTCTCTATACCCAGAACTGATCCTGGGGGCAAAGGAATTATTGCTAATGGAAACATTTTTAACTGAAATAAAATAAGATGCAAAATGAAAATTAAAAAAAACTTCGACTAAAAGAAAAAAAAAATTCTTAAAAAAATTTTAGCAAGTAAAATTGGTACATAATGTGCGCTGTGTGTTTATGTAGGATTCCCTGAAGATCAGACACATTCAACTGCCAATCTTATCCATAGAAATCAAATTACTAAAGTGTAAACTGAAATGAAATATATTAAAACTACATGGAATTATAGTTAAACTAATAAAACCACTCTGACAACTAAAACTAAACTGGATTTTAATAGTAAGTTGAAAAAATATAAAAATAAAAGCACCTGTGATGACACTGGCAGGAGGCTGGCACTCCTCACATGGCTAGATTAGACGGGGTGGGTGAGGGAAGTGGAGTGGAGCCACAGCCTCTGCATGTCCCTGCCCCCGCAGGCCCACTGAGGAGATGGTAAAGATGGTGCTGAGCCGGCCGTGCCACCCCGAGGACCAGTTCACCACCAGCATCCTGCGCCACTGGGCCACTAAGCATGACGACGTCCTAGGCGAGCACATCAAGGCTCTGCTGATCAAGAACAACAGCCTACCCCGCAAGCGCCAGAGGTACCGGCGTAACCGCGGGGATAGACTGTGGCTCAGCAGGTTAGGATGCGGTGCCTGTAATCGGAAGGTTGCTGGTTCAGATCCCAAAGTCGCTGTGCCCCTGAGCAGGGCCCAGGGACAGGCTGACCCTGCTTTCTCAATTACGTTGCTAAAAAAGGTGTCTGCTAAATAAATAAATGTAATATAATTAACCACAGACACCTAAAGGTCGCGGCTTGACGGTTATTTAAACCCTCTGCAGCCTGCGGAGCTCCAGTAGCAAGCTGGCTCAGCTAACCCTGGAACAGATCCTGGAGCACATGGACAATCTGCGACTGAACCTCATGAACACGAAGCACAACTGTGAGTCTGGGGAAAATGTGCCGTACAACACTGTGCTACCAATGTGAAGGTTGTGCGTTTGAATCCCCGGGCGCATGCATAAGTTGTAACCCCTCTACCATTCCGCCGCTCTGTTTCTGCAGTCTTCACCCAGACCCCCATACTGCAGGCCCTCCAGCACGTTCAAGCCAGTTGTGATGAGGCCCACAAGATGAGGTGAGTCGCTGTCTGTATCCCGCTCTAGTCATAACTGTCAAGCCCAGTTGGACAAAGCTGAATTTCACCTGAACCTATCATGTTGCTTGAATTTTTTTAAGTAGGAATAATTTGCCTATTTGCACTTTAATTAAAACATCAAATTTGTCTTTTGCTTGCTTTCTTGTGGATGCACTGTTGGCAGTATTCTGCAGTTCCCACTTTGCCAGGGCTAAACTGCCTCTTAGCTTTGCTTAGCACCGATGGCTAAAGTGTAAGGTGGGGCTGGACATTCTGGGCCCCCTGACAAAATATCACCTTCCCCCCCCCCACCCCCCTTACATTATGTAATGTATGAGATGCGCCGATTGTATCGGCCAACTATCAGTATTGGCTGATGGTCAGAAATGAGCCCCAAAGCAAACCAAGAGCACCATCTAGTGGAGTGAAAAATACAGCAAATGGTTCATGAAGTGTCATTTTGTCTGTCATTAGTGCGCTAGAACTGTTGTTGTATGTCAGATTTGGTGTTTTCTTACCAAAAAATGAATACTCTTTCATATTTTTGGAATGTAATTTATTTTTTAATTTATTTGGTTGAAGTGTCTCTTTAGAATTACTTAAGCAGAACTTAAATCGGTATTAGTCTGAGTTTTTGAAATACTTGGCTATCGGTATCAGCCAGAAATTTTCCTATCAGTGCATCACTAATAATTTATAATTTTATGTATTCAAGGGCCCCTGTAAAGTACTGGGCTCCCTGAACTTGTCTGGGTATCCATGTCCCTCTGATGCCGCTGCACATTAGCCAATAACTTGATTGCATCTAAAAAAGAATAATAATAATGATTAAAAACCTTCACAGATAACACAGTTTTTCTACCGCCATTGGTCTAGATTCAGTGACCTTTTCTCATTGGCTGACGAGTTTGAGGACTCCTCCAAGCCCCCGAAGTCACGGCGTAAGGCCCCGGTGTCATCGTCCCTGCGTTCCCGGAAAGGGGTGGCCCCGCCAGCCAGCAACGAGGAGGAGAGTGCCTCCAGCAGTGCCTCGGTCAGTGCACACTGCCCCAGTGCTTTCGGAATGCTTATATGTGCCCGAAATGCTGTGCTCACCCCAGCTGTTTCTCTCCTTCTCAGGAGGAGGAGGATTCCAAGCCCAAAGCCCCCAAGCGGAAGAGGAAAGGCTCGTCTGCTGTGGGCTCCGACAGCGACTGAGAGACACGCCCACTAGCCACGACCGCCATTGTGACATTACCGGAGGACATGTCCGCGGCCCACTCTGCTCCACCAGCAAGGAGCTGCTGTCCCAGAGACAACCCTGACGCAAGGGGTGGGGCTTCTGCTCCGGCTCTGCCGCCATTGGCGGAGACCAGACATGTGCCCCTCCCCCAAACCCCTCCTCTTTCTGCTCATTGGCCCTCACAAGACAGTGGGCACAGCAGGGGCTGGAAGGAATGGGGGACAAGTGAGGATGTGGAAAACTCCTGTCACCATGGTTTGGACAGACTTGACAAACAACGGACTCAGATTCTGCCTTATGGAAGTAGGATTGCACAACAACTTTCAGACTTAAGTGGGCGAGGTGGACTTGGGTTGCTGTAACCCCCCCCCCTCCCCAAAAACACCCCATACCCCAGTACTAACCCATCACAAACAGCAGCGTGTGATGCCTCTCAACACCCTGGAAGACCTTCAGGAACCTCGCCATGGATACACGCTCCTCTCAATTTACTTTTCACTGAGACAGTGCATTCGATGAAAAAGGCTGTGGATGAAAAGCGTGGGTGGGGAGGGGAGGGGGGGTACGGGTACGAATGCTGAATTCAAGTGATTTGCAGTGTTTGTGTTTAATAGCATCATGGCCTGCGGCCAACGGGTGGTTGTGCCGCGGATGGATTTTAACGAACCCCGCCGGCGGCCCGCCATCCCCTTTGAGACGTGGAGGCGGGTGCTGCTTGGAGCGGCCAGTCTGTTGACGGACGTCTCTAGTTTTCTGCTACAGTTACATACAGAGACCCGGTGTCAGCAAGGCTCTGCTTGTGTTGCACTGCAAGCGGAAGGCTCGGGGACTTGGGGAACATGGACATCTGATACAAGTTTTTAAATTTCTTTTGTTCAGTTAATTTTCCTATACAAAAAAAATCACAACATTGCTATTAATAAGTAATAAAGAGGGGGGAAAGAAACGCATTGTATTAATTTGCTGGTTTGTATAGACAGATTTTAGGACACCGTGATGTCTGACATTCGAAAGGACGTCGGATTTCAGATGTATTCAATTTACAGCTTCGATAGATTTGGTAAAGTGGAAGAACCGGTACGATATCCGCTTAAACGTGCATTGTTGAAGTTTTCAGTACGTAAATATGATTAAAACCTTCCGCTAGTTTACACAAAGCATTCATTCAACGGTTCTTTTAAGTAACCTACAAGGACGAGAGTTTTTTATATGACAGTTATCAGATATAAAACTGCCATCCCTGTAAGCGATATGAATGTTGAGCCAAAGAAAAACACGCAGAGCCGTATTTCATGTCAACAGTCTGTATTTAATTGGCAAACATCATGTCGATTTGCAGCATCTGCGCTTATCTCGGCCGGAGCAGCCAGCGGTAAGGTCTCCCTGCGCTTTCAGAGTCCTCACCGCAGCCAGGCGCTTCTTCAGGAGCAGCTTTAGCCGCCCCCTGCATGGAGGAGAGGAAGGAAAGGCTTTGGGGAGATCGGGGTCGGGGTGCACGCCAGGTGGATGCGCTTCGGGTTTGCCGGAGTCGCAGCTCCGCGATGGAGTCGAGTTGCAGGACAGGGAGCGGAATGTCCTCCTGGCCGGCCGGGAAACGTTGCCCATATCGGAGAGGGGGAGCGAGTGCGTCCGCGGTATGGGCGTGCGTCTGGCCGCCTGCGGTCGGGGGGGCACTGGACGCGAGCTCTCGTCTTCGAAGAAGAGGGACTCCCGGCGCTGGACGCACGGACTCTCCCCCAGGGCGAGGAAGCCGTACGGGGTGGTGATCTTTTGGAGGTGAGGGATGGACATCGCCGCCCGGGTCACTGGATCCGAAAGGTCCTCGTTAGCCGGGTCCGGCCAGAGTCCGCGTTCCGATGCTGCCTCGGATGGGTGGGGAGGTGTGCACCGCGAATGGCAGGGCTGTCCTAAGCATGGCATGGTACACCCACCGCGGCTTCTGGGGGATCCCACTCCGGGTCTCTCCAATTCATTGTGGAGAGCCGGACAGCGTGTCCTGGTCATTGTGGCCAAAGGTGGAATAGTGAACTTGGGCACCCGATCTGGAGTCATCACCATGTCCCTTAGCGACATCTGCCTCCTCTTCATTTCACGGGGGATGTCCCGGCTGGCCGGCATCGGTGGCCGCTTGCTTGTGCTGTCCTCGGAGCCACAGGTCCCAAGCGCTGAAACCCCCGCTGCTTTAGAAACGGCCAAAGCTGGCATTCTCACAAATTCATCGAAACTGAATAATTTAGAAAATTGTGCTGATTTCCCGGAGATCATACTACTACCATCACTGCATTCGTTATTCCTTTCTTTTGCCCTTACAATTATTTAAAAATACTTTTTAAAAGTAATTTGTAATAAAAGTATTTTTCCGGTCATGTAAGACACGCTTGTTCATCGCAGAATTGCACAGGTGACAGGACCACGTACACCTATATATTAGTCACTGACGTCAATGCTGACATTTTTTCCCTTGGGTCACTTGGCACCGCAGCCCCACCCCTGAGTCTAAAACAACAGAAACAGATTGACATGATTGATTGTGTAAGTTATTCTGTTTTCCCAGCCGTCAAGTTCATGTGCCTTTCGAACTGCACGTCCCGTGCAGTTCGATGAATTAGTCTGCCGGAGAGACTCAAGTACTTAAAGGGGTTGTTCTGTCTGCCGAACATATCTTTTTATTTTCTTAAACCGGGATTTAATAGCGTAGATTTAGATTTATATAAATCACTTGAAGTTATAAATTGGAGGTGACAGTAAAAGGAGTACATTACTGTATAGGGAGGGTGTTCGTGGTAAGCTGCAATGCACGTGACGCTGTTGTGGAACGACGAATGCAGATAAATGATAATGAAAAATATCAGAAATGACTTCATCAGAAAATATTATTTCCAAATAAACTCTTTTTCATTGATTGCTTTTTAAAAACTTGTATCCACGATTGTAGTTATACCAGTATATTCCAAACGTATGACCATTTCATGTTTTTGTTTATTATTATATTTGTATGTTTTCTGAACTATTCCAGTTTGATGGGTTCAAATTTCTTACCCGTAATTCTTGAAAAGCTTCGATTCTATTCTAAAAAAAACACTTTTTAAAAATTTTTATATTTATATAGTCGCTTATATTTCGTGTTGTTAACAATGGTTTAAAATAGAAAATAAATCAATTTAGGTTGCATTTTGTTCGTATGATGTGGTATGGTTTGCGCCCGATCAATTCATGAATTTCACTACCAATTTTTGCCTTCATTCCGGAACCAATGTGGCGGGCAAAGTCCGTCTGTGCCCGGGGAAGCTATTCGGGGTGACTCCCGGAAGTTTACTGTTACAATCAATGTCCGAGAGCATACTGATGGAGGGAATTGTAAACCGGTGGCTACATGTAACCAGTGGGACAGATACATATTTGTCCTAACAAACGGTTAACGAGAGAATGAAAATCGAATAAACAAGAGGGTTCGTCAGAGCAGACACGACCCGGGAAAATATTAACATGAGAGGATGCTCGACGGTTGTATGGAGCGATTAATCGACTGCATTACGAGGAGGGAAAAAAGAAAACAGAACGGATGAAGCACGTAAGCTCCTTATTTTCTGCCATGAGCTAATAAAACTCATATGTTAAGTAATGTTACAACAGGTTTTATCAGTTTTTTTTATCTCTAGTTACATTTCTTACGCATATATGCTTATATTCATTGACAGTGTTTACGAAAACACAGTTGGCCATTTTACCGTAAAATTATACAATATTGGTTTTGCCAAAGTCGCATTATATAAGTATTATTAGCTGTCAGTATTTAAATTAAAACGCTGGCATTGTATTTGACTAGTATGTAACAATAAACTTCTACAGTATTTTTGTGGCTCATATGCACTAGTTAAGTAAACTAGTTAAGTACGAAGTATAGTTCTCACCACCGCAAGGCAAATGTGTGTTTACAGATTTGATCGCAGGATGCTTATGGCCCGAAAACGGAAGTCTAGCTCACCTGAACCGAGGCTCGCCCGTTCCAAAGCCTTAAAGAAGGACGAGGAGGTGCTCGAGCTAAAAGCGTCTCGCAGCGCGCCCCTCGATTCGCGAAGGTCCGGATCATCCACGAAAGAGAGACGCCTGGCCATCGGCTCAGATGCGTCCCCACAAAGAGCACGGTCGGACCTGTGTAAAGGTAACGCGCCCAGCTTCCATTCTCCTGTTGCAGACAGTCTGAAAAAATGTGGCGCTTGGAGGGGGGAGTGCCGGGGTGCCGCTGGAGATTTTCGGTCTCATGAAACCGTATCATATTGGGCCCCAACCGAGACCAGTCTTTATATTTCCAGAGAAATCTCAAAGTGCTACAACTGTGCAAAAAAACGAACTAATAAATTAACATAGAACATCATTAAAAAAACCCAAGAGAAGTTAAGAATAATAGATTCTACTAAAAATAAAAGTTTTAAGCTCTCTTTTTAAACTATCTGTACACTGTGGTGCCCTCAGAGTGTCAGGGAGGGCGTTCCACAAGCA
>JAODKN010000134.1:13713042-13733976 GCA_026774425.1 Petrocephalus zakoni | reverse complement strand
AGTTAATGGTTAATTAATGCATTTACTAAGCATGTATTACTGCATTATTTGTGGCCCCTCAAGTAAAGTGTTACCTTGTGACTCTGCCTTACATTCTGATGCCTCGTCCATCCGCCTGGTGCTGCCTGTGTTACCCCTTCTGATTGTTGTTTGGTTTCAGTAAACTTTAGGCACCTAACTTCAGCTGATGTTGCTAAGCTGGATTAAGATTTCAGAAGAATAATATTCTGGCGCTGTTAATTTTCTGTACTCGCATGAATTGGGTAATAGCTGATAAATCATGGCCAGAGGGTTAACCGCGATGCCGTGCCATTTGAGCCATGCGGTGTGTCCTGTGCTGTTCAGGTTGATTGCACCGCAAACAGTGAGACCTGCAGCCGTTTTGGAGTCAATGGATACCCGACGCTGAAAATATTCAGAAATGGCCAGGAGGCCTCTGCTTACGACGGGCCCCGTAGTGCAGGTGAGGTGACACTCTCGCAGAAAGTCTCTGGGTGGGTTTATGTGTGGCGTGTGTCAATGAGAATTGTGTGCATTGTTGGCCAGACATGTCGACAGGATGAACGAAAGTCACTGAATGTGAACAATGCATAAAAATAACTTGTGTGTATGTGTATATCATGTAACGATTTATATATTTAGAATTCTGAAATTTAAATTTATTGACATTATCTGGCCTGTCTTTTGCGGTTAAGGTAAGATTTCATGGCACTGTTTCCGACTGCTGAGTTTGTGAGTGTGTCCCTGTGCTTATGGGTGCACAGAGGGCATCGTGGGCTACATGAAGAAGCAGGCCGGGCCCAGCTCAGTGCCCCTCCGCAGCGAAGAGGAGCTGAACTCCTTCATAAACCATTTCGATGCCAGTGTGGTCGGTGAGTTTCCTTTCATTTCATCTTCCAGGTATTTTTGTACGTTTTCTCAAGGCCTATGTTTATACATAAGAAATGTTTGAGGTTTTTTTTTTTAAAATGCTACTTTGCGATGACAGTGACAGGGTTATCTTATGATGGCACAGTTGATGAATTCATGGTAAGATTAAAAGGGAAAACCAATTGCATGAAGTAAAATTAATTACAGGTATAAAATTATTTGCAGTATATTTAGATTGGAAAAACTAATTTTACAATTTTTGATGATGATTAATACGGCCTTATAGCTATTTCAGTCATGCTCACTTAGTGATAGTTCTCACTCTAACTCAGAGCTAGTTTTCATTCAGACGTAAGAAAGGTTAGTAACCCAGATGGGGTTGCCAAAGTTCTGTCCCTCCCAGGGATGAAGTGATGTATTTGACTTGCTTTCGGAGCACAGGGATCGAGATCAGGGTGGGGGGGAGTTCCTTTGCCTGAGCTTTGTTGTTATCAGCCTCTGCAGCAAACATGAATCCTGCTGCAGTGTTTGTCTGATATGTATTTTATCTTAATTGAGAGGAGATCATGCCTGCTGACTAGCAGAGGAACCCTCTTTTGTCACCACTGTGTGCATGTCTGTTACTTAGAAATCAGCCGGACTGCTTCCAGTAAACAGCTGCCATCGGTTGTTTCACAAAATTATATAACTCGGACATACTGCCCTTCTGTGGAGGGAGGGTGAGATTCCCAGTTCTCACATGGGACACCCAGTAGCACGGGGATCTGTGGCTTGGGCTCCCTCTAAAAAGGATCTTCATTTGAAACATGGAAATTAAATACCCTGAAAATATGCAGGCTGCTTAGGAAAAAGTATTATCTAGCAAAACCATAATTAAATTTTACTGTAATAATAATATGATACCAAACAGTAATAACACTCAGCAAAGATTAGTATTTTAATAAAATAATGTTCATAATAATAATAATAATAATTGAAGGAACTAAGCATTTAGTGTTGGAAGTTATCAGAGAAGTTATAGGTTATTATATGTATGTATACCTGCAACGTGACTGGTGCACAGATGTATATATGAAGCTGAACACAGACAGACACACGTGCGACACCCTCCTGCTCACTCCTGCTCCTGTCTGTCTGCTTCAACATCTGCCCAGGGTTCTTCTCTGGGAGCGACAGTCCGCGGCTGACCGACTTCCAGAAAGCAGCGAGCGCTATGAGAGAGAGCTATCGCTTCGGCCACGCCGCACAGCTGGGCCTGGGGTTCCAGCACGGGCTGGAGACGGAGTGAGTGGGGGGGCTGGGCTGGGCGGGGCTGGGCGGGGGGGGGCTGGGCTGGGCTGGAAGCTGACAGGAGGATTACACCTTTAAAGATGTATATACTGGAAGAAAATGCAAACTTGTATGCACCCTGCTCAGCCCTCTCCCTGCTGTCACAATCCTCAGGGGGATTCTTCTGTTTCGGCCCCCACGGCTCAGTAGCAAGTTTGAGGACAGTGTGGTAAAGTTCAGCGAGTCCATCTCAACAGCCTCCCTCCGGCGGTTCGTCCGAGATAACATGTGAGTGTTGTTTGGCTTTATTTATTTTCTGCTGACCTTAGCGCCCTTCATTCTTTTATGTCTTTAAAATGTATATGTATTCTCCTATTACCAAGATTTGGGCTGTGTCCACATTTGACCAATGAAAACAAAGATAGTCTGAAGGGGAGGGACTTGATGACCGTTTACTATGACGTGGATTACCGGCGTAACCCAAAGGGCACCAACTACTGGAGGAACAGGTGAGTGAATCTTTCAGCCAATGCACATGCGTTTACATAAGTCACTTTTTGCTCTTCTGGCCCACCATGCGTGTGGAGATTCTCTCTTCTTCCCTTGTTATGCAGGTCTTCTCCAGACACTCCTCCCATACTCCAGGGTCCCATGTATGTAGGACAAAGTTCCCCAGTTCCAGTCCTGGAGGACCAGAATCCAACGCAGTTTGCAAACACACCTGCCTAATAAACCTGAAAATCAGCTGTGTTTGAGGAGGGAAATCTGCTAACTGTGTTGGAGTCTGATCCTCCCGGTCCACAATTGGGGATCCCTGGTTTAAAAGAATGCATTTAGTACCCTTTCCTTTTGCCCTATGTTACCTGTGACAAGCAGAATGTTCTGGATAAATGATTAAAAAATGGATCGTGTTTTGTTTTTGAAGTAGAGGCAGACACAGTGTGTTGTGTGTGTGTTGAAAAGTTAAATATTTCAGTGCATCTATCAAGCAGGCTGCTTTTAAAATACACGTTGCCAAAAACTGCCTTCAGTTGTTGTCTGCAAGATTTTTATTCTTTTTCTTTCACGCGACAATGACTCCCCTCGACTTAGGGTGATGAAGGTGGCGTCCCAGTTCCATTCTCAAGGCCTCCATTTTGCGGTGGCCGACCGGCAGGAGTTCCAGGACCAGCTGGAGGAGGAGTTTGGTGTGGAGCCGTCAGATCCGGGGGAGCTGCCCCTAGTGACCATCAAGACACGCGAGGGCAGCAAGTACATCATGCAGGAGGAGTTCACGTGAGTGTGGCAGCGCAGCAGCCCCACGTGGAGCACCAAACACTCTCCTCATACCTGTCTGTAGTAGCTGGAGCATAAGGAATGTGTTTGTACCTGACTTCAAATTGATGTGATCAGTGATTTTCAAGTTATAGTTTATGATGTGTAAATATGCATACAGTAGGATTTTATTAAATGCACAGACATTTCCTTTGCAGTTTGGTTTGAAGCCCAGAATGACATTGGCATTGTCGAACGCCCTGATCATTGGATTGATTGGAATCTAGTTTAAATTATGAAAATCAAACATTGTATAACAAAATATATAAGGCACAGAAAGGTAACCAAAGACAAATAACACAATGACATAATTCATAAGAAAGACATCAGTCATTCTATTGAAACCATCCATAGCATGCAGTAATCTCATAAGAGGAACTAAGAATAATAGCATCATCTGACAGACTTTGTTGACTGTCTCTAAGCAGCATTTGCCAAAATCAGCCTCTCAGAGTGGTAAGCAAAGGCAAAATGGTAATACATTTTTTTCCTCAACTCCTCTGTTTCTCTTGGAGAGTCTGTTGGGGAATTGCTCTGTTGCAGTGGCTGCCTGGTGATGCCTCCTATCTCTGGTGTGAAAAGTCCCATAGGTGTTGGGCTGTGGCTTGTGAATCACACTACAGAATGAGGCTCTGAGCCATGGTGTTTGGATGATATCTACCAGTATACACTTTCTGCATTCAGTATTGTTCAACTTGGGTGGTGAATTTAGGAGTTACGTTTAAAGTAAACTTGAAAATTATACTTTAACAATTAAGTGTTTGTTTCTTATTAAGTTACATGGCAAAATAGCCCCTCTGTTGTAGGTTGTAATAATGTAGGTTGGTTATTTGCGGATAATCATTTATGATTGTTTTTCTAATGATGCCCTGAAAGTGTGTACTTTCAAGGTCCATGATATTTAACAAAGGCGTCATAAGGCTGGGGCATTTAGGGCTGCAGCCCTGAATGAATCTGAACAAGTCACAAATCTCTCACGTTGGATCCTATCGGCGGCCCTGGTCTTTGATGGAACAGAGGTGAGAAGAAGGTGCTTTTCATGCTGACAAATGTAGTGCATTGCAGGAGAGACGGTAAAGCCCTGGAAAGGTTCCTGCAAGACTATTTTGCTGGGCGCGTGAAACGCTACATTAAATCTGAACGGCCCCCAGAAACCAACAGTGGTTCCGTCAAGGTGTGTCCCATTGATTTGTATATCATCTTAGATCCGTGAGGGACAGTCAGCGTTCCGTTCTGTGCATGACCGTCTGTTGTTCTCCACATCCCAGGTAGTAGTGGCAGAGACATTTCAGGAGATAGTGAATGACCCAGCAAAGGATGTGTTGATTGAATTCTACGCCCCCTGGTGTGGACACTGCAAGAACTTGGAACCCAAATACACAGACCTGGGAGAGCAGGTGAGGCATCTAATTAGGGTTACTATAGTGATGTGATTATACTTTTATGAGAGCAGCAGTGCTGTAGACGGAGACATGGGTGTGATGCATGTATTATTGATTGTTCCCAGTTATCTGGTGACCCCAACATCGTTGTTGCCAAAATGGATGCCACTGCCAATGATGTGCCCCCCAGCTATGATGTCCAGGGGTAAGGCTCCATTTTATCTCTACAGCTATCAATGTCTCGCCGAATCCCTGAGTGACGCCTCAGCTGCCCGTGGCTCTGGGTAGTTGGTCATGTGATTTTTGGTGAAATTGTGCATGCATAATGAACATCAATAAACATCTTCTGAGTGATAATTGGATGGACCAAATTTACATAGTTATTTTTAAGAAAATATTTATATTAATTCAGATGCAAGTGTTTACAAGTATATTTTTTCTTTACTATACAGCAATTAAAAAAAATCTTCACTGAAAACATTATTCTTTTTTTTTCTTAGATTCCCAACAATCTACTTCTCACCAGCTGGAAAGAAGGATTCACCTATACGATATGAGGTGAGGTATTATCTGGAGACACCCAGGCACATTTAAATATATGTAAGCTTAATACAAATGATCGTAACGCTGACAAAGTGCTGCAAGTTTGTTGTTTGTGTTGAATTTTTTTGCTTTTTTTGTAGCGTTTTAAAATGATTGAATGTCTGTGTTCTTAGGGTGGCCGTGAGGTGGAAGACTTCCTGAACTTTCTGAAGAAGGAGGCGACACATCCCTTGGTGCTCAGCTCCACCAGGGAGGACTTGTGAGGAGGGGGAGAAAGGGGCGCCGATGTCAGAAAGAAGAGCCAGGCAGATCGGTCATTAAGGGGTACAAATATCAGGGACAAGAATGTGCTGCCCAGCAGTCAGACCCACAGTCGCACAGATTCCTCCACAAAATCTCCAGAAACTGGTCAGGTATGCAATGCACCTGGTGCATTGGGTGAAGTCTGCTGTCCGCCATCAATATAAGAAGGAGCACAAGTTTTCTGAAAGCTGGGGAAGGGGCTGTACAATATTATCACATAAAGATGTGAGGAGCGCAGAGCGAGAATGATGCAGGTCCTGACAAACTGAAAAGAGAGGATTACACAGCTGTTAGCCAGCCCCTCACTTTCTCTCTGTGCCTTTCAGTCTCAGTCTTTCACATGTCCTAATATTCCTCACTTTTTATTTTGTCGTAGGACAGGCAGCTATTGGTAGTGAAGTTATATTTTATTGAAATTGTACCAGATGCTGTCTGGGATGGGCTCTGCCCTCGAGATTGATGGATGTTGTCATGAATGCTATTATTACAGTTATCAGTCCACCAATTATTAGAGAATGTATATAACTGTCAAACTCTGCAGAATTGTATGTCACCATTTACATTTATCTATGAATGTTTATTTTCTCTGTACGGTTCTATAATCAGCCGAGATGTTTGTGGAGTTTTGTTAGTTACCCTATTCATGTTCCAATATCACCAATGCAAGGTAGCGTATAAATACATCTTGTCTGTTGGCACTTTATGATCTGCTAGTAAATAGCACAACAGCAGCTGCTAGTTCTTGTTTTAGTTAGACACCTAGATCAATCGACACTTTAGCTCACATTATCCATGAAGTTCAGTCCTTTACCAAATCTTGACTGTTACATATCTGTTGTTTCTTAATGATTAAGGATTGTACCAAAATAAGTACTTGAATTTGTTTTTTTTTTTGTTTTAATTAAAATGAAAAACGCTTTTAATATATTGTTATAATTTTATTTTGGAGTGAGAGGCTGTTTTTTCTGTGTATTCTTGCTTGCAATTTTTCATTAGATATCAAACCTTTACACAATAAAAGAATGACTTAAGGTTCAATATCTTTTTGCATTATGTTTCTGTTTTAGTCATTTCGCCAGTTCAAAATATTCTATCACTATGGGGACGAGGTCTGATTTTCGTAAAACTACATACCCCATGATACGATCGAAACGGAAGGAGCGTGGCCCATGTGTCTTTTGATACCTTTCTGATTTTATATTTCAGTAGTTTTGCAGTTTAAAACGCATGCATAGTTATGACATAGATAGTCTGTATGAAAACCATGCTTCTACGTGTATTCTAATGTTGCCATTTCATACGATTTTGTAAGCACATGGCGATACCGGTCTACTCGACAAAGAAACGAGCCGGCAACACCCACACTTGTAGTCTTTGTCGTAATATCCTGTCGCGCCGATTGGTTGTTCCGCCTGTCTGTTAGGTTTTCCCGGCCATTCATTGGTTCGTCGGCCGTTTCGCTGTGCCGTTTTTTCTGTGCTTGGCTCAGAAGGTTCCAGTCGGTCGTCTCACACGAGGAGTCAAAATGATGGGGGGACCGGTCCTCGTGCTGAGTAAGTAACCAGGATAATAAAGGCTTTTTTTTTTAATCCTTCCATGTTATGCATATGTAGAACTCCAGATAACACGTTACATCCATTCAGTCTTACGTAGCTGACGCTACTTCCAGCAGCACGCAGTTAGCGGAGCGGCGTTAGGCGTGAGCTGGGCCCGGGGCTAAGCCCCCCGAAGTCCCGCTGCGGCCGCTAATTCAGTGCATTTCAATACTAGCTGCGGTCCTCCGAGCCGTAATCATAATTCTGTTACCCGTCTGGGTTTAAGCGGCTTTCCTCCGGACGCGCATGACCGCCGTACCTAAGGTGACTGCGAGGAGGGAGTCGGTGTAATAAGCGTAGGTGCCGCTATTTTCGCGATGCGGCCTTTCGGAGACGCGCCGCTCCCTGTCACTTAGCCGCGGCTGCAGTGTCCGGGACGGGGCACCACCTCTCCGGATTTCCGCACCGCGGTCCCGCTTATGCAGTTTAGTAGCCCCCAATCCCTATTTATGGTATTGTTTTTATCAAGCGAAGCCTCTGCTAGCTGCTTTGCGGGGCCTGTGGTTATTTTTAACCCGGTCTCGCCGTCCCACTCCAGCTCGGGATTTTGGGACTTGCCCTGGCTTTAGGTCTCTAAGAGTTACCCATGTCAGTGCGACGGGGATGCACACTGTACATGGGGCCCAGCACCCCGGAGCTACCCTGAAACTGGCTTGCTGCTAGTAACGCCCCTGGTTGTACTCCGTAAAGCCAGTGCCTTGTTAACAGGAGTTTGTCCTGGAAGACAGCCTTCCCACCGGGGAGATATTAGATATATCTGCTCAGTACTCAAATCTAGTATGATTCATCCACCTGATCTTAAAATCAGAATACATTTATGGCAGTCTTATATTAAAGGCCTTTTTCAGATTTGAAAGCAATACGCCACTACATCTCTTACATGTAGTTTCATACAGAAACACATACTCTGGCTTGTTAGCTATGTTGCACTGTTGAAATTCTAAATGCATATTAAATATTTCTGGACTATATGAACCCCCAGGAATTTATTGCACACCCTACTAGGCAAATGATTGATGAACAGCTTGAAAATACACATACTTTGCCTAGCAGGGATCAGAAATCCTGCCTTAAATAATTTTTATTGATTATTTGACTGATTCAGTTTTTCCTTTTTCATTCCAGGCCAGAATGTAAAAAGGGAGTCTGGGCGCAAGGTCCAGACAGGAAACATCAATGCCGCAAAGGTGATGTGATTATATATTTATTCTGTCCTTTGTTTTTAAATGTAGGAGTTTTACAGTTTATATATTACTGTGCATTTTGTATCAATGTCTAATTTTTAGCACAACAATTTGAAATGCATCAAGACTTGGAGATAAGTTGCTGGATTTTGGCAAATATCAAGGCAGTCTTGTTCAATTCACAACACTGACCTGCAAACAAACTCAGAAAATCTATGGGGAACCGTGCAGTGCCGGCAGTGGAAGCATTCGTACCTCTGTTTTTCTCAGGGCTTCACAGACTGGGGGGAAAATGACTTATTCTTCTGGGGGGTACAGCTGCATAAAAATAAAGAATGCCTTTCCTGTTTTTGCCATGTAGACAATAGCAGATGTAATCCGGACATGTCTGGGACCAAGAGCTATGATGAAGGTATGTGTGCTAATGTGTTTTAAAAATGTGCTCCCCACCAGAAAAAAATGATACATATGTTAATTATAAAAGGATACTGGATAAGTGGTATCTCCCTTTTAGAATCTCTTTTCCCAAGTCCACATTTTTGAACAGTAGATCTTGTATCAAACACTTTCCGCAAAATATTTGCTCCCTACGATGCCCAGCTAGCTGGTGGTGCGGGTGCCTGACTCTTCATGCCTGCCTTCTGTCTGTAGATGCTTCTTGACCCCATGGGTGGCATTGTAATGACCAATGATGGGAATGCTATCCTGAGAGAGGTGAGAGGCCCATATGATGACTTCATGGTGCTGAGTAATCATTGGCTACTACAAGGCCGATAACAATCCTCTGTCTGTCTTCATAGATTCAGGTGCAGCACCCAGCAGCCAAGTCTATGATTGAGATCAGCCGCACTCAGGACGAGGAAGTTGGAGATGGCACCACCTCCGTCATCATCCTGGGTGAGCGCACTGTAGGCTCTCCACTGCACGTTCATAACAGGCTACACGTTCATAACATGTATATGGGCTCCTGGTGGTACGGTCAGGCTCGTCTCATGCTGTGTTGTGGTTCCTCCCCAGCCGGCGAGATGCTTGCTGTGGCAGAGCAGTTCCTGGAACAGCAGATGCACCCCACAGTGGTGATCAGCGCCTACAGACAGGCTTTGGACGACACGCTCAACTTGCTGAAGGAAATCAGGTACACAACCTCTCACTCTGCCCTTCTTTATCGTTCCTTTCAGACGGAACTGTACCTCCGTCAGTTGTTCTTGGCTTCTCTGCGGTTTCTCTAGCTTCATCTTGTTTGTCTCTCTCGTGACTCCTGCCCTTTCTCCGTCCGTGCACCAACCCGCCATCTTCCTTTACCACGGTGCAGCACCCCTGTGGATGTGAACAGCCGGGACATGATGCTGAAGATCATCAACTCGGCCATCAACACCAAGGCGCTGAGCCGCTGGTCAGAGCTGGCCTGCAACATCGCCCTGGATGCCGTTCGCACCGTGGAGCTGGAGGAGAACGGCCGCAAGGAGATCGACATCAAGAAGTACGCCAAGGTGGAGAAGGTACGGGCTAACCCCAGGCACTCTCCACCTCGTGTCTGTGAAGCAGAAGATCGTACGATATGGAAACCTACCCTGTAGTCATTGGTTTATTTATTGATTTTAGTTTTCTTTTATCATAATTACATGTAGCATTTGGTTGGCTTCCTGCTCAGCCAAATCAGTGTTCAAAAGTCCCATCTTGAAAAATTTACTTTGACTAATGAACGTACCAGGTTTGCCCCTCGACGCTTTAAATGTGTTCCCGGGCATCGCACCTTGTCGTGCACGCTGTAACCCCCCCGCCCCGTGTTTGTGCACGCAGATCCCCGGCGGGATCATCGAGGACTCCTGTGTGCTGAAGGGCGTGATGGTAAACAAGGACGTGACGCACTCCCGCATGCGACGCCTAATTAAGAACCCGCGCATCGTGCTGCTGGACTGCTCCCTGGAGTACAAGAAGGGCGAGAGCCAGGTACTGCTCCTCCCGCGTTACATTAGCAGTAGCATCTAATCAGGTGCAAATAGTCTGTATCATGGGGAGTATAGCACCTGCTCAACCTCTCCTTCTCAAGTTAGTTGAGTAGCGTCAGATGGCTTGTTTAAGGCCTCTCAAACACTCCCCAGAACCTGCGTAATTTTCCAGACCCTCTCATTCTGGACTATATGAGATTGTATGTGCCGCGGTACCGGGGACGTGACCAGCAGGGCCTTCTTTGAACTCCCTCTGCAGACGGACATCGAGATCACGCGTGAGGAGGATTTTGCGAGAATCCTGCAGATGGAGGAGGAGTACATCCAGCAGGTGTGCGAGGACATCATTCGGCTGAAGCCTGACCTCATCTTCACGGAGAAGGGCGTCTCTGGTACGGCTCCGTGACACCCTGTCCACCCCTGTCTGCTTTGCTGAACACCCGTCTGCTGACTCAGGCATGCCATGGCCCTAGAGGCCTTCAGCCTAGCATGGCCTGCTTCTCTTAAAAGCCACTGCACATTCACATATATGCAGGAATTAAGAGAGTTGATCCAGGTGGCTAGTAGATGAACCCACTGCACAGCAGCTATTTGTGGGAGAGTGGTCTGTCCTGATGGGGCAGTGCCCTGCTACTGGAACTTAAAATTGCTCTGTTTTGTTGCCCATTAGATCTGGCTCAGCACTATCTGATGAAGGCCAACATCACCGCCATCCGGCGCATCAAAAAGACAGACAACAACAGGATTGCCAGGTGGATAATCGCGTATCTCGCCCCACCTTCATGCACCTGTAACTGCTGTCCACACCTCGGGCTTTTAGCCTTCAAACCCATTCCCTCGTCTGGCCATCACTAACCCTGGACCATGACCTCCCCCAGGGCGTGTGGGGCACGCATCGCCAGTCGGACGGATGAGCTTAGAGAGGAGGATGTGGGCACCGGTGCGGGGCTGTTTGAGGTGAAGAAGATCGGCGATGAGTACTTCACCTTCATCACCGAATGCAAGGACCCCAAGGCCTGCACCATTCTGCTGAGGGGAGCCAGCAAGGAGATTCTGGCTGTGAGTGAAGGGAGGCCGGAGGATAATGGGGGGGGGTTGCTGCCAGTATGATGCTGCTGGTTATCCTGAGCTGAGCAGGACCTTCTGCATCTCCTGCACCCATAGGAAGTAGAGCGCAACCTCCAGGATGCCATGCAGGTGTGCCGCAACGTGCTGCTGGACCCCTACCTGCTGCCGGGCGGCGGTGCCGTGGAGATGGCAGTGTCCCAGCGGCTGACGGAGCACTCGCGCACCATCACCGGGGTGGAGCAGTGGCCGTACCGCGCCGTGGCCCAGGCCCTGGAGGTCATCCCCCGCACCCTCATCCAGAACTGCGGTGCCAGCACCATCCGCGTTCTCACCTCCCTGAGGGTAAGTCGCCCCACAGAACCTGTGGGAATAAACGGCTTTGCTCATTTACCCTTTAACATTGAAATAGTTTCCAGGCAGTTTCAAAACACCACTGTACTGTCATACAACAGCAAAACACCTTGGCAAAAAAACACTTTTTATCAAAATTAAGTTATGATTTTAATCATATCTCCTAGGCTCAGTTTTATCTTGTGACAAAATATCTTGGTTCAGCTACGCTTGGCTTTGAACGAAGCAGTATGGTCATTTCTGGTGTCACCTTGCAATCCCAGACAGACTGTAACTGTAATGCTTCCCCCTTCTCCAGGCAAAACACTCCCAGAAGGACAACATGTCATGGGGGGTGAACGGTGAGAGCGGGGCCCTGGCGGACATGACCGAGCTGGGCATCTGGGAGCCGCTGGCTGTGAAGGCCCAGACCTACAAGACCGCCGTGGAGGTCAGTCTGGGCTCCTTCCGCTGGGCTTACATCGCAGCCTTTGTGTGTCTCTTTACTCCATATCAAAGTGGAGTTCTGCTGGCTGCCCGTCCATTCTCCAGATCTGTCCTACTCCATTGTGTGTAAATGTCACCGTCTCAGGTTGGGCAGGGGTCTCTGGAGAAGTTAAATTTTCAGTGCCTAGTTAAGGGAGTAGTTGCGCAAAAATTATTTTAATCTGAGAAAGTCAGAATTACAAACGGACCAAACCGTTAGATAACGGGCGCTTTTCCACTGCACCAGGAACCAACCAACCAACCAAGGTGTTGGTTCCACTGGCATAAAAACTGGTTCTGATGCTGAATGATATCACAATATGAGGTGGGGTATTTTGTACTGAGTTGGAAAAATGGCTAGGGTATATTATAGGGCTGGATGATGTGTGATATTAATACCAGCATCGAATGTAATGCACATGCAGTTCTTAGATCGCTAGTCAGCCGGATTGAGATCAGGCTTCTTCATACCTTCATACTGCATGGACATCATGGCACAGGGGGTTTGTTTTGCGAAAACATTTTTACTCTGTTATAAGAATAGATGCTTAGCAAGCTTTGCAATTTTAATAACGGTTCCTTCACAAGATTATGTAATATATATTTAAAAGATCAGTTTAAAGTTTACCTGCACTGCATTTGCATCAGCACTGCATAAGTTGGCCGAGACGATCATAATCATTTTCATCCTTGCTGTTTACATCACGTCTAATGTACCGAAAGTAGTGCCTGGTGCAGTGGAAAAGTGCCCTTGAAAGTATTACGTGACTCAGAACTAGCCTACCTAGTCCAGTACCTGGGACCATCTCCACTGAAAACCATCAAATTTACTAATTATATAGCATCTTTTGATGATTTGGACAATACGCCATTTTCCTATTAATTGAAATTGAGCTGCAAGTCCAGCATTTTAGCTTTATCTGTTTATGGCAGAATTCTAGATTGGATGCAAACCTATTTTCCCAAAAAGCATCATGGCTCTATGGTGACCTCGTGATGCTTTAGCCCGGTTGGGCTTATTCCCCGTCTCACGGCTCGCCTCTCTCTTTGCAGACCGCCATCTTGCTGCTCCGTATCGATGACATCGTCTCCGGACACAAGAAGAAGGGCGATGACAAGTCTGGCGGAGAGCAGGGTGCAGAGTAGCGGCGTTTGGGAGGGTGGCGCTGAGGCGAGGGGGATATCTGGGGAGGCATGAAGAGAGTGGGTACGAGGAATGTGGGACTGAATCCCCTCCCATGTGCCCGCTATGCTAAACCTTTGTGTGGTTCGTGCGAGTCTGTCTTTGGCTGAGACGCATCACCTGAAATGTAAACTTAATAAAAATTTGTTTTCCTGATAACATTTTTGTAATTATTCTGACCCATCAGAATGGTTCTGTCATCTCTCATTGTGTGTGATTCCCCCAAAGCGGAGCAAGTTTGCATTTCTGGTATCCCACAAAGTAGTTAAAGGTGATTAAAAGTCCTGATAGAGAAATGATTCTAACCCCAAACCCCAAAAGTTAGCAGAGGTTTCATAGATTTGGGACCATGGCATTAATTTAAGCCATCAGCTTACTTGTGCATTACGATTGGGTTACTCTTGCATTCTACAACTGTGGCACAATACAATAGGCTTACTATCGCCTGACAAAGACCGGTTAGCATGGTGTCAGGTCTGACCCCTGTCTGTAGACGCCCGAGCACTTCCATGCCCTGTTAGTGTCATTCACTCCCTGTCCATTGTTAATAAACTTTTCTTCAAAGACTGGCGCCTAATGCGTTTTAATGGGTTGGGGTTTGCGGACGGGGTACGTCGCCTGTAATAAACCCGTTTATTATAGGCGGCTGTTATGCGCGTCCCCGGCCGCCGTCAGCTGACCGAGCCGGGCGCGCCTCTTCATCACGTGACCGCGCGTCCCCGGCCCCTGTCAGCTGACCGAGCCCGGCGCGCCTCTTCATCACGTGACTGCGTCCCCTGCCGCAGGTAAACATGGCGATGGCCGCCGCCGCCTGGCTGCTCTCGCTCGTCATATGGCCCTTTCTCACACCGCCGGCTTCTGCTTTCCTCGGCCGAGGCGACACGTACCACCGGAAGGTAATGGCTTATAAGCAACGGCTTTCAGCTTGATCGGCCATAAAGCCGCAGATAATGGCTGGCGCTGGCCGCTTCGATGCCCGGCTGCCTTCGCATTAAACGCTTATTTTTGTGCTTTTAGTTTCGATCATTGGGTACAGCTGTAGTGGTTCTCTTGGCGAGTTGCAAGTTGTTAACATGAGTTCAAAGATTTTAATGTTTCAAAATTTAGTGTGACTAAATATGCTGGTTTGGTCCAGACAACATTAATAACCAATGTTTGAAAACATAGAACGGAGACTGAGAATCATTCATGGTATCTATCGACTGCTGTGGGGCTGCAGATCTCAAGGGGTAAAGCACAAATATTCATGCCGTGGGTAAATAAAGAATCTGTTAACAGCTGACAACACCCACGTTCCTGTTGTTCGGTACGATTTCTTTCCGCGTCGGACCTTCTCCTTTATGTCTGAACCGAAATGCACGCTTGTCATTCCGTAATTTTACCCTCTCCGTCTTAGGTGTCTCTGGAGTTGAACCCAGGATTAAACACTTCACTTGCCGCACCTCTGGGTGTCATTAACCTGCTGCATGTGAGAGCGACGGGGGACAACGACACCCTGCATTTTCTCTTCTGCAGCCAGGGGGCGCCTGCGGTGCTCTTGGTCCACACCAACTCGTCCTCTTCCTCTTTGACGGTGGACTGGCTTAGATTTCTTTCAGGCAACCTCTCTGACAGCCTGAAGATAGAACCAGAAAGTAGTGTCCACTATAGCAGTGCACTGGTCTTCACAAGAGTAAGTGGATTCTCCAATCTTTCATTTGTACATTATATCTCTTTCTCATGGTGAATCTGGTGGCATATTAAATTCAGCTCCAAAACTGACCCATAACTATATGAAGACTTCAGGAAGATGGTGGTGGGCCTGCAATAAGGTTTCCTAAAAGTTTTTTTCTCCATCCCTTCCGTAGCTGTGGGAGTACAATGATGTTAACGACACAGCAGACCCCATGACTCTGCCTCCTTCTAGCTTCTTTCCACCCTACGAGCTCCAGAATTTTACCTGGATGGACCTCAACAGAACTCTCAACTATACGACCCACACAGCCCAGCTCTGTGGAAAGGGTCCCACTGAGAACTTCCAAAACGGCTCCCTCTGTCTGGGGGTGAGTGGTACTGTTATGCTGTCCCCCCAAGACTCAGACAGATGTTAAATATTCTGATGACCAGTAATATCGGCTGATATAATTTTAGATTTGATTTATTAACTGATATGAACGTCAGAATTTTAAAATAACGTAAATAAAATGCAAGCCATTTATAAGTAATTTTATAACAAACCAACAAAACAAATTGAAAAAAACAACTATTGCACTCTCAAATGAGCAAAATTGAAAGTATATTATCCATTCAGACAAAACAAGTTACTTTCCGTCCCAAACTTACACAGTATTTACATTCACAGTTAGTCACTAACAGCCCTTTGGTCACATAGCAATAGTCCAAGGCCAAGGCTGCTCATGGGCTTCTGCAGGAAACACAGGCTCCACCAGTGAGACTGTGCCGTTCCTGGGCCCTTTATAGCCACTTACCTGTGTACTGGATCTGGTGTCTCTCTCTGGTAATTCTGCTAGATCTAAACCGTGATCCCTAATTTTCTACTTTTTAGTGATTATGTAATGGTTAATAGTTTCTAAATTCTATTGGTAGTTAATTGATATCTATGCAAAACACTTCTTTCAAGTGTGAATAATTCACTGTGTTTCACTTGTTGGGAGTTCTTCCACCAAGCCGTTTCACTCCTTTACCTCCACAGTTCTCTGCCTTTGCGTCGGAGGGGCGTGGCGAGGCCTGGCCCCGCCTCCTTCACAACGCCAATGCCTCTCAGCTGCAGTTTTGGCTGCAGGGAGTAACGGGACGGTCCAATTTCTCCCGCTTTGTCTTGGAGCTCCAGCACGTCGATGGCAAAGACCTGTCGAGCCAGGTGGAGACGCTGAGGTCCATTGATGATGAGTACACGCCCTCCATCTTCCAGGTAAGTCATCCTCATTCCGTATTGATGATCTCTGGCGGCTTGAAGTTAATTGACTCCCCTAATTGTACTCCTGCTATGATCATTTTCCCTTCTGTAGGTGTCACAGTGGCTTTCTCGCCCCCCCAATTCTACTTCACCCATTCTTGGCTATGTCCAGTGGAAGCCGGTAGCTTACCGTACAGAGACCCCCGTGCTTAACGATGCCACTCCCTGTCGGCACTCACACCTGATGCCCATGGACCAGCTGCCCGCCTCTGACCTCGTCCTGGCATATTTCGGCAATGGGTACAAGGCTCAAGGGCTCAACATGACCTTCAGCATCGCAGGAGACCCTTTCTACAATGCCACGGAGTACCTCAGCTGGTAAGTCTTTTAAAATACTCTCTCACACAGCATCCAAATAAGTCTCCAAATAAATATTTTCATAAACTAGCCCAAATTGATGTAGTTGCCTTGTGACGACCCTGGGACTTCTCACGCACATCGTGTCTTTCTTGGGATTTAAATGTTTATTCTAAATCCCGCAAAGGCTTTCTACTTCTGTGATCTTATTGTCACAAATCAGGATGCAGTTTATTTTTCTTCTTTGCCGCGCCACTTTTACTAGCCTTCCAACGACGATAAGTCGATACGAGTCGTAGCTAATTGTTTAACATTGTAATTGTAATGGTGTCTAATAATAGAAGTGAATCGTTAGCTTGGATTTTCCTTTTGGCAGACCTGCGGCGCAATATTTCAAGTGAGTAAGCCATGTGCCTTGTCTCTCTTCAGGACGGTCTTGGTGGGTCTGGGCTCCCCTCCCGCTGAGTCCTTCTCAGCCCTGGTCATAGCTATTATGGCCTTGGGGCTGGGCATTCCCCTGGTCCTCATCCTCCTGGGTGGGGTGTTCGTCTGCATCCGCAAGCCGAGCTCTGTCCCTCAGGGCTATGAGCCAATCAACTAACAGCCAGGCTGAGTAACTACCCGGGGGTTCACATTTGCATGGGCGCCCTCACGCGTGGCTCTGAGGACCAGCTTATTCTGACCACGTTACCGTCCGACTGCAGAAGACTCTTGTGGGGCCCATAGCTTCGCCCTGACTTTACGCTGTGTCGTCTTCCCTTTTCCAAGTAACACTGCCGGTCGCAGCACCTTAGATATCTGGTAAGAGGTATCCATTAGAATGATTTAAGAGCACAGTGTGTGAAATGCCGGAAAAGGTCACTAAGAGCTCAGTGTAAAACAACTAGCTACTGGATTTGCTGCAATTTTTAAAAACTAGATTGCTTAAGATGGTATAATGTTAGCTTGCTGGTCTCCAGTTAAGCCTGGAATAAAGGAACAAGAAGGATTTTAAGTGTTTGAATGCGATTTTTTTTCTTCTGTAGTTTGTTGGTCTGACAGATGATCTTTTGCTAATCTGTTTTAAAGGTTATAAAGGAGTGAACTGTCTTCTTCAAATTAAATATTAATAAATTGTAATGTATTTTTGCCCAGAGCTGGTACTCATTCTTATGTATTAGCATTTTGTTCACTTTGATTTTGGTACATGTCACTTATGTACTAAATATTTCCTTTGTGAAATAAAGCATTGTTTAGAGTTTTGGAGAACACTGTTGCTCAACTTTGTGGGCTGACTGGAACTTCTAGTTTCACTCAACCACCCCCCCTGCAGCACCACGACTTGCTGTAGTATCTGTCTAGTCTATGGCAATAGAACAATTAAAAAAATTACTTGAATGATGTTGTTGTTAATGTTTAATATTGATCAATGATCACCTGCTTAGCCAATCAGAATACAAGAATTGCGTGATTAATCAAATAATACAATTGGACTCTGCTTTAATTCTCAGAAATAAAGCAAATTGGTCTGTGTTAAATGCATTTTTTTTAAGAAAAATGCATACAAAGTGAGTCTTCCAAGTAATGTCTAGGTTAACGTGATCTCTACTGAATTAATCTAACCACTGAAGCCTGCAAAGAATTGTTACTTATCAATGTTTTACCCTTTCTAAAATGTTCTAAAAATGTTTCAGGGTTTTTTTTTTGGAAACTCCTGGAAATATACTGCTTGTGTGTATATGCGTATAAATATTTTCATCCTTTTCATATAAAATTTTCCGCCATTTTCTAAAGATCTGTTTCCCTTGTACTGTCTCTTGCTTTAACTGAAATATTCATACAAGTAACAGGCTTATGTCGGATACTGATTAAAAGTCAAACGCCAATTAGGTGTCACCCAAACACTTCTGAAGAATCTGCTGGAATACATGCCATTTGTGGCCATTTCGTTTAAAAAAGACCCCCAACCCCCAAAAGGGTGAATTTCTAACTTGGTTTTTAAGAGTGCAGTTGATTGCCACCAGGGGTGCTGGAGGGCCAGGGACCCCCCCAGCAGATGAAACATAAGAGAGCCCTCACTCCTCAGTCTGCAAATTCTATCTACCCTGAGACCCATATTTCTTCAGACTGAAAATGCCCATGGCGGGTGGCCAAGGAAACATTTTTTTCAGGGGTGACAGAATTTTTAGCTTTGGCCCCGATTACCACATAAACTGAGATAAGATTATATATCCTGGCTAATTACCATACAAATTTTTCATTGGCTTGGTAAACTCAGGTTGACTGTAGAAGCAGAATCTCAATTATCAATTTAAAATGTCTTTCTATTTAACCATTAGTTATTCGGTACAGGTCATGGAGAATCTGCAGCCTGTCCCAGGAAATACTGAATACTGTTCAAACATGAGAACCTTGGATGGGATTCCAGTCCATTATAGGGTGCACACACACTCGCACACATACTTTGGGCAATTTAGGGACGCCATCAAACGATGCTGCGTCGGCGAAAGGCCAGGTAACACAAGGAAAACGTGACTGTGTCGCACGCAAAGCTGCTTGTGAGAATTGAATGTCAAACCCTGGATGCATGTGGTGATAATCCCACCTAACCCTACCTGTCATATTCTGGGAAAATGAACAGCCTAGTGTGATCTGACAGAGTGCATGCCCTTGACACATACATACATGGTACATGGCTTTTTAAAAACAATTTTTATTAAAGGTTATCATTTATATGGAAATAAAAATGACTAGACAATTATATTAACATGAATTCTGTTTCTCACCAATAAGATGGCAAAGAACCTCTAAGATGCATTATAGGAAAAGAAAAACACCAGACCCCAGTAAAAGCCAGAGTAGATGCAAATTCCCTTTTGGAGTCTGCTGTGGTCAAGATTCCCAGTATGAGTGTACCATGGTGAAAGTTCCCTGTAACGGCAAGCCACGGTGAAAATTCATAGTAAAGTGTGCCATGGTGAAAATTGCCAGTAAGAGTGAGGCATGGCAAAAATTCCTATTAAGGGTGTGTCATGGTGAAAATTCCCTGTAACAATTTGACATGGTGAAAACTCAGAGCTGGTGTCTGGCATGGTGGAAATTCTCCGTAACAGTATGCCATGGTAAAAATTCCCTGTAACAATTTGAGATAATCAGTCACAGCTAGTGTTAGACGCGGTGAAAATTTCCAGGAAGGGTACGACTTAGTGAGAATTCCCATTAAGAATGTGCCATGGTGAGAAATCCCAGTAAGAGGACGGCTTGGTGAAAATTCTCCACTAGTGTGTCCCATGGTGAAAATTCCCACTAAAAGTATTGCATTGTGAAAATTCCCAGATAGTGTACAGCATGGTTAAAATTTCCCAGGAAGAGTGTGCCATAGTGAACATTCCCAGTGTCCTGGCAGAGTGATACATAAAACAGACAGAGGGAAACTTCTCAGTGTTGTACACTAATCAGTGGGGCGTTATGCACACGATAAGCTGTCATATCTGTGCACGTTTATAGTGCTGCATGTTCAGGAGTCTCCATCAGTCTAGTGGCTCTCCCGTCTCTGGGTCAATGCCACTGTCCACCTCTGAAACAAAACCGATGGATGGGTTAGAAGTAGATTCAAATCTGATAGAGTCCTGTTGTGATGGACAGGAAAGAGCCATGAGCCATACTGAAGGCTGAAGTAAGCTGCAATGCCATGGAGTAGCTTGTAAGCAGGGTGAAAGTGGAAGGAGGCTAAGCTTAGGGCCAGACCCAAAAGGTCTCATTCCTCACCCATCCTGCTATTGCAAGTCTGTGCGATCAGATGTTGGTGATGGCGGGCTGGCTGCAGGCTCAGGAGCATGGGGCCCGGGACTGTCACAGTGCGGGCAGGCAGGGCACTGGGGGAGCACTCAACGCTGCCTGGGTGCACAGCTGCTGGAATTTTAGGATAGGTTAGATTTGGGTCCTTTTTATCTTCGCAGTGATTGGGGTTGGGGGAGCTGTTATCCTCTTGGTCAATTTTGCGTCGATCAAACCCCATAACAGGCATTAAAGGGCACCCAGAACATGGTGCCAGACATGCACATTTTAGAGGGCTCTTAAATTGTACTGCTTGTAATGTGACTCTTCAGCACCATTCATAAATTTTACATATACACTCACCTAAAGGACTATTAGGAACACCTGTTCAATTTCTCATTAATGCAATTATCTAATCAACCAATCACATGGCAGTTGCTTCAATGCAT
>JAODKN010000134.1:13663594-13697409 GCA_026774425.1 Petrocephalus zakoni | reverse complement strand
CACATTGCTCTAGACAAAATGTTTGCTAAATATGCAAATTTAAATATTTTACTATGTGTAACACTAGGGATGGGTATCGTTAAGATTTTAACGGTACTACTACTCTTTCCGGTGCTGCCTATCGGTCCGGTACTTTAACGTATTGTTATCGGTACATTGTGAAGAATAAATCAATTTAACAACATAACTAACAAATCCCTATTATTATTCAACAAAATAATAATAAAATTTCACAAAAAATACAGCAATGTTTTAAACATTACCGATAAGGGAAATGTGAAACAAACATAAATGACTTTAATGCAAAGCCTTTAATGCCGTAATTTACACGCAAACACCTGTTGCACCTTTGGCAGTGCGCGCTGTCCGCATTGATTCTAGCGAAGCGCAGCCGCACTCCCGATCTCTCACCTCTCCGCCATCGTCACTAGCTGCGGCTCGGCCGTCCTGCCCGATCTGCGTGCGCATGCGCATTTTTTACGGTACCGCAGATCTGTATAGCAATGCCCTGAGATCTCTGCCCTATTTAACAGCTGCATATCAGCCTGGCAGGCAGGCTGTACTAGTCATATATTGCAATGTCTACCAATGGATATTAAATATCATGTGATTGTGTACGTCTGCTTTTATATCTTACTTATATCTTATTTGTGTGCATACTCTAGCCGATCGGGCAGGGTCCAGCGGATGCCACACAGCCATAAGCCGAACAGAGTTATGTGCATGCGCCCGCAGATCGGGCAGCGACGAATTTCCCCATCCATCGCACACGAGAGCGCTCTAGGTTAACGTGGGGCCGGTTTAGTACCGGGTTTTGGTACCCATCCCTATGTAACACTGGATAGCTTGGTCCGTACCTCTAAGCTGAGTACTTTTGTTCTTGTTGCTGGATGGGTGTCAGTCAGAGAATAGGTCTTCCTCAGACTCTTCTTGACCACAGCGTAGTCCCCTGTCCCATTGGAGGGGGGTACTGGGTTCTCAGTGTACCCGGTGGTAGGGGGGGCGGCCGGTGGGGCTGAAGGGACAGCTTCCATGTCATCTCCACCAACAGTGTGACTCCTCTCCCCCCAGACCTCCGTGTCCCCAAATGTGGCATCTGTACTGCCTCTATTGCCCTGAGAGAGAAATGAGAAAAGATGTGTGGACATCTCCTTCGCATGCGGGTGTGAGTACGTCTCACTGTGACCTGTGGGAAGGCGGGGCTGGACATCCAGCCCAAAATGCTATGGAAGCCCATAGAGGGCATGCATTCAGGGCTTGAAATTCTATGGCATTAGCCTTCGTTAGTGGAATCCACTGCCCTCGTTCTCCTGACAAACGCTATTTGCGTGTCTAATTACGACTCTTGTTATTTTGTGATGTCAAGAAAATGATTTGTGATCTCGAGAAAGCAACTCGAGCCACACTGAGATCACGACCTCGACATGAGACTGGAAAATGCGACAATTCCGTATGATGCAGAGCTGCAGGGAATAGATGCAGGCAGAGCAGCTGTGTTCACATGTTAAAAGTTCCTAGCTTTAAGTGTTCTTTTAGTTCTTTAAGTAATAAATGGAAAGCAAAGTTATGTTTGCCCCCCTCTCCTTTTTCTGCTGATCTGAAATACGATCCGATCTGTGACTGAAAAACCACAAAAATACAATCTGAACCTCGAGTTTTGTGATCTGCTTCACCCCTAATAATAATGATAATAATACCGACTGAGGTATGTGCAAATCAAATGGCACAAAGTGCTTCTTGACAACGTCAGCGTGATGTGTGTAAGTCAAGTGCTGCAAAGTGCCTCTAGAGCGGATGGCATGCCTGACAGGCCTGTGAGGTGACATTCTGTAGGTCAGCTTGGATGTGGGCCGGGTGTGATGTGGGCTGGGCTGGATGAGGGCCGGGTTGGTTGTGAGCCAAACTGGATGTGGGCTGGCTTGGATGTGCGCCGGGCTGGATGAGGGCCGGGTTGGTTGTGAGCCAAACTGGATGAGGGCCGGGTGTGATGTGGGCCGGCTTAGATGTGGGCCGGCTTAGATGTGGGCCAGGTTGGATGTGGGCCGGGCTGGATGAGGGCCGGGTGTGATGTGGGCCGGGCTGGATGAGGGCCGGGTTGGTTGTGGCCCAAGCTGGATGTGGGCCGGGTGTGATGTGGGCTGGCTTGGATGTGGGCCGAGCTGGATGTGGACTGGGTTGGATGTCCAACCCCATCTTCCTGCGGGCCGTGGCTAGAGACTTCTCAGTAGATTTTGCTCAGTTATTCGCATATGGTTCACTCAGAGGTGGCACAGTGCCACAGTAGTTAGCACTGTTACCTCATACCTCTAGGCTCTGAGACTGGGGTTTGAGTCTCTGCTGCAGCTGTGTGTATATGGGCTTGCATGTTTGCCCAATGTTATTGTGGAGTTCGCACCCCCCACAGCCCAAAAACATGGTCACTCTGAGTAGCCAAATTGTGAATGGTGTGTGTGTGCCACCCTGGGTTACTCCCACCCCAGGTAGGCCCCGAAACTCGGCATAGGGTTGGCAGGTAAGGGGAATGGATGCATGGAGGTTTTGCTCAATACGGGGAGCAGCCAGCGATACCAAGCAAAACAGAGAATGAGCTCCACTGACCTTGCGGAGTGAAAAGTCTCCGCTCACTCTGTGCTGCTTCTCCCCGCACAGGCAGACTGTGCCACACTGTGTAGAATCGCACACTGCATGCAATTTAGAGAAAGCAATTTGCCTAACCAAGGCCTCCCATATGGCGGGAAGACTTTCAGGAGCCCTGATACTGGGGGGGGGCGGGGGGTGATATATTGTCAGAACCCCCCCATTCGGTAGAATTTTTTAAGGTCCCAGCCTTGTCTGCGTTTGTAGTTCTGTGTCCAACTGCATAACTTTGGACTATGGAAGGAAATTTGCAACACAGGGAGAACAATCCAACTCCATACACACATGGGGGGGCTGGAGGTGTGAGGTGACCCACTGTGTGAGTTTGTGTAAGTCGGTGTGTGTGCCTGTGTGTATGCGTGTAAGTGGGTGTGCATGCCTGTGTGTGTGTGTATGTGTGTAAGTAGGTGTGCATGTCTGTGTGTGTGTGTGTGCGTGCCTGTATGTAAGTGTGTGTGCGTACCTGTGTGTGTGTGTGTGTGTGCCTGTGTGTAAGTCTGTGTGTGTGCGTACCTGTGTGTAAGTCTGTGTGTGTGTGCGCATGCCTGTGTGTGTGTGTGTGTGTGTGTGCCTGTGTGTAAGTCTGTGTGTGTGTGCGCGTGCCTGTGTGTAAGTGTGTGCACGTGCCTGTGTGTAAGTGTGTGCGCATGCCTGTGTGTATGTCTGTGTGTGCACGTGCCTGTGTGTGTGTGTGCGTGCCAGTGTGTAAGTCTGTGTGTCTGTGCGCGTGCCTGTGTGTAAGTGTATGCACGTGTGTGTGTGCTTCTGTGTGTGTGTGCGTGCCTGTGTGTGTGTGTGGGATGACGAGACATACCTTCACAAAGGGAACTGTGAGCACCTCCTCAAAGGGCCCCACGTAGTTCTGCATGTAGTAGGAGATCAGCTCCTGCAGGCTGTCATGCCGGCTCTCCTCCCCGGTAATGAGATAGCGCCCCCCCGCACCCCCCTCCCCCTCTTCCTGGATGATAAAGTGCCGGCAGCGGTCTTTGCCCCTGCAAGTGGAGGGTTAGGGTGGGTGAGGACGGGTGACTATGATGGCGTGCTGCTTATTCAGGACATTCTGTAATAAAACAACTGGCCCTATGACATCACATAGCAACATGCACCCAGTGTGAGGGCCCCCACCCAGCGAAAATCCCCCATAGGGGACCCAAGGTAACATTTAGATCTTGTCACTACGCCCTCGTTTCTGGCTGAACAGGAGCAGATTCAGTGTGTGTGGGGTACAAGCGCCTTACCTATAGGAGAGGACAAAGCCAATCATGGATTCACTGAGCCTCAGGATGAAGCAGCCTTGGACTTGATCCTGCAGGAACTCCTCTGCCTCCCTGACCAAATATAAATGCATGAGCTCATCACTCCCATGTCTTCTTTTCCTTTTATTAAATATTTAACAATATACACTTACTATATAATATATACACAAAAACTGCACCATGATGACTAATGGCGATTATTCTGACATTGCTGTCAAAATCTATAACAAGAAGATTAGTCACCCAAATAACATCAACAAACCTGATGCTGCTAGGAACAAGTTATGTTTCTGTTTCAGTATCTATTAAAAATACTGAAAAACGTATTTTTTATTAAACTCAGAATAATTTTATTTAAAAGTTAAATCAAAAATATATTTTGTATATATCTTGATTCATAAATTACGGGAAACCGAATATAGTTCAAATGACAGGAAGTGGCGTATCAGTAAAAGCTTAAAAATCTATTACAAACTATGATTAGCCATTCAGAGTATCCATCATTTTTACATTATCACTCTATTGGCTTTTTTAAGTATTCAGCTGAGGGGTGCTCACGGTAATTTATAACTTTTAGAATCCAACCCCAATACATAAAGTATAAAGCCGTGCAGTTTCTACAGTAACACACAGGCACACAGTGGTTGCATTCCGTGGCATTACAGTCATTTACACTGTTAAAACAGCGACATCTATTGACGGGTCACTCGGTAGCCCCCATGAATCACCCCATCACCGAATTTGCAAGATGGGCAAGAAAATTAAACGGTCGAAAGAATCTGGGAGCTCATTTATAAAGTAGCCGTACAAACGAATTTCGCCGAGAAACCTTCATGCGAAGATTCTGGGATTTATAAAGAACAGTTTATCCTGAAAAAGCTGCCACATTTACGAACGGTCCAGAGCAGTCGTACGAACGTTATGGGGGTAATTAGAAAAAAAACAACATCTAGAGTTCAGATAAAAATGTGCTTCTAAGTTGCATTTGCAGTTACAGTATAGGCCTTGTCCACACGTTCACATTAATGTCCATTTGAGTGCACTGTGCATGCCCTGGTTAATAAAGGCATCAAGGACGGTTTGACACTTTTTTATTGTTAAATATTATCTTCGTTGTCAGTCTCTCTGGGGAACTTTCCACTTGTGGTTGTGATGGTTTGTCAGAAGCGCACTTAGGTCTGCATCTCCGGCCATTCTGATCTTCTGATGCTAGAAGGCCACCGACCATTAGTCGCTCAGACATAATGCGAAAATAATGCGAATATGAATTACAAACAGGTGCGCAACGAGCAAAAGCACCGGCCCTTTATGTGCCTTGTCCGTTATTTCGGTAGATGGCATGCAGGGTGACACTTGAGCCTTACTTGCGAGTGAGGAAACCGTGCAGCCAGCTGGGTAGCGGCTGGCCGGGTCTGCGCAGCCGGGGCAGCTGTGACGTCTCAAACCACAGCAGAGTGCGGGCGCGCAGGGGGGTGGACAGAGGCTCCATGGGTCCACTCAGTGACATATTCATAAGTGACAAGTTCTGTAAATCGCCAGGGCCAAGCCAAGCATGAAAAAGCATCCGATTAGCCGAACAGCGTACATGGAGGTTCAGGCCAATAGAACTAGTGATAACTTAATGAGAAATGAGGAAATGGAAACTTTTTTTTTCTAATGTACAGGTTGAACGCGAAAGACATCCTGTTATAAGACTGACCACAGGCGTTCGCGTATGAATGTTTTTTGGTCAAATCAACAGGAAGTTTATGTTGCGTTGTGCTTTGTCAGTGTGTTTCTTGTAAACCTCAAGGCTACTATATGCAGCCTCTGACATATATCACAGTAGAGAGGTCTAATTTCCGGCCTGGCCCAAAAGCAGGGAAATGAATGCCAACTAACTGTTATTTTACTTTAACAGTATAAAGTATAACGCTTTAAAACGACATGAAGCCACAGCGCAATGCATGCGCATGAAGCACGGCTTATACTAGAAACAGACAGATTTCCTCGCAGGTTTTCAAGAAACTATCTAAAAATGACTGACCAATCTGGACCAGAGTCTGAGCATGGATTTTAAACAGGTTTTGGGGGCGAGCATGTACTTCTACAGCTGCTGCGTTATGCTGGCAGGCTGCGCCAAGACGCCTACCGTGTCTTGCATCTTGAGTCGAGACTTTATACTTCGCCTGGGTTTGATGGGGGGGATCTGCGCAGGGGGAAGGGGCTGAGCGGGGTTTCTGCCCTGCACCGGAGCCCTCCGTGGCACTGCCAGCGTCCGCAGGACCTCATCGCGCTGCTGCTTTTCACTGTCTGCCACCGAAAATCTTCACATTAATGTCGGAACCACGCCGATACTGCACAGCTTTTAAATTCCAAAATATGAATCCCAGGAGAGCATGACCTTCACATACATTTTAAGAAATCCTTAAAAATCCCCCCACGACATTCACATTATTATGAACTTATCGTGAGCGAGAGGTCAACATTCTATTTTAGAAACGTCGAGTCAAATTGGTCTGTTCCACTGGAATCATTTCATAAATCACGTGATTTCCAATTACGCTCTTTCCCGTCATTGTAAGTATTTAGAAAACATTCAACATTTATTTTTGCGTGACCCTTCTCTGTCTTTGTTTTGTTTTTTCTCCATCTAGTTCAGAAAAGTCATTCTAAACGCTAAATGTCTACAAAATATTAAATATTCATATTTAAAACTACTTTATCTAATAATGATGCAATTGCTGAGTGTTTAGCGACTCTAAAAACGTAACTATACACTTGTATTTACGTTTTAAGAACGTTTTAGAGCATTGTTGTTTTGTTTACTGAGACAGAAGAGGCTATTATTGCTTTTAATGAATACATTAAAAACACTAAGCAAGAAATTCCAGAAGTCTAACCTTTTATCCTTTGATAGTCGAAGTCCATGATGAAATTATAAATTAGGTCTCAAGAGCAGGAGCGTAGGGACATAGATGGCAGTTGAATGCACAGATAGTTTCCGTTGTTCTGCATCATTTCTGATGTCAGAAACGTGCATGTCTGACAGAGGAAAGAGGCGGAACAAGATTGTGGCTGAAAGTGTCCTTTCTCTTAAGTATGATTCTTCCACTTTGCCCCATTATATAAAAAAACAGCAGTAATATAGTTTATTTTGTCCGAGTATAATTTGTCTGTATACTGGGGATAATTACACAATGTTGCTAGTAAGGTTTTGCTCAGTGCTGGATTTGCTGAAAGACAAAGGATAAAAAGCGAGTCGCAATACACCGGAAGAGAAAGAATACTGAAAAAAATAAACAATGAAACAAATGAGACGCCACAGACCGCAGATTTCAGTAGAACAAAAGTAGGCATGTGTAAAGTAGAAAGTACGCTTAATATTTACAGACAAGTGGGTAACAATAAGTGGACAGTTTGGTTATTAAACGGTATAAACAGACATAATGTGTGTTTAAGGCTAAGGAGACACTCTGCTGTTGTTTAGTGCAGTATAATGATCTAATCCGAATTTCTTCACTAAAATTCTCAACTGAGCAGAGATTACACCTGATTGGCTGGAATAGATTCCATACCCTCCACCTTGACCAAGGTAATCTGTTTATAAAATGGGTAGATGGTGGCTAGCCGTTTGTATTTTAAAAGCAGCTGATGTCATTATGATATATGCAATATGTCGTCACGGACGGACAAGAAATGGCAATTTTCCCTTTTTACTGTATGTAGCCGCAGGGAGGAAAAAAAAACACTGCATCGCTGCATTCATATTTTCATGCTGTAATCTAATCTGGCCACCAGGCGTCGCTAGAAACCTGAGAGAACGGAGGCAATCACGACGACAGAAGACTGAACCATTCTGCGTCGTACTGCTCCCCCGCCTGACATCTGCAAGTTGGGTATTTTACCCGTTTTGGCCAACTGGGGATTGGTACATCGTGAGAAAGAGAGCATGTGAAGCGCAGTAAACGGCGAAGGACTATTAGTAGGATCTGCATTGCACGATGTTCCCGACGTCCAAAAATAAGACTCTCTTTAATATTTTCAGTAATGGGATTGTCTCGATTTAACTGGTTCAAGCGAGACGGTACAGGTAACGCGATTTCCTTGTTTACTGTGTTTGAATGCGTGTGCATGGGTGTTTGTGTATGGGGGTTTGTTACTGGTTTGTCAAGTATTTCTTAGCATATTATGCGATAGAATTTTAAAGGATACATGACCCTCTGAAATCATGGTCGCTGGTGATGGTAACAGCCTTGTATTACGTATGCAGCATGTAATATGTGTGAAATATAATCATTGTGAAAACTAATTATAAAGAAGTGAAAGAAGAATCGACTAGGAGAATGTGTTGCGTGACTGCGCAGCTATACGGAAGCATTGTTGTCCTGTTGTGTCTGTTAACGCTGAATACCTTAAAGTTAATGTTAGTTTACTTGGAAACGTGCTTTTTAAAGACCGCTATGATGCTGGGCAAAGTGCGGCTGACCGTGCCCCGAACATTTGCGGTCGAGACGGGAATTTAAGCGGAACGACGCTAGAATAACCCATGGCGTTGAGGCACCAACCTGTCCGTGCAACGTGCAGAAAAGTCACATAACTTCCTCGCATTTATTCTCACTGTTTATTATCTTTCGAATTCGGGAAAAGTCGGTTTTTAATGCTTCGTACTAATCGATGTCACAAAAGCCAAACAAAGCAGATACTAAACGAAACCTCCGGTGACACTTACTGCAGCAACGACGCATGACAGTTTTGTCCGCTAATGCAACAATTACAATGTTTGCGTTGCTGGTTGACTTTCTGGTTTGCAAGCTAACCCTGGATTCCTGTGTCGAAGATAATGCCACGCTTGCCTGAAGCTGCACTTGTCGTGACCGACAATTCCCGCAGTGAATGAGCTGTCATTTCATCCATTTGTACAGTTAGTGTTTCCGTTATAATGCGTCCAGTGCTGTTTCTGATCTTAATACAAGCCATATACATACGAGTCAGGAAGACAATGACGCCTGTTTTGTGCTATAATTTCCCCAAAGTGAGTTTCCTATAAAGCCCTGGACGAGAGCGGCTAGGTTGTCAAACAGAATGCATTATTGTGATTTGTGGCGTCGATGCGAGCTGGTGTATTTGTATACGTTATGACGAAACTGCCCCACTTTTCGTATATATATATATATATATGTGTGTGTGTGTGTATATATTCACATTACTTCGATCAGTGGCCGTCTCAGGTTGCTTGAAGGGCAGGGGGGAAAAAATAAAAAGTGCACCTATAGCACGAAGCGTGCTGTAACCCCCCGCCCAGTGCACGGTGTAGTGGTGTCTGGAGAAGTGGAGAAGTGGGTAGCGGCCTACACAGCAAAAGAAAAAAGTGCCCCATTATTAATAGTGCCAGTCTTACATATTTAGTTCCCACTAGAGAGGGCCAGTACTATTCTGCTACGTCTGCTGCCTGACTTCATTCAGGGATCATTATGAGATTAACAAAGCAGAGGTGCAGATTTTGCAGATGTGTCTGGTTCATAGATTACAGAGTGATTCAGATATCGATTTGTCAGTGGCAGTATGGAAAAATACTGGTGGCACAGAATCCCTTTTCTATAATAGTAGATACATTTAACACAGGGAAAGGCTTAGCTAACTTTGCAATTTTAATGATTATTCCTTGCATATAGTATAATTATATCCACTATATGTTTTTAAAATCAGTTTATCTCTGCAGCTTTTGCTTGGGCGCTGCATGCGTTCTCTGAGACAATCATAATCATTCTCACCCTTGTTATTTAAATCACTTCTAGGCAGGTTTGTGGGAAATTTATGTTAATTATTTTTTATTTTATGTTAACTAACTTATAAATACCCCAATATTTATTACAACGAAATCACATCGCCATATCTGGAGACTCTCCAGTACTGTACGTGCTATATATTAAAATCCTTTTTAAAATTTTTGTTATGTCTTATCCTTGTTATGCATACTGATCTTGTTGTATCAGTTCTTCCGACTAGATCGCATTTTTTTTACTTTGTTTTCCGAGTTCGTACCGTGTCGTCAGGACGGCGATCGCATTGTGTTTCAGAATGGGGCTATTTGCATAACCAATCACAGCGAAAGCGTTTCCAGTTACGCCCCAAAGTACCGAAGGACCAAAGAAGTACCCCGACTGGTTTGGCACTTTCGGTACGTTTGGTACTGGTACTCGACCGGAAGTCAATGGAAAAGCGAACTAGTGTTTAGTGAACTACAGAGACAACCTAGACATCACATTTTCTCACACAGAAAAACACTTACTGGGTGCTTATCTGCTTTTCTTGCATGTATGGGGAAATCTCATAGTGGGGTACCATATCTCATTTCCTTCACTGGGAAGCCAGCCATCAGAGATGCTTTTCTCTCCATTACAATGGCACTTTATCTTGTGTTCTGTCTTGGAAGTACATCCCAGAAGGCATCACATCTTCAGTAATGGCATGGCGTAAGGCACTATCGCTTCTTACCTCTAGAAGGACACTCATTAAGACACTTCGTTACATTTTCTTGTTCTATAGGGCACATCATCTCACATGAAGAGGGAGACCTAAACGGCCCTCAGTCATGTGAAGTGCAGCCAATTTCAGCTTTTTAGCCACGCTAGACGGCACGTCTGCAACACTTTTTTTCAGTCCACCAGTGCCTTTGATTGTATCTCCTTGGCATATCCCTCTGGACGTAAAATACCGCTTTTATTTATACGCTATTTTGAGAAATGGGCGTGTGTGCATTTTGGTCTTTGGTGACCTTATTCGGTAAAATGAAGCATCATAACAAGATGCACCGCAGTTTCTTGGTGCCTGATATGGTAATGAATTAAGCCCTCTGGATACACTTCTGCTCCAACTTTGACTAGCCAGCTTCCTCCAAAGAAACTCTCTCTGCCATGGCATATGATGGTGTTGTTGACGATACACACCTGAGACCTCTTAATCAGCTGCCTCTTTAACATAGTCAGAATATGGTCTAAATGTAAAGGAAATAATTATGAACGGGAGAAGCTAGAGTTTTCATTATATAGGCGTAATTCGTAGTCACAGTGAAAGATTGCGGTTCCTATTTCAGTTCTGTAATTTGTTATGCTTTGCGTCATTTTGGTGTTTTTGAGAAGTGTATGAAGTAATGCGAACGCGGAGAAAGTTATTTCATGGAGGTCTGGATATTCATGCTGGATATAGGCTAAGCCTAGCACTGGCCACGTGGAAGGAAATTTGTGATGCGGGACGCTATACGAACTCCACACAAAATCCTGCATCCCTGGGGTGTTTATCTGTCTCTTCCAAATCAGCTGGTTTTTTCATAGTAAATCTTGATGAAAACAACATTATCATTAGATATCATTACGACATACAGCACCATCAGTTACTGATGTCTGTTTTTGGGTTGATGCAAAGTGCAGTGAATGTCGATGCCTTGTGTGTGGCAGCAGTAATTGCATTCCATCTTATCTCAGTCGTAAATGATTTAGATATTGTGGCGTAGCAAATGCACATGGGATTTCATAGGATTAACTCTGCTGGCCTGGAGTAGCTGAATGGCCCTCAGTGTGTGATTGCCTTGCTGGAGCTGTGTCCTGTCCAGGGTGTCCACTCTGATCTCTGGGATACATTCCAGCCCTGCTGTACCCCTGAATGAGGTAATTGGTCACAGGAAATGGTTGGTTGCTAAAGCTGATTTGACATTTACTTGTAGGCTGTATACATAATTTGTTTCAAATTACTTGGGGAATCCAGTATTCCCTTCTGAATGCAGCTTTTTTGTAGTTTGTTTTTGTAGTTTTCTACCACGTTTAACCCATGAGCGGAACCTTGGGAGACGTTTTACCAAGTTTGACGTAAACAAGCCTGAAAATCAGACTTGAAAAATGAGTAACTAGCACAGGCTTTCAGTTTTGTTTCATATGATCAAACCCTGGAAGGGGATGTTAATCTAATATCTTTCATCTAGTAAATGAAAATCCCCCTGGGAAAATGTCCCGACAAGTTAAAAAATGTCAGGTCTTTATTCCATTATTAAATTGTGTGGCCATTGGGTTCCCACAATGTAACACAAGTATATGTACACACACAAACAGGCTTAAACTGTATCTGCGGATTCAGAAATCAGTAACGTCATACTTGATAGCCCGGGCTGTAAATAAAATGACCCACTGCTTGCACTCTTCGTTCTCGAGCCTGCGTCGGGCATGTAACATCTCTTCCCAGGAATTTTTCACTGACCCCCAGGCAAATGGAAACGCGGCACAGAAGGGGAGCGGCTTAACCAGTCCCGCAACTATAACAGGGAAATCGGTCAAAAGCAGAAGTAAAAGGACACCTCCAATGCGGCACTTTCTAGACGAGTGTGCGCGTATAATTGCTTATGAAAACAAAACACCAGGGAGTATATATCCGCCCAAACGCTGCTCCGGGTCTCTGGCCCCGTTCTACGGTTTTATATAGGTGCAGCAATTCTGCTAAAAACGAAACCGATTGTTATCATCTAAACATTCATGGGTCAAGTACTGGGGTTCGGACTGCGTGCATATTTTGGTAAGTTGCTTGTCTTAATGTAATTTGTTGCGTTATTTTTGAACTTCGTCTTCTGTCGATTTCATTCTAACGCGGCCATTGCATATTCTGTACTATTAAACACTATTGTCACTTATCATATCTGTTTGTCAGCAATGATCGGAAGCTGGTTTATTTGGCCATGTATGTCCACACATATGTGTAATTTGTCTTGGGTTGTCAGTGGCTCACATGCAGACAGTGGGTACAGTCACGGTTAAGGCAAGACAGCGGCCACATGCACTTAAGTTGACTTGCAGCTTGTAGTGTGGACGTGATGTTGATAAATGCATAAAAAGTGCGCGAGTGCATGTCAGTGCAAGGTCTGCTGGGACAAATACACTGTGCATAAAGTTTGGGGAGTTATTTGCCGCGATGAACAATAAAAGCCTGTGCATCCGCCTGATCTGTACTGTATGTTTAATCCCCTGTTTCCCAAACCTAAGCAGTTTCCCCCGTTTCTACAGTGTACTAGATATAGTGTATCACAAAATCTTTCTTAAATTCTGAAATCGTTGTAATTCACTGACTTTTTTTTCTACACTCGAGAATCGTTGTAAAAAAATTATCTCAGATCATGCAATCCGAACAGCTTCTTAGTCTAGAAAGTATGAGTCCCGATAATGAATATATTATTGTTGAATATTTCGTAAGTTTATGCAGGAATGAGGGGCGTACGGTGCCTGCTTAACCGTAGTGGGACGGGCCAGTTCGCAGAAATGATTCCCAGAGCAGAACGCCGAACGCGGAGTGTTATTCTGCAGTGGCGACCTCACGTTTCACATTGATTTCATGATTTGGACCTAAAATGCTGACATTTCTTGCAGAATGACTTTGAGACTGGTTACATTTAGGATCTTCATGTTTGAACTGGTATCCTCATCCAGGGTGCTATGTACGTAATTGCCTTGTGCTCTGTGCTGCTTTGGTATGGATGGGTGGATCATTGTGTTTGATAGATATGCTGTCACTGGTTAAGCATTCAACATGTGGTTATTTATGTGTGTGTGTGGGGGGGGGTGACTTGTAGTTTTATGGATTTAACTTGAGGACAACCTGTAATAAATGACTATAAGTTACACCTTTACATCTTGATGGCGCATTACCTCTGGATGAAACATGTCCATGAACTCGCAAAGCCGGAAATACTTTGAGTTTTGCTTATTTGTATACTTATATAATACATCAGCGCATAAACAAGTTAAAGAGCTGAAGCCTGCAGCAGATAGTGCCAGCTCCCCAGCTGTGAAGCAATTTCTGCGACCATGTGTAAGCGTTTAGTGACTGGATGTTTTGGGCTGGCCAGGGAAATGTCAGTGAGGAATGTTTCCCCAGAAGGATCAAAGGGAGCCGTTTCAGGGCTGGAGCCACTAACAAGCTGCAGATACTTCAGGCCTACAGGGCATAAGAGGCATCTCATATCAGTGCTTGCGTTTGGTTAACGCTGGGACCTCCTTTTGGTCCTGTTTGTTCCTGTTTCCTCCCTGCGTTTTCCTCGCTGCTCGTACTCGCACCACCCAATCCCACCGTCTGCCCTTCCCCCCTTCCTCCTTCTGTCTGATGGTATCTTATCAGCCCTTCTCCTTCAGGCTTAGTCCCGCACGCTATTAGACAGATGTTTCGTCCTTATTCATGAGGCACAGGCGAGCAGGCACATGCACGCTCGCGAAGAATCAGCGACACGCTGCCAATGGCGAAGGGCACTCTGCCTCCCGGGGGGCGGGGCATGATGTTTCTCGTAATATTGCAATCCCCTTTGGTGTGTAATAAATAATCTCCACAGTCCGGATCTCCACAGTTTTAGGGAGACGCATCACGCTCGCGGTGGGTTGAGCCGGCGCTTAAAGGCCTCGCCGGATGTTAAATCACAGACAGGCAATCTTGTCTCTCTTACTTGAGTTCATTTACGTAGTCTTGTGGAGCAGTGAAGAGAGAACTACACACTCCATGGTTTTGGGCTGTGGGTGCAGCAGCTCAGTACGGTGGCCCGGTACAATGGTTCTCTTGCATATACTTTGCATAAATGTGGAGTAGTTAGGTCATGAATGCAGTTCTTCACCTGTGAGGAACAGAGTTATTATTTACCATGTTCATTTTTTGAGTTTGTACATCTGCACTAGACACTGTGGTGTTTATAGTGAGAGTCTTTGCGAGCCTCCTAGTGGTAAGTTATTAAGTAGTTTATTTTTGTAACATTAATGTCTCAACTTGCTTCACAGGCGAGAAAATGATCGAACAACATTAAAAGCCCTGTCTGGTGTAACCGGCACAGAAGTTATGGTGGGGTGTTCTGCCATGGCAGCTGTTTGAAACTTAAGGGGAGAAGGTGTCTGTCCTACATCCTGAATGCTGTCACATTGACAGGTTTAGCTTGCGTCCTGAAACCCTGGGATTCATAAAGACCTGTCTTATATGACGCTGCCTCAGTGCCAATAATCTCATAAATACAGTGGCTAATGTGAAGTCAAACAGAACGGAGAGAGGCTTTGGGGGTCTGTGGGGGCAGATTATACCATTGTGAAATTGCAATGGTATAATTCACGTAGAAGGTTAGCGCAGCACTGGTGACGTGCTCACTAGTGTGTCTCTCGGCATCTGGGAACACATTCAGAGTGTAATCCAGGGTGCCGGGTAACATGCGGCAGCCAAACTGTGCCGTCATGCCGCACACGCAGGACTGAGCCGAACTGTGCGGTTCACTTGTAGACAGACTGCCTCTGCTAAGGTCCTCAGAGTGCACAGGCTGCTTTCAGAGCCCATTTGGGCACCCCTTCGCACTGAACGCTCCATAGTAATGCTAATTACCATAACATAAACTGCAGATATTTGTGATTAATTTCATTAAAATACAACCTTTCATTGGATGAGCGATTATTGACAATGGATGGAAGCAAATTACAAAATTACATTTAATGAATTGGCTCATTAACAATTAAGTATCAATCAATAATTAATACTGGGGGGGCGGGGGGGGTGCTAGTTTGTGCCGTTGTACCCAGCGCACACATATGCCTATGAACGATTTCCGTGAAAACCTCAGTGGTGAATGATGAGGCAGGTTCCTTAAGCTTAAGCAGTTTATTGAGACAGGATGAAGATGGTACAGAGATATGTTCTGGTTCCGGTTCTGTGTCTGCCTGTGTCTGTCTGCGGGAAGCAGGCCCTTTATCTATGGTCTTCACACAGACTCCTGGAGGCAAGTGGTCAGAAGGCCTTGGTGCGAGTGCCAAGGAACAGGATGTGAGGAACAGGGATGGCGGAAGCCAGTAGCAAGGAAAGAACAAAAACATAAAAAGAAATAGATAAGCTATGAATGAGTAAACTAAATAAAAGTAACTCAAATAACTACTAATTAACTACAACCTAATTAAAATAAAACACCCATCCCAAATAATGAAATATGATATTATTATTTTTTGCGGGACTCATCTTCTTCTAGTACAGTACCAGTCAAAAGTTTGGGCACACCAACTGAAACTCATTTTCCAACAAGATAAAGACCTTAAGCGCACCTCGATGTTATGTAAGTACCGTACTATCTATCTTGTGAACATGTAAAGAGATAGACGGCTGAGAAAGAACACTTCTCCTGGTCACTGCAGTGTTTGATGTTACTGCACTGTCCCGAGGGCTTTTGCTATAAGGTGAGTAACTTTGCGGAGAAAAGAGACAAACGCACGACAAGCAGTGTCCAGACTTTTGACTGATACTGTATGAGATGCGGCCCCTGTATCATAGTTAACGACAGCTTTATTAAAACTCATTGATGGATTGCTTGTTGCTGGATTTTCTCCGGGATGGTGCCTGAGAACAGCGAAAAGGATCCTGCACTCCTGGGCCTGGGGCCACCGCCCGGCGGGGGGGATGTTCCTCTCCCCGCCTTGCCTAAATGGCTCGGTACACTTTGTACAGCATTGTAATCTCCAAATATGTCATGTGTGGTCTCCTGCGGAGGCGCGTCAGTCAGAGTGCAGAGACAGGTGCAGCTTTGTCGAAGATGTTTGCTGAGGTTGGTAACGCCGTTGCGACGTGGTACGTGCTGATCACTTGCACGTCGCATCATCCATGCGAACTCATGGGCGTTAACGCTGTTTGTCCAGACAACTTTTGGTGGCATTGGGTTAATGCACTCTACAAGATCAGCAGCTATTAATATCAAACCATGTTCCAGGATGGACTTGCTCTTCTGTATTTTTGTTTTGGAAGGATGGGGGGTATTTTGTTTGGGAAAAGAGTTGTTTGTAAGAGCAGGATGGGGGGTGTAGATGGGCCAAGGGTCTATGTTTCCTTTATGATGCACAGTCTAGTGAGCATCCTGGGTTGTGCTAGAGATACTCAGAAGGTTGACTTAGCGTTATACGGCCCTAGGCTACAAATAGCAGACATAAGGGCTACAGAGAGGGCAGGTGATGGTGGACAGAGGTTCTGAATGGTGTACGTCGCTCTGTAAGTAAGGCAAGTGATGCATTCGCTAGGCCACATTCAAACACATCATAACTATAATTAGACTCGTGTGGTTTTCATACCTGTGAATCAACAGAAATATTTAGACATGGGTTTGCAAGCTTTCGCCCCCCAGCCATACTGAAAGAGAAGCGCTTACATTTTCTACCCCCCTTTAAATGAAACTCACTGCCCCAGTGATCCTGCCTAACGCCTGTAGGGCGGCGCCCTCGCCGCCTGGGTCTTGCAGAGAAAGATCCCCTGACCGTGACGCTATCGCTACAATAACTCCCTCTTCTCTCTCCTTTCAGGCCGTTCCGGCATGCAGTAGCGGACCAGGTGAGCACTGAGAATAGGAGGCAGCTGCGGGGGACAGTCAGGGACCAGGATGGCGGTTTTTAAGCTGGAGAACGTGGAGGACCTGTATGAGATCGGAGAAGTTCTGGGCAGGTGACTCCCCCCCCATCCCCCATCAACCAGACACATGTTTATCTGCATGTATTCAGAACACACAAATACGGCATTCCAGGGTGACCTCAGTGTCACGCAGTCTTTCTGTAGCCAAGGCTCTGGCTGCCACAAGTCATAGTAAGGAAAACGGAAATGCCACATTTAACTTTAAACCACATCCAGCGGCTTTGATCTTAACGGTTTCCCCTTTTTCTGGTGTGGAGGAGCTTTTTGTTTCACAGAGCTATATAAGAATTTCGCTGACATTAACACTAAGATGTAACACTCACCAACCACACTAACACTAACACTCAGTCGGCCGCCCCTAATGGATTACCGTTCCCCCCCCCCCCACCACCACCACCGCGCCACATTCAGCGGGCACTTCGGGCAGGTCCGAGAGGTGCGGGAGCGGGCCACGGGGACCCTCTGGGCAGGCAAGTTCCTGAAGCTGAGGAAGAATGCCAACAGCCGGCTGGGGATCGAGAGGAAGAGTGTAGAGAAGGAGGTGGAGATCCTGCAGGCCCTGCAGCACAGCAACATCATGGCCATCCGGGACGTGTTCGAGAGCAGAGTGGAGGTGGTGCTCATCGTGGAGCTGTGAGTGACAGCCGGGGGCTTTCCGACTGTATTTACAGTGAGAGCCACTTGTGCAAATGAGATGTTCTGGGGAGCTACGGCTGTGATATAGTACAGCTTTCCCATCACGGTTTCCATACATTGCAGCGTCTGCATAAGAAACTGAATGGGATTTTTTGGGAGTTTCTACAAGGTTTGCAAAAGCCACAGATGACACGCAAAAAGTCACTCAAAGTCACAAATGCAGAAAATATATGCGCAGTGCTGGTCTGAAGAACGCCACGCATGTTTACAACAAGCTCTTGCGTAAATATCTCGCAGTGATCTCGCAGTGATCTCGCAGTGATCTCACCGTGATCTCACCGTGATCTCACCGTGATCTCTGTGTCTCACCTTGTTTCCTTACTGACATACTGACCTTTCTGTTGTCAGGAGTAAGATGGGGCATTGCTTTCTGTGGTATGAATCTCATAACCAGAGCTGGCTGCAAGCCACACGACTACTGAACAGTTTTTTTAATGCAGATTTAAAATATTCTCTAATTAGCACATGCAGAGTTACACAGGCTTTCGTGATCATACTTTCTACTGCAAGTCCAAAAGAGGTAATTGGCGATTTATCCACTATGCAGATTTCTCCTGTCTGTGCAGTGTTCCATGTGTTCTATGTGCTCACATAAAGATTTGTTCTCCTCCTAAAATTGATCATCCACTTATATTTCAGTTCACAACTGGCCAGTGTGTTCATATAAAATCCTATACCATTCAAGTAAAAAAATAATATAAAATGTATAATTCAGTAACAACAAATTTATAACCGTGCTCCTCCCAAGAAGGTTTTTTTTAATCAGATAAAAAAAAATGCTTTGATGGCTCACCCAAACCTCAGACACCCCCCTCCCCAAATCCAACCATCTTAGCACCAAGTCTAGGTCACATAAAACGTTGTCATCAACATCTTCAGCTATCACATTGGCATTGCTAGATCATTATTAGCATTGCCATGAGACCTGTTAGCATCAGTACAGTAGTATTGTTAGCACACTTTGGCACTCTTTTTGCTTGCATACACTTCATTTGAACCGATCTTCCACATTCTATGATCGGGAAACTGCTGCTGTATTCTCCAGCTCATTTGATACCCGCCTCTTGTGTTTATATTAACGCAATATAACCATCATAACCAACGAAGAAAGATTGTTTATAAAGAACTGCAAAAAGAATTACTTTTATTATTGTCAATGTTAGGCTTTCACATTGAAGAAAACGGTAGATTTTTGTGAATGGAGGAGAGATATTTGAAGCCTAATTTGGTTAATGAATACTGATGAATACTCTTGCATGGAGGCACTAGCAGACTTCCACCTGGAGTGTATTGGGTACATGCAGAGCGCAGCACTGCTGAGACTGTGTGTGTGTGTGTGTGTGTGTGTGTGTGTGTGTGTCTGTGTGTGTCTGTGTCGGCCTGCAGTGCTGAGGGCTCAATGCCTCTGCCAGGCCTCTCAGGCATGACTAATACATGACACGACTTTTTTGTTTTTACATATTTTAGCCCTCAATTGAAACTTTGCCATTTCCATGACTCCATTTGAGCAACTTCTTCCGTTGTGGCCCGCGGCCCCAAGCGCTGTATGGCATCTCGTGCAATAAATTGCAACATTTGCTCCTTTAAGAAATTACACATTCACTACAATCATAAATGACAAAAAACTTGTTTTGTCAGCCGTGCAATAGTTAACACACTGCTTTGTCACACTCTTGTACATATCTCTCATCTACAGGTGCACATGCTCACACCTACATATAGATATCTACAAAAAATAGACTTGCAACACCTTAGACTTGAAAATATCTCTGACCTGCTGGCTGCTTTGTGAATCTTATTTTCATGCCCAGAAGTAGCACTTGCAGAAAAATGCTTTGTATGTATTGTTTTTTATTGAGTGTTACAGATTTTCAGCCTCGAGATGGATGCAGCTGTTTTGTCTTTTAAGTAAAGTACACAGTGGCTTCTTTAGTTGGATAGAAACAAAGGATAATGAGGACATAGAGCTGATGCCGTATGTCAAGAATAGAAGAGGTCCCATTGTCTGATAGCCACGGCCATGCCAAATGTTTTGAGGCCTACTCATTGTGAGTGTAGGAGACAGGCAGAACAAAGCGAAGCAGGGCCTCGGATTAAGAGAGTTTAACAACCAGGGTGAAAGATACTGTTAGGCATCTTTTCCAGCTTAAAATAAAGAGAGACTAAGAGATAACGGATGAACCAGAGTTGCAGAGCATGAAGGAAACTGAACGAGTCGACCCAAAGGTTTATATCGATATGCTATAGTGCTGCTAGGTTTGTTTGTGACTGCATATTTTTAGCCTCGCTGTTTACGCCCGCATAAGAATCCCGACAAGCCAGAACCTGTCCCGAACAGAAGACGCAGAGGTAGACACAGCCGTTAGCATGGCTCCCCCAGGGACAAAACACAGGCTGTTACTGAGCAGGGGGGCGCTCTGTTATTAGCCGAACAGCCACCCCTCAGTAAGCGGCCAGATTCCATTCCGACGGCCAGGCCGTTAACGCTGAGGGAAAATCGCGGTAGCCTAGGCGTGACTGCGACCGTGCTTACGGCTTTGCTTCAGCCTTCTGACGCGAGGAGGAGATGTTTCCATCAGAGAAAACCTGCTTTGAGCAGAGGTGTTGGATACGGTAACCGGATACTCCTGAACGGAGGCCTGCAGGCAAGGCCCTGGACATTAGGCTATTGTTTCTGTGCCTTTGTGTGTGTCATGGCAGGTGTGTGAATGTAATGAGGCGAAACCAAGGCCCCCCCACCCCCCTCATGGTGGGGCTCAGATACCAAGATCATGCTTATTGGGGGGGGCAGGGTGTGGCTCAGTGGCTTCGGCACCTGTCCCTGTGATCGGAAGGTTTCCTGGATCAAGCCCTGGGGGATATCAGCTCCCTGGGGGGTATCAGCTCCCTGGGGGATATCAGCTCCCTGGGGGATATCAGCTCCCTGGGTGCTGCAAGAGGCGGCTACGCTTCTCACGGAGAGCAAGACTAGGGGATGTGAAAAGAGATCAAAAATGTATTTAAGAACAAAATCTGATGCTTAATGCAATGAAAGTGTAGTGCACAGACAAGCATGCATATAGTGCCCAACAGACAAGATGCAACAAAAGTTCAAATAAATTTAAAGTACACAATACCCATCCATCTGTTTTCTGAACCAGCTAGTCTTATTCAGGGGCACCAAGGTCCAGAGCTTAGGGGTGCAAGGCAGCACAACCCATAACAGGGCACACTCACTACAGGCAATTTGGTAACTCAGCATGTTCTTGCGCTGTAGAGGATGGAAACCAGCATACCTGAAGATAAGCTCACAGTGACACGGGGAGAACTCCACACACATGGAGCCATTGCAGAGAGCTGAACCTTAGACCTAGAGGTGTGAGGTGTGTGCTCCACCATGCCGCCCCAGTATGCAATACACAAATCAAATATCTTGGGGGGAAAAAAACAGAATATTGTGATACCGCAGAAATAAATATTTAAAGATAATAAATTGGCAATGTTATATGTGCAATGAATGAACAGATGGCAGCAGACTTTCACTATACAGGTTTGCTGAGATGTTATAGCTGGGGGTGGCAGGACAGGATGAGGCGTTATGGTCAGGGTGGAGGGGGGGGTCTCATAGAAAGGTTGACAGGGTGGGGGGCACCCCATAAAACCACCCTGGGGAGGGGTTTCAGTAAACGGAATTTTGTGTGAGTGTCCACTCGGAAATATTTGCTGGCAGTGGGGGGGGCTCCCCCTTGGTAAATTTTGCAGTCCCAGTTATGATGGTCCCCCAGCTGTGATGGGCCTGCTACTGGTTGTGGTGTCTGATGGCAGCAGGCAGGAAAGATCCCCAGTAGCATTTAGCGGTGGCTAAATGTGAGTACTGTACCATCCATGTGCTTTTCCACACTAAAACGGGCCGTGAGCCTGAAAGCGGAGACCGACAAGCTGCCTGTCTTTGTCGGGTTTCTGTCTCTCTCTCTCACTTCCTGTTTCTCATAACACCCCCCTCTCTCTGCAGGATCGGCGGTGGGGAGCTTTTCGACTTCATCGCGGAGAAGGAGAGCTTGACGGAGCGCGAGGCCATAGAGTTCCTCGAGCAGATCCTCCACGGTGTCCAGTACATGCACAGCAAGCGCATTGCCCACTTTGACTTAAAGGTGCAGCCTGAGCGCAGAGCTGATTCACAAAAAACACACACAAACACAAACAATGATCTAATGCCCCACTCATCCCGTGCTTTTCCTGCTTATCTTCAGCCTGAAAATATCATGATGTCGGAGAAGGCGGTGCCACATCCTAACATTAAGATCATAGACTTTGGACTGGCGCACCGCTTCACGCAGGGGGAGGAATACAAGAGCATAAGCGGCACCCCCCAGTACATCGGTGAGTGGTACATTCCATCTGTAATTTTTCAGCTACTGCTGAAGGAAGGAGGTACACCGGTTGTCATGGCGATGAGTGGAAGGTTGTGGTTCAGGACAGGAAGTTGTATAAAGGTATAAAGTTGGACAGGGGTGGTGTGTGCAGCATATATGAACTGCGTAGACAGTTTAACTGAACAGTCATTGCTTAAGCTATATTTTATACAGCCTACATAGCTTTTTTAAATATTTTTTATATTTTAGTTTAAGGCAAGTTCAGGAGTATGTGATGATGGAATTATTAAATAGTTCATGTGGATTAAATCTCTGTGTCTATCCCTATTTTTATTGAAAGTGTCCAGGTCTATATCACTTTGTGTTTTTTTAATTGCTTGTGCTATCGAGGTATATGCATTTCTTTAGGTGAAGAATCTCAGATTGGTTTTCTGATTGCTAGGTCCGGAGGTGATCAATTTCGAACCCCTGAGTGAGGCAACAGACATGTGGTAAGCCTTCCCATAATTTGCTGTAGTCATAGTCCTGACCCGAGACCAGTACAAGTAACACTGCAGGCATTATTGGTCAGATCACTTAATTTTATTGTGTCACGTGACATTTAGTAGAGAACACCTAAGTGCAAATCTCATATGCAAAGGCACTGGGACTAACTGGACTCTTTTTTTTCTGATCACATCCAGGAGCATTGGAGTTATCACCTACATACTGTGAGTGTCCATGTCAATAAAGAGAGTTTGAGTGATCGTTCACTGCATCAAGCACCACATGTATAATCCCCCCCCCTCCTGTGCTACAGGTTGAGTGGTATGTCCCCATTCCAAGGAGATAATGACACAGAGACGCTCAGAAACATTGTGGAGATGACCTACGAATTTGACGACTACCATTTTAAACAAACAAGCGACATGGCCAAAGACTTCATCCAGAAGCTGCTGCGGAAAGAGCAAGGGTAACTCCTTTGGTGATCCAATAGTACAGAGGGTGGGGTAATTATTCTACGTCAGATGTGGGCTTGAACTAGCAGAAGGTACGAGTGATGCAGAAGAGACTGGATCATGTAGCTCCTGCACGTATTTCTGGAAGAACAGGCAGGGATCTGTACAAATGGGTCCATGGAGGTGTGGCTGGTGCAGTATAATTGCTGGGGATAGTTTTACCTAGATGACATGTGGGACGGGTATTATTCAGCAGCAATGTAGAGGGACATCCTGAGTCACCTGGTGCCTCTCTGTCCATGCAGTGAGAGGATGACGGCAGATGAGTCTCTGCTCCATCCCTGGATTAAGGTGAGAACAAGGATGGGGTTTTTGGCTGGACATGCTTGCAAGGACCGTCCACCTAGTGTGTCTATGGGGTGACGGGAGTTTCAGTACAGTGTGCGTGGATCGGTCGTTTACATGCTAACAAACTGCCCCCCCTCCATCCCCCCAGCCCTTAACACGCAAACAGGCCGCCAGCAGGAATCGCTCCTCCATCAACATGAAAAACTTCAAACGGTTCAACGCCAAGCGGAAGTGGAAGGTGATGTGCCGACCCGCCCTTCGTCCTGCAGAATGCGTGGGGGAGGCAGGCCGCGTGGCCGTTTTCCCCCCCGCCGGCTGTATCGCGCTGAGGCGCCCACGGCGGCGCCTGCTTAGCTTAAGCTCAGATTTTCCTAGCTTGACATCAGGGAAGCTGGCACCAGGTCAAAAGCTTGTGTCACCAAACTTCTGATGCAATGAGGTGTCTGGGCGCCATTGCACACTGTGCACTGCCGGGCGGGTTGCAGTTACACTTTTATAGTTGCTTAGTCTCACGCGATGATGGAAAGTGGCTTAATTCTTACCAAGCCTGTACCTACCATTGAGGGCACCGAGGTCAAGTCCTCAGTATTTTTTCTGCAACTCCAATGACCACGATCCACTGCAGGCACAGCTAAGAAGGGCTAACACTTTAGACCTCGGTATTTTAAATATCCTGGGTATGTATGCAACCCTTAATTGCTTTAAGACATTAAAATAATTCATGATTCATTTAAATCTCAAGGAAATATTGTGATAGGATTAGTGCCCAAATCTGTTAAAATGTACCAGAAAAGAAACAAGACTTTCTTATTGAAGTGATCATTCTATCATTATCTAATTATTTGACATGAATAATTTCTGGCTTGGTCTCATAATGAGTGAAAAGCATGATCTTAGTTTGTTAATGACCAGAGAAACATTAGTCAGGGTATTTGCGTTGTGAACCCAAACCCCCACTATTTTCTGCAATGGTGTAGTGGATCCCCAGGGTGCCAGGGGCCACTAAAAGTTGTTAATGCAGTTTCTGATTTGCTTATCTGGCTGAGGCTCGTTGTGAAGTTGTAGTATGGCTTGAAAAATACGCCGCAGTCAAATGCAGTGCCGTTATTTCATTTGTTCCTGTATTGATCCCACTCACTAAGGACTGAGCTCTGTGAAGTTGACTATAATGTGGACGTCGCCATCTGCTGTCAAATTTTGTCATTGCAGCCATTTTTTTTTTACTTGAAACGTGTTATGCCTAATAATTTTCTTTCTTTCCTGTCTGTGCTTTCCCTATAGATGTCCTTTACCATGGTGTCAGCATGTAACCGATTCTGCCGCCTTCAGTTACTGTGCAAGCACAATTTAAAAGTGAAAGAGGAGCTGGTAAGGAAACACTGAGAGAACCTTAGTGTTTTGATTGAGATGGAGATGTTGTTGCACATTGTCAGAATCTAAAGAAAGGTATTTTGCCCTGTTGCAAGTCGATAAACAAATATGATAACAGAATGGAGAGGATTTGTAACCAAAAAAGTCTTAAAGAAACACTGTAGTTGTACATAAGTATAATTATACGATAATTATAAGAAAATGTAAGTTGTTGTGGATAAAATTGCAAAAAACAATGAAAAACGGCAATACAACAGTATATGAGCGTAGCGGAGAGACAGGAGTGATTGGACCCATTGTGTTCAACTCTGACAGAGGGAGTGTGAAAGTGACCAGGAGGACACAGAAACCAAACCAGCCACCCTCCTCCGACGCCGGCTCAGCAGCAGTTCTTAGGTGTCTCCACCAGGGGCGCCACAGCGCCGACCCCCTCTCAATGTGTGACATCGCTCTTAGGAAATCGAATCACCATGGGATGCAATCGTATCTTCCCATAATAAATGTAAGGTGTTATTTTGTCTTCTATACTAATTTGTGGAAATTAAATATTTTTATAGCGAATCTAACATGAACTTTGGATTGAATTAGGGTCTGAAGTATATTTTGGCGTAGAGAGCAAAGACTGAAAGCCCGAAAAAATGTAGATGCATGTATTTGTGTGGGCAAGGAAGCATGATATGTGTCTGCTGAACATTAAGCTTCACCCAGACCTTCACTGCATCCTGACACCATAGTTTTCCCAGTGAAATTCATGCACTGTAGAATTATTGTGAACTGTATTTTTCTAACATGTTTATTTGATACATTTTGTATGAAAAGGTGATGCTTACATAGTGATGCGTACAATGTAATTCTCACGTTTCTAGTTATTTCGAATTATATTTTGGGTTTTATATATACATATATATGCATGTATTTTTTACCATAATGCCTCGTGATAATAACAAAGTAAAACAACGCTGCTGTTAAATGTAGGATACTACAACAATGAAATAATTTAAGACTATACAATATTTGAAAGTGTACTACAGATATATTAACTGAGGAGTACTAAGATGTATGAACAACTAATACAGTTGATATTCAGCTGTCCAAACTTCCCTTCAAATTCTTTGTTGGACTAAGATTCATTTTTATTTTATTGCAAAACCAACAGTCCTGTGGTGATACCCCTAACGATTTTCTGTTTCCCAAGTTCAGACTCAAAATATAGGCAACAGATTCAATTCTTATTTTTCCCCTTTTCATTTTTATGAGTATATATTTTTTAAATAGTCTCATAGTATGTAGCAGCATAGAATTTCAAACCCTTCATTGCTTAGGGGCATTTCTTAGAACGCTAGTGTTCAGTTTGCTGAAGGAAAGCTAGACCTACCGAGATCCTATGTGGCGACAAGACCAGCACCGGACTGCAAAAATACTTGTTTTACAGGACACGACAGATTTAGCAGTATGTTAACCAAATATGACACCTCAGAAATCATGAGTCATGAAGTGTTTTCATACCAATCAGTGTCGGTGTCATGAGGGGGCATCCACCTGCCAATGCCCCCCCCCCAGTGAGCCATTGAGGCCCAGAAACGCCATCCGTCTTTAATATTTCAATTTGTCCATGAAGGCGTTAGTCCTTAAAGAATAAGTGCGGTCTCTCACAGGGACATGGCATCGGAATGCAAAGCAAACGCAAAGCACACCTGAACACATAGCGCACAGAAGAGGGCACGGCCGGTGGTATGTCTACGCCTGCGTGGGTAGGTACGCATCAGTAACAATCACATCTTCCCAAAGCTACCGAAAACCCGCCCCATCGACAAGCATTACCGCGGCCGGACCCCAACCCCAAGCAACAATCTCGGCCCCGCACACGTCAGGTTTACTCCGGCGCCGGCACTGAAACCAATTACTATATGCGACGCGCCATTATGTGTAACATAAACAAACATAACAAAAGGATTTTTAAACGTGACGTTTTTTGTCAGATGTAATCGTGGTGTGAACATGTGTGCATTGCCTGTGGTCAGATTTTGTTTTGGATTGTATTGCATCTATGTGGATTTTAATAAATTGTTTCTGATAGATGCGTCTGTTTATTAGTTCGTGACCTGACTGAATGAGACTGTTCATAATCCTTTATTGTCTACTTTTAACAAATGAATAAAAACCTTTACAAGCTCGGCAACTGAAATCAGCGCTGGCTCAATTCACCCAGTAGCACGGCATTCTTATACATATTGTACTAGCATTCCTGACTTAAGATCCTGGGCCCAGTGATGAGTCACTACGACACTAAATAAGCCAAACTTTTTATTTCTCGGTGACATATCAGCATCGGTATACATCCTTCAGCTCTTTCCCCATTGTAGCCTATCTGACATGCATTTCTATCCTTCGACTTATGCCGCTCCTATTAAGCTCTTAGTAAGAGTTTATGAAAAAGTTTCGCTCGGGGAAACATTAATTGTCGCTGGTCCGTTTTGTCTGACAGACTGCGATCCCCTACCAGGATACCGGGCCGCCGCATATCTCCGCTCCCGTCCCGGCCCGGAGAGAGGGGGTCAGCATTCTTCGCGGGGGAGAGGGAGGGAGAGGGAAGAATGAAGCTCTTACACTGTACATTCCGAACACTGCCCCTGCTGCCATTCTCTCCCGGTCTCCCCCCTTTTTCCAGGAGCTTCCTGTAACTGAGAAGGGTGATGCCCGTGCAGTGGGGAGGGGGGGGTGTCATTTCTGCGCACTGAATAATGCAACGCCAGCGTGAAAGACGAAAGTCACAATAGACGTTTATTAATAAATATATCGTGACGTATATATGCGCTCAAAGGAATAAAAAAAGCCAAACCACAGAGTATAACGCGTATAAAAAGGTGCACGTTGCAGCCTATTATACTGGGTAAATAGGTAATAGACGAGTGAGCGGAGATCGACTCCCCAGGAGAGAGAAGAGGAGGGAGGTCGGGAAAAGCCCGGCTTCCGTGTCAGGGATAAGTGACTCACAACCACCTGTACGGCGGCTCCGTAACGTAACGGGGGGAGATCGGAGAGGAAGGAGGCACCTGGGCGCCTCACCTGTCCGGTCACGCCGGTGTTTCTGCCACGGGCGTGCGGAGGTCCGCTTATTTCTCACCCCGAGGAGGCGACGCACCTCCGCGGAAATACATGCGAACAGGTGAGTGATCAGGGGCGGCTATTACATTTTCTAAAGGATCCTCTCACTTGTTCGAGTCTTAGTTAAAAATAAAGGGGGGAATGGGCAGCAGTGTTTACCTTATTAAATTACGGCCCCGAGCTCCTGCGCTTCGGGGTTAAAAGCGCACCTATTGCGTCTAAATCCTCCCAGAAGTGCATGTAACTGTTCGTTACACTCTCTTAACCTTGGGAAATATTGTTTTAAAAAGATTTCTATGCGTTGAGGACAATGTAACATGAAACCTAATAAAACGTAAATTCTAATTAAAAATAAATACTATTTACTATAATATTTTCGCTTAATGCCGGTATGAGATAAATGACGAGCTTTTTAGGACGTGTTCCTATTGCTAAATTTTTTATCCATAACTAGATACTACGGTTTACCTTGTTTTCCTTCCCTCCCTTTAAATCACTCCTGGACCAAGTTTGCCCGGGTTTCAACCGGAATGTAGAGAGCCTGAGTCTTATCAGTTATGTTGAAATGCAGATATGAGACGCCCAGCTATGTGCGTGTTTGTGTGGGTCTCCATGCGAACTGCAGATGGAGGAAGTTACATGGAAGGCAGTGGAAATCTCGGGGGATTTTTCTATTAAATCTGAAATCTTACGTCTCGGAAAATACTGGACTACTCCACTCTTACTTTTTTTTAAGAGCCCCTTTTAACCTGGCGGAAGCAGACAAGGCTCGAACCCCCCCCCCCCCGAAACCAGAGTGACGGAGGGCTCGTGTTCCTTGAACGCCTTGTTTTCCCCGGGCAGAGCAGGTACCCGTGTCTGATCCAGTATCAGTTTCAGACAATAGCAGGGCATGTGTGGCATAAAAAAAGTAAAACGATCTGGGTGAGGAAAGGCGGCGCAGATGGTTGATTATCTTCGTTGACCTGTGGCTGTTTCAGAATGTGCTAAAAAAAATGATAAAAAAAATGTGCTAACACTAAATGCTTGAATGCAAAAGGGAACTCGAAGAAGAGAAAGGGATTGCGCATGAACATATCCACTGGAAGGTTTATAGCATATAAAAAAAGCTGCCATTTCAAGGTGGGCATGTTGGCCAGCGTCAGATACTCACCTGCGAATGACTGACATCTTGTTGGAAGTGTTCGGTAATACCGACGGAGCAGGTTACTGGCTGAGCTGTCATCTCAGGATGAGGCGGAAACACAGTGCTGATATCTGAGCTGTTGACATAGTGGGTCGAACACCCTTTGAGTCTGTGACAAATACACTGCGTAAACAGAATTTACGCCTAGACACGGTATCACGCACGCATCAGTAACAACCACGTACGCACACGGTACAAGAGTACAATGGGGCCATGCCGGTGACAATCACCACACACAGTAAAGAAATAACTTTCAGATTTTATTCAAATTTTATTCAGCGTCATTGATCGAAGCTTTATCTTTCATGCTTTTGTGAAAACCGTCTATATATTATTACTATTTTTTTAAAGTGATTTTTGAAAAACGCCTAATTTAAGTTTGGTTAACATTTGTTTTAGGCTTTTGAAGGTCTTTAAACTTGTAATGGCACATTCTGACCTCTAGGGGGTGACAAGGAGTCTATGTCTGAAGGTTCCAGCGAAATCAGGACTGGGAAAAAAAAGGTGTAAAGCAGCCTCTGACTTTGTCACTACACTCTTGACCTCCTTTGTCCGCTTTGCATTCCAGTGTCTCTGATGTTGTCTGCTGGAGTAGATTGTAAATTAAGATTATTCTAAGAGGTTGTTTAACTGGCTTGCCAACCCAAAGCATAAGCTTCCTTTTCATGTTTGGTTTTGGTGGGGGGGGGGGGGCGGTGTTGATGGTGTTTTGGCACTAAGGGGTCATATCCTTAAACGCCCCTAAACTACTCATACTTTGTAAATGCAGTACCAATCACCAATACCAGTCTGGACTCACCTATTGAAAATCATGTGTTTTTTTCAACTACCCTAAGCTGAAACTTACCCTAAGTTCACCTTGAGGTTATGTAGTAACTATCATCTTGTGAAGATGTGAAATAATGAGACAGATGACCTGGCCCTCGCAATTTCCTCAACCTAAAACCTACAGAGCTGGTTTGGGATGAGCTGGGTCAAAGAGTAAGAGCAATGTAGCCAACTTGTGCCCAGACCTTGTAGGACCTCCTTCGGGACTGTTAGAGAAGCATTCCAGGAAGCTGGCTGAAGAAAATGCCAAGAGTCTGCAAGGCTGTCATCGAAGCAAAAAGGGGATATTTTGAAGAGTTGAATATTTTTAAAACATTTTGAGATGTTGAACACTTCATTGCCTCAAGGCCTTTTTCATGTTACTAAAACAGAGGGAGATGCAGGTGTGGTGTGGTATGGTATACAGTAAAATAATGCCACTAAATATACAGTACATATTCATAAATGTGTGTACATATATATTTTTTCTTATCTCACATTCTGCACTAATGGAAAATGTCAGTAAAAATCAAGGCTGGCCCTCTTGACTCTTGATAAGTGTGTCTGAAGCCCATGTTTCTCTCCTGTCCAGAAGAGCACCACACCTCCCCCCTTCCCCAGTTCCTCGACTTCCCAGCTCCACCCGGCCCGTATGCCCCTTATCCAGCTGTGGCCCCCTGTTCCGCCCGCCTCTCGTTCCCTCTGACTCCAAGTCTGCTGGCCAGATCCGGGATGGAGATCCAGCGGTCCCCGTTCTTTTCCCCGCCGGAGAAGCAGGATCTCGACAGGAGATGCAGCTGGGACCCTGTTAGGGGGGAGTGGGGAAACGCGCAGCTCAAGCACCACAGGTAGGGAGCGCCGGCGCTCCGGGGCTTCCGAGAATGTCAATGCGCGTGTCAGCTTGACAGCCGTAGTCCTGCTTGTGTTGTTTCTCTACAGAAGCCCAAATCTCTGATCTCCTGGTAACTGCTGTTTTATTGTTCAAGTGCCATTTCACATGTACTTTTGTTCTCCCTGTTCAGACGGTTTGAAGTCCGTGAGGTGCTGCTTGTCCTGTTTGTTCACTCTGCTCGGTCACGTCCTGACTTTCTACCCCAACTACTGACGGCTCTTTTCAAACTCACTCACTACTGACAACAACTGACAATGATAGATATAATGGACGTATATCTGCAGTACATTGTATTTGGTCTTGCTCTTGCATTTAGGCTTTTCTCCTCCCTCCCCATCGGAATAGTTGTTCTGTCGGGTTCTTACCGTGCTTTGTGATGTCTTGTTCAGCCCCAGTTCCATTGCTACCTGCAATCTCTTACCGCTCTGTCATTGGACGTTCAGTCTAGCTGCCCTGATACCTAATTGGCTCCTTACCAGCTGTTTGCTTGTGATTATGACCATTATCTGCCTTGGTGTACGTTACTTTGGACAAAAGCGTCTGTTAAATAAATAAATGTATATGAATAAAAGTTGACGTATGAACAGCTGTGCAGGGCCGTGAGGCAGTCTGTTGGGTGGAGGGTGTTGTGGTTCTCCGGTGGTTTGGTCACAGTTTACACTTTGCTGAAACTGCGAGAAACTGGTTTTCAATGAAAAGAAAACTCTAAAGGAAAATGCGGCGGCTAACGGCCAGAAACGGCATGTGATCTTCTCTCTTTGATAACATTATTTTAATGGCACATTAAAGAAAACTTAGGGAACAATTTGGTAGTTCTTCCACGTTTTATCTCGAAGAACACCAGGGCCGGTGTTGTTAAATAGTGAGCAATTTTCACATATCTAATTTAAAGTTTTTGTGCATGATATATATATTTTTTTTCACTGATTCCTTGTCAGTGCCCGGGGATCAGAGGGAACACTGTGGCCCCACACTTCCAGGGTCGTAGGTCGTAGTGTTTTTCTTGTTGTAATGTTAGCTATCTCACTTCCTGCAAAAACATCCCTGTGAGGTGGACTGGCACCTCTGGTAGCCATGGTGTGTGTCCTGAGATGGACTGGCATCCCATCCAATGGATCTTCCACCCTGCGTCTTGTTAATCTTCGGATAAGTGTCATGCTCACCACCACTTTCGATTGGATAAACCGCTACAAAGTACATATGGATCTGCGGCTACACGGCTCTGTCCGCTGATTCCCGTCTGTTTGAAGCCACGTTTGCAGTCTTGTTTTGTTCTTTCTGAGGACAGAAGGGCTGCAGTCTCAGAGCGAGCGCGTCCCCTGTGACAGTCACGCTCACCAGGCGGGAAGACCCAGCCCCGGTCCCGGTGGCCAAGGCGGGGACACCCGCTGGCAGAAAAGGGAGCTCAGTGTCCCTATTGTGTTTCTTATTGTTCACTACTACATTGGGGCCCTTTGTGTGAGGCAGCTCTGGGCTGGGCACCACCACCGGTCAGACAAGGGGGCCAGGCCAGGGACAGCAGGATAACGGTGTCAGACACCTGGGTACCAGCGATAACCAGGCGCAGTACTCTGGTGCGTTACTGGGAAATTTGCATCAAGGTAGCGATAGTAATGTAGGAGTAAGTATAGAAGCCCGGGCAAAGTTGCTATGGCCAAAGTGTTCCTGCGGGTGGCAGTAGCGATAGCAGTAATAGGGATAGCAGTAGCGGTGGCACTGGTGGTCGCTCTTACCTGTGTAGCAGTATCGGCTGTGCTGACAGCCTTGGCGCTAGTATCCGTGGTCGCGGTTGCCGTGGCGGCAGTCTTAAGGTTTGCAGTACAGTGGTAGGGGCCGCATCGGGAGGTAACGGCTGTATCACTGCTGATGGTATTATGGCTGAATCGGTTTTGCTTTTGCAAAGACGAAATTCTTCTGCGTGGCTTTGTTCTTCCTCACTCTGCTTCTGTACTTCTCCATCTCATATCTCAGTCCCTCGCCCTCTCTCTCACTTATTTCTGTCCTCTCTGGCAGCGTGAGTCTGGATAATTTGGACCGGGAAGGCATAGAGCGAATGCTCGATGAGCCCTTTGGGGGGCGCAGAGGTCGGGATCCCCGGAGGGCCCCCATCACCTACTACGCCCAGGAGTTGGGCTCCCTGCTGTCACTCACAGAGGAGGAGGCGGGCTCTGACTCAGAGCATTTTTCGCTGTTGGAGGTAAGAATCTGCTGAGACACTCTGATTTACCAGCTGGCTATCTCTTAGAAGGAGTAGGGAAAATCTGCTATACTACGTGTCGGTCAGAGCTGCCTTGTTCCTCTATGCTACACGTAAATTAATACTGCCTTACTCCTGTACACTACATGTTGGTCAGAACTGCCCTATTCCTCCGCATTACGCAACGGTCAGCACCAGGCAGTACTGCCACACACCTCCATACTATGCACCAGGCAGTACTGCCACACACCTCCATACTATGCATCGGTCAGTACTGTCACACTCCTCCATACTATGCACCGGTCAGTACTGCCACACTCCTCCATACTATGCACCAGGCAGTACTGCCACACACCTCCATACTATACGTAGGTCAGTACTGCCATGATCCTCCATATTATGCATCGGTCAGTACTGCCACGCTCCTCCATAGTCCAGTACTGCCACACTCCGCTATACTATGCATCGGTCTGTACTGCCACGTACTTTCATACCACGCATCAGTCAGTACTGCCACACTCCTCCATACTATGCACCGGGCAGTACTGCCTAAGTTCTCCATACTATGCACCGGTCAGTACTGCCACACTCCTCCATACTATGCATCGGCC
>JAODKN010000134.1:13638873-13654829 GCA_026774425.1 Petrocephalus zakoni | reverse complement strand
GAGGCCCACGCACAGGCTGACTTGTGAGGGCCGGAGCTCTCTGCGATAGGCCAGCTCATCCGGGGTTAGTGACAGATTGTGCTGTGGCTGCAGACCACAGCGCACTGACAGGGGGGAAGACTATAGAGGCTGGAAATCACGGGGCAGCATTCCACCCCCGGCAGATTTCATCTCTCCTATTATTCCAGTGAATGGTTATATTTATCTGCCGCGAAGTGGGGGGAGATGAAGCAGTAAGTAGCTTTATTAAGGGCTGGAGAAAGATGGGAAAAATTAAAAGGGAAACGGAGGATGATTTGGCCCCGAGTGGTCTTACCGAAATCGCAGTAGTAAGATTCAGGAAGTGGAGCTTTTCAGAAAATGTCAGAAGGAGATTTATGAGTCATTCCCAGTCAAAGGAGTGAAATGACAGGGGCAGTAGTGAGCAACGGCCAGCAAAGCCAGCAAGGCTGCCCCGGGACTGGGCCGTGCAACCAGGAGGCTGCTTCCTCACGTCCTAGCAGAATCCAGGCACTGTAGCTTTAAACAGGGTGCTTAGTAACCATCTGGAAGAAAATATTAAACCGATATTTGTACAGCTATATTTTAAATGTATTTGGTAAGCTAACATAGTAACATGAATATTACACCATAATAAAAAAACTACAAATCAGAAATGCAGTGAGGGAGTGGTCGGTACTGCGAGTGTCTGTGGTTTGTGCAAACCCCTGCGTGGGGGAGTTTTTGGCTGTGTCTGAATCTCGGGGCGTTTCTCTGTCGCGCACTCGCCTCTAAATATAGACCCAGTCACCCATTATTTCCTACCCTCTGTCTCTGGCTGCCTATAAACTTTCCTCTTAGTTACTTTTCATTCTTCCATCAATTATATTTGGCTGGATTTGGCCCTTTGTTCTTATTCTTATTAGTATTGTAGCCCTATGTATGTTTTCCAGTAGAGCTATTTAATACTCGAGAGCGCCCCCTGTCATTTCCAGTTAAGCTCAGTTTGCATCAGACCTTGGAAGTTGGGCTGCTACGATGCTCCTACGTTCATGTGAAACTGTCAAGTTCGGGTAAACCAAAGCGCAATGAACTGATAAGGCCACTCAAAAAATAATACTGCCTGCTGTGGCTGAGAAGGAACAAATCTTGTAAGGGATATATATTGGTAATTTTACAACAATGTAGTGTTGTTTTATTGGATATTTGTGACATTTTGAGCACTGGGAGAGGTCATCCTATTGGTCAAACTCACCATTTCGAATCTTTGAACAGTGATGGGCCAGCGCATATCAATAACTGATGGCTAGTGTTTCTGATCTGCCTATGACCTGCCAAGGATGAGATGTATGGGTATTTGACCTATACATAGACACTATTGGGAAGCAGCATTTTCGAGGAGAGGGGAGAGAAAGGTGGGCTCCCTGCTCGCTTGTTAATAAACCACGTTTGAGCATGTTCGTCACTAACGTCGTCTTCGTATTCATTATTGACGCCAGGGATACGATACGCTGTCGCTATTTTCAATAATGTGATGTAAATTCAGTTCCTTCCTTTCAAGCGAATGATTGTTGTGAAATCAATCATAACTGTAGCACAATCGGCTGAGAAACGACAGGCTGAAATTGCGGCTACATTTAGCCACCTCTGCACGCTAAACGGTGAGTCTACATTTTACACCGTTGTGTAACAGTATGTCGACGAAGGGGATCCGTGGCAGCCTTTGCCACGTCGAGAGGGAGGTGCAGGCAGAGCTCCGTCATTCATCTTTTTTTCGCTGGTTTTAACTACGAACCTCGTTTTACCGCAAAGTACAGAAGATGCGACAAATTACCATACGCAGCCCGCACTGGAGTATCCAGCCACAATCGATCCGGAGCCGCAGTAATGTAATATAACGAAATGAAATGTACAAGTAATAAGAACAAATAGCTCATTGGCTGCGAGCTGCTGTCAGATGGGCGGGGAGTCCGCGATGCCCCTCCCCCGGAAGGCGTGGCCTAAGAGGCAGCATCGCTCATGTGTTATGTACCTTCATAGAGTTTCCTGTACCAAAAAGTGTGGTCTGGTTTCCAGCAAGCCGGAGGTATCTACGGGCTTCACCGAAATAAGTTAAAGGCCTTTGCTTTATGCCGATATGCTTTGATTTTACGTCCCTGATCCGAAACCAGAATCCGGATTTATTTGTAGTGGTGAACAAATAAGGAGCCGGCAATATACGATAAATATACTGTAATTAAAAAAAAATCTATTCATTTGCTGGCAGCTCATCTCAGGGTTATTTGTATTGATTAATAAAGCTCGCTATGTCTCGCGTTACGGATCCGCTGCCAAAAACCCGACAGGAGAGAATCAAGGAGATCAATTTGCGGGTAAGTTATCCTTCACAGTCGCACTCGGCGCGGTCCGCTCGGGGGGGGAATAACGTTATCCGGAACAGCTCTCCTAGTCCTCGGTAAATCAGCGATCCTCGGAGTGCCGCACACCATCAAAGCGTGTTGTTGTTGTTAAATGATACAAACTAAACTTTTACCGTAACAGTTACATTCGCCGCGGAAATTCCCCCGGCACATCGCGGATTTTTTCCCCCTTTATTTTATGAGCGGAAAGTTAGGCGGGTGCGCGCTTGGCTGCCTGCGACGGCGTGCATGTGCTGCGGCCAGGACGGGGACGCGGAGGATGCGCGCATAGAGAAATGAGTATGCGAGCCGCAAAGCGCCCTGCCCTGCGGACCGGGTGCCCGCCTTCCGATCGCCCCGTCCGCCGCAGACGCGTAGGCTGCGTCCCGTATGGCGACGCCGGGGAACCGCGTACAGAAGCCGAGCACGTTGTCCGGGGTTCTCGCCGCGGGGTGGGGGTGGGGTGCACGCACTTTCGGATACTTTTAATGAGGCGGTGCGGTCGCTTGCTGCTACATCGTTACTTGCGAGATGCAGCCGTGATACTGAGTCGCATTGATGTTCGCCTCGGAGGCGCGCGGTCGCCCGCAACTTTCCTGCCGGTGCCACCCTCACACGTGCGGAAAGCATGTGTATAAATATCACCCGAACTTCGGTAAACTAGTCACGATTACCGCCTTTGTCTCCCCCCACTTTTAAATTCCCGGATTGGTGAGACCTAATCCATCCCATAATCGCTTTAATGTATTTCTAATATATCCAAATGAAACGGGCCTGTATGTTACTGGCGTTACAAGTGAAACACATCTGTTACATGGCTAAGCCGGTGATACCATTAGGCCTGCTCGCTGCGGGAATTTACCCTGATAATACCGTCTGTCTGTCCTCGCCTTTGCGCTGTGCCCATGCAAACCTCGGTGCTGATTATAAATGGTAATTGGTGATATTTAAATCTCCCGAGGGACTTCATGCCCACGTTGTCCCTGTGATCATTTGGAAGTGGGTGCCTTCCGTGTAATACTGAGTCAGTGACTGAGGCCTTCTTTGCAATAATGCTAAGGGGCAGGTTCTTCTTTCTTTTTCCTGTTTTTACATGTGGACCTTTCTTCACTGTCAACAGCATGTACGTATCTTTTCATAGCATCAAACGTAATCCGTATCCTCGCATAGTCACCTTTGCCTTTAGCTGTACCCCTTACTGCATAATTTCCACCCATAAGATTGTTTTAGTTGATGTAGTTGTTAGTTTCCTGTCCCCTCCGTTTATTTAAAAACTTGTGAAAGAATGTTCTCTGATTTTTATCTGCGTTATTCCCACCGTAAACAAGTGTGAATACAAAATAGTGAGCTTCCTGACAAAATGTACAAGTCCCCGGTGTGTAATTCTGATATTGGCATTTGAGTCTGTGTGTGTGTGTGTGTATGCGCGTGCTTTTGCCTTCTTGTGTGTGCACCATGGTTGCCATGGAGATGCAATACTGTGCATATCTGTGGTTTCTGTTGAGCAACTGAATCTTTCGAGGTGTCCGTTCTATTCTATAGTACCTCTCAAAGATGTATGTGATCGGGGGGGGGGGGCGACTTGCCATGATCACTGTAAGGGGGAAGGAGACGGGGGGTTGTCACCTCTCTCGGATCTTTTCTGCATTCTGTTAGACGTTATGTGACGAGCGACTAATTGAGTGAAGAAAGTGGACCGATTTCAGAGAGATCCCTGCAGTCCTGCGCAGATTCTGAAGGAGAGATGGAGGGCCTGGCTCCGTGTGCCTGCTTTCCGTGCCTTGGCATGTGGGAGGATCTGCGTGGGCGTGTGACCAGCTCGCTTGTCAGTGCGAGAGAGGGCCGGAGCATAGAGAGTGTGGGGCAGGTTGCACCTTTCTGACGCACACACACGTGCGCCACCTTAAATGCTGGCACAGATGGGCTCAGTAATTCGCTCACACCATATCTAAGACGTACGGAGGATGCCGGCAGATGTGGCTGGTGGAAACCATTACGGCCAGTAAGCATTAGCAGACGTGCACACTGGAATTCGCACGGGGGCTTAACTGTGTGGGAGAAATGCTCGTGTTGGCACTGAAATGGAGTGGAGGGAGAGGCCCCCGTCGGCTCAGATGAGAGAACGGCAGACACACACACTCATACGTACACACTGATGAGGACCGGGAAAGAATGGAGGGATGAATATCATCCCTCATTCTTTTTACCCGTGCTGTAGTATTCTGAAGAGTCCTGGTTGTTGCCGTGTGGGGGTGGATAAGGGAGACCGTGAATGTATGTGGGGGCCCACGCTATTCATGTGTGCAGAACACCTCTCCCCCCCAACACCTAAGCACGGTCGGCTCTCTGCGGACTGTACGGCAGAATTCCACACAGATTTCTTTTACATGGGGGCTCCTTTACCCTCCTAAGCAGTATGTGAAACCCTGCTTTATACCCACACTTTCAGACTTCTCAATGCCCCCCCGCACCTTCTCATACTGAACTAAAATAAAGGTTCTGTTCCTCAGTTGTATAATAAGATTAAGATAATCGGAGGACCTAAGTTACCCTCCCTAAGGGCATTTAGCTCGGCATCGTCTCTAGAAACACCGGGTGTTCAACAGAGTGGGGATTGTCTCCTCAGTGTGGGAGGTACGGGGGTGTGTGAGGGCAGGAGCCCGGAGGGACACAGTTAACAGCGTTCTTATTGTCCATCTGAACTAGCCTCTTCTAGAGTGACCTCTTTTGTCCGGAGTTAATAATTACAGCACCTCCCTAACCCATTAGGTAGGTTGTTGATTTTACCTGGAGCTGCTCCTTAGTTGGATTCTATTACTTGGGTGCCTAAGACTTGTTGGTGAATCTTTAAAGGCATGCACCATATTTGGCTGGATTTAACCCTTAACTAGATTCTGGCTTTACTGGCGGATGCCCATTTAAATTTTGCCTCATAGGTGAAATCCAGTGGCAAATCGGGGATCTAGCCGATCGCACTAGATTTCTGCAGGCTAGCGGGTCTATCTCGAATGTGTAATCGAGAGTATTTTGAAGTGTCATGGAAACCTAATTTACCAATCTTGGTGGCGTTTCATTTATAGTCCGTCACCCAGCTGGCTTATAGCTCAGGGGCCAGTCTGCTGCCTTTCAGAACGAGAGGATGGCAAAGTTCACCTTGAAATGCTCCACTGAAGATCTTCAGACTGGGTTGTTGAAATACCAGCTGCGTGGGATGCGAATTTCTGGTTCTGAGTGACTCAGTGAGCTTTAGGTAGTCATTGTTAGTCATTGCATGTCTTTGTGTCGTTTTTGTGCATGTTATGTCTGAGGTTCTTCATCAGGTTCCGTGTGAGCTGATGTTGGTCGATGGCCATGAACGTGCACTCTGGGTTAGCTCTTTGTTGACTTTTTCGACAGCCATATTCCTACATTAATGACTCAATTTCCGGTGGCTCCCATGCCTGCCCCCTCCCCCTTCCCCAAAACCTTGAATCCCAGGGGAACCGCGGCAGTATCTGTCATGTGTGTGCTGGTGACACTTTAAACTCATTTTGGAAATGAGAGCTTTGTTTTGTTTAATCAGCGGTTGCTGCTATGGATGGCCCATGACAGCACGTGTAGATGATGATAATGTTTCCATCCAAGAACATTATGTTCCAAAAAAGTAGATTGTAGATTCCTTTGCTGACCACAGAAAATCATCTAGATTTCATCTAGGAGTTGAAATGAATTGTTTAATTTCAGTATTTGTGTTGCGTATTGCCTTCCGTATGGTCACAGTACCTAAAAATTCCTCTCATCTTATTTGTATTTCTCTGACTAACTACAGAAGTGTTTCATACTTTCAGAGCCGGGCTGTGTGAGCAATGGAGTCAGCTGGATGTGTGCTGGATTGATTCAGTGCTGAGTGGGATGTGTTACTTCTGTCACCTTTCTCTTCCTCACGATAATACTTAACTATTGCAAAGTTAAGAGGCAACGGTCGTGATGTGATGGTGTGTTTTCTGCTGATAGTGCCGTGTATTAATGGGGGCACATGTTGTATGTGGTCTGACGACATCTCTGTTCAGTACGTTACACACGCACAAAGTGTGCCCGGTTCCTGCTTCCAGTAGATCAGTAAGTCATTAAATGAGGTGGATCCAATGAAAAGGAAGCATGACGCTGCTCAGTTTAAGATGCCCTTTGGGAGTCATTGCCTGATGTGGTGACCAGCCTAAACCAGGCAGTGCAGGACCCTCACACACAACCCCTAGGCAGCACATCTCCACATACTGCTCGTCACACTTTGTACTTCTGAGCATATTTCTCGGGTATTTCATACGTATAGTTTACGTATTACGTACGTTGTTTTTTTTTTCCCGTTTGCGTCGTTCGGGAACTTGCTGTTGTGTGCAATAAAAATAGAGCTGGACCTTGACTCTGAGTGAGGGAGGGTTATAAGGAAGCAGAATGGCTGCTTATAGTTTTATCCGACTTGTCCGACTTCTCCGTTGACACACCTGCCCCCACCCACCTCCCGTCTCACTGCACCTGTTCCCTTCTCTGGTTCCACAATGGCTCCTTTCAGGGCTGCAACACGATCGCTTGCAAATGACAAAAGCTGAGGTGACGGCGACCGGCTAGATGTGGCTTTGGAGCTGCGGTGCCATTACCAGCTTCCCTCAAAGTGGGTGACGCAGGCCCAGAGAGAACCAGTTAGATCCACACAAAAAAAAAAAGGAACAGAGGGCTGAGATGAAGAAACGCACACCCAGACCAGAAAGGCAAGCTGGCGCACTCGCATGGCGGTCCCGATCGGAGTTGACTGTGTGCCCAGACTTCCTGGCATCCTGCAGCAAACTGGCATATGCCACCGGCAGTTCACGCCCTGCCATAGGTGAACACACCTGTAAAAACACGCTTTTATGATCCTTTTTTTTTGTTGTTCTTTTGACCTTTTGGTTTATTTATTTTTTTGTGGGGGGGGGGTGTACTGTTATTTGCAGCCCCGAGAATGAATTGATAACGCCTAACAGCTGAGTAGACCAAACAGCAGGGCGGGGGGAACCCAGTGCCGCGAGCTGGAACCGTGAGAACATGACAGGAACCGAGTGGGGGATTAAGGAGGAACTCCGCGTGCTTCGCGCCGTTTCTTGGAAACTGTCCGTTTCCGTTTATATTTGATGCTAAAACTGCATTGCTGGCAAGTGGTGTCCACAGTGACCTGAAGCGTGGCCCTAGGGCTGTCTTAATTCCATCCACATCGCGAGCGAGATGCCAGTTTGCATGACAGACCCTAGAGTCAACCTATAGTGTTTATGCCCTTGGCCATACCTAAATAGTGACGTAGTCTGTATAGTCTATAGCTTTATCTTTATTGAAACATACCTGAAACACAGTAATGGTGTTCATAGCCGTGCTTTATCTATGTAATTTGAGAGGGTTATTTCTCCACATGCATCTTTTAGTTTTCATTGTGACTGTAGGCATTATTTATTAAAACCTTGTCAATATGTTGTTTAGTTATGTGGTTAACTTTCCTTGACCAGTGAGCAGGGCACATCTTGGTAAGGATTTTAGTCCATAACAGCACACGTAGGCCAAAATCAGATACATTCACTTATATCACATGCTTATCTGTGGGAGGAATTGAGCCCACGGTTGTGGGTGTGCGGGAGCCTCAGTGCTACCATTAAATATACTTTTGGTGATTTTTATTCAGATGGCCAATATTAAAATTGTATTTTTTTCTTCTCTTTTTTTGTAATCTATTGCTGAAATTAACCTTCTATCTTTTTTTTACATTTTAATTTGTTTAGTTGATGCTTTTATCTAAGGTATATTTGTTGGGTTTGTGTTTTTTTATGTTTGAGGGTCAGATGGAGCAAATGGAGCTTAAGGGCCTTGCTCAGGGTCTAGTGGTAAAACCACTCTGCCGACACTGGGATCTGAACCAGCAACCTCCTGATCATAGGCGCGGCGTCATAACCTGCTGAGCCACATGTCCCCCCATGAGGGTTGTCTTTTTCATATTGGCCAGGGTAGCTTGCCCTCTTAAGTTGAAAAGGGAAGTATGATGGTGAACTACAGAACAAAGAAGCGACCCAGACAGCTGATTGGTGTTCGGCTTTAAGAGGGGGAGGGGCCGACGTTGGGCCCCCGCGATAGCATTTACACCCTGTGTGTGACAGCTGTCTACGCCGGGGTGGCCCAAACAAAGGCAAGCCGCCATGATTAGCACACATGCTCGGGACCTTTTGTTTCCGAGGCCGACGACATACAGAGGTCAACGCGTACCAGGTGATGCGATTGGCCATCTGGCCACCTCCCCCGGTCTGCTGGCACCCATGGGAACCGTAACCGTGTATATGTTGCCACGGTCACTTAAACCGGACCGGTGCTGAGAGGAGCGAGCGCACAATTGGCACGTTTAACAATGGCCTTGGGTGGAGCACTTTTGCTGGTCTTTTAAATCGGCTCGCTTTAAAGTGAAAGGTGCTCGTTAAAAGCGGGCCGAATGTGGCCCTCTCTCACCAGCAATCTCGGCTGACGGAGATCAGCGCCGCACCGAAGAACAAGCCCCGCCTCGCCTCCCACCTGCACTTTGATATGAATCCGTGTGTCAACGTCTGAAACTTCAGTTTTTCTGTGTCTCTAATAGATATGAAGGCCTTTATATGCAAAAAGATGCTATAACACGTGAAGTTCCCAGCTGGAAGGCTTCCTGATCGCCTGTCCCCGACGGCCAAGTGCTTCTTACATCTTAGTCACGTTAGCCGTCTACTCAAGTCGTGCAGAACTGACTGACACTCCTTTGAGCACATCAGGCGCCTTAGCCCTTTACCAGTCAACCAGAGCTACCCCAAGGTTACGTTTATATTTTATTTAGCAGACGCCTTTATTCAAGGCGACATATGTTTTTCGAGAAGGCAGGGTCAGACAGTCCCTGGAGCAATTGTGGGTTAAAGGCCTCGCTCGGGGGGCTCGGTGGTGAAATCACTCTGCTGACCCTGGGACTCAAACCAGCGACCTTCTGATAACAGGCATGGCGCCGCTGAGCCACCCCTGTCCTGAGGGAGAAACGGGGGCAGGCGTCGCAAACGTCTTTGAGGTGAAAATAGCCAAGAGATTGACTGTGAGAAAACGAATGTAAACATCTGACGTCCGTGGCGGGCACTTCCCCTTAGCTGGAAAACGGGTAGGAGACGTGACATCAGTGCAAGGGAGCAGCGTGACGGCGGTCATGTGGCCGCCCAGTCTGCGGCGTCCTCTCCTCACGTCGGTACTCTCGTGGAGCATCATGGATCATTAGGTTTGGCCACAGCTGCCTCCTACAAACACTGGCAGAAATTAGCCGTGTCCTCCTAACAGAGCGGCTTTGTCTGTATGGCTCTGCAGGCCAAATTTCTGCTGCCAGGCCAGCGGGCTCCGTCAGCTGCTCGTAGTGTGTGTGTGTGTGTGTGCGCTCTGCGTTTGGGTGGCTGTCCCGTCCAGGGAGCCCCATGTTCCAGTCTAACAGTGACCACACTGGACCAGTGGTTCTGAATAATAGGAGGATGAGAACTGGAATCAGCCTTTAAAGTTATTTAATGATGAATAAGTAAAGGAATACATTAAACATCAAATTACATAACATGACAAGAATGGATGCATTGATCTGAGTGTTCGCATTTTACATTTTTAGCAGTGTCAAAAGTGACGTACTAGTGAGGCATTCATACGTGCTGTCAAGGAGTTAACTAGGCATAAGTGCAGCTAGGCTGAGCTTCCAGTGAATGTCCAGGTGTAAACAGTCCTGGAGCAGGAGTTTCTAACAAAGAAGAGCATCAGGGGACATGAGGAGGCGTCAGGCTAGCAGAGTGCATCGTTGACCGCGAGCACCGTGGCGCAGCGCTTAGCTGTGTGGCTCAGCTCAGTGCTGGGTCTCTGCAAGAACCCTTTACTCCATTTCAGACATCTCCGTTAAAGCACTAATGCAGAGGAAAGAAGACAATTCAGTCTCGGCCCAGCGGGCCAAGCGGAAACACGTGGTCATACACCCGTTTCTCCTCACTGGGCTTGTGTTGGACACACCCTGTCTACACTTCAAAGAGCCGGCCCGTTCTGACCCGAGTTTACCCCTGGTCTGTGTCCCGCACAGCACATAAACAAAAGGAACAATCACACTGCAAGGGAGTGTAAAGCATGTGTGTAATATTTTTAAATCTTGGACATGGGTACAAAGAGACATATTCCTGGAATTCGTGTTTGCTGTACTATTGTGTGCTTGATATTTTGCAACGCCAATCCCTTGCCACTGTTTCAAGTGTTGTAATGATCCAGCCCCTCCCTCCCTTAATTCCTGAGCTCCGCCCCCAGCCCTGAAAGAGGAAGTCTGCTCAGTTTGCTTCCTGTGCAGGATGTTAACTTTGCTACCAGCAAAGATATTGTCTTTAGAAAAATAAGAACACAAATGAAGTCAAATTAACCCATGCTTAGACAGAGTAAAATGGATTTGGGATTTTGATGGGGAACGAGTATACTGACAATGTAAAATGGTTGTTTTTTTTGTTTGTTTTTTGATGCCTTAGGTATAATGCCTCTTCTTGTGCGTACTGGTATAATAATCACATGCTATTCTAAATGTGTCTGATTGGCAGATTTTAAATATATTAAATATTATGCTCATTTCGGTTTTGCTCGTAATTAGCCCACACTTCCTGCCTCCCAGCGAGGAAGGGAACACAACCCGTCAAGTAAGTTTGTTAGCTCTCTCCAGTTCGCCTCCTGAAAACAGAGCCTCTTTTCGGAGGAACTGAAACTTCCTGAGAGCTGCGGCTCAAGATAGCGAGCGGGCCTCCATTTTGGAGCCGACACAGGAGCTCGGGGGCTCCCGGCCTCGCTGAGCCGCGGCTGGATCCGCACGGTGCCGCCCGGCCTCGCTGACCCGCGGCTGGATCCGCGTGCACGGTGCTGCCCAGCCTCGCTGATCCCTGGCTAGATCCGCGCGCAATGCTGCCCCCTTGACTACACGTGACCGCTGACCGGGCGGCCACTTTAGATTGCCCGATAGGCAGCTTGTTAGTGGTGGAGCTTTTCTCCGAAACCATAGTTGGCCTTTGTGACATTCGATGTCAGTGATGGCGGGCAGTTTGCACTCCTGTCACAAATAATGCTTTTACACCTTTGTTTGCTGGAAAATGTAAATGCATACATTTTCTTTAGGGAAATGAGAATGGAATAAAAACAAAACTAAAAAGTGCTGTGGGCTCACGCCCAGCCCTTTGACCCCCCCCCCAGCCTCTGGGTGTGTACAGCTTGCTTGTTCTCTCTGCGCTGTGTGGGTTTTCTCCAGGTTCTGCAGTTTCCTCCGCAGGTGTTATGGGAGTTGGTCTCTTAATCATGCGTGGTGTGTGTGTGTGTGTGTGTGTGTGTGTGTGTGTGGGAGCTGGCACTCTGGCCAGGGCGTCTCCCTCAGTATGCTTCGTGTCTCCGGGGTCTCTCCATCCCAGTGCTAAACAAGCGTTTTTCTGTGATGGGCAGATGAAAGTTATTTCATTTAAAATTTCCCACAATATAAGCACTATTCATCCCTGTTCCATCTGCATATCCAGCACAGGATGCCAGGGAGCCCCACGCCTCTTCTAGGCAGCACAGCACAAACCTGAAACACTTTGAAGGGACCCACATAAGTCTTTTGCTTTTATATATTAATTAACCACAAATTAAGTGTCACTTACATACAGATATCATATTTGCTCATTTTATCTCAAGCAGGAACTATATTTGTTACTACATCTGTTACTTCTATAAATCTTTGTGACCTATTGAAGGAATCCCTGAAGGAGGTACTGTAGGGACAGATAATGAGTAAGACGTGTAATGTACTGATTTCATGTTTGTTCATCTTTAATGCATTGTGACGCATCATTTATTCCACGCAGTCACTATATTTGTTACTATGTCTGTAAATTCTGTAAATCGTGGTGAAATACTGAAGGAACTACGAAGAAGTTTTGAGGGAATGAGTAATAATAACACAAGTGAAATACTGATGTCATGTTCCTTCGTTAATGAATCATGACACATCTTCCATCTTAAGAAGCGACTGTAATTATTCATGATTTCTTCGTAAGTTGTAGCTGAGTTACTACTAGGTAACTGTGTCCCCTCAAGCGAGGCCTTATCAATAAGTCTAGTAAAGTAGAATATTTGTGTTCTTGCGTTAGAGCGAGACGTTTACTGTGTGGTGAGTAGTATACCCCTGGCCCGTGTGGAGTTCAGCTCCGTCGCTGTTCCTGGACGTGAGGCTGCTCACCTCATACCTGGCTGCGTGCAAACATGGGAGGGAATGTGCAGGTTAATGACTATAATAACATCAGAGTGACTCTGACATCCAGGACAGAGCTGGGTTTGGCCCGCGGCCTAGATAAGGTACAGAGCAGAGCTGCATCAGATGAAGCGAAGATGATTAATCGTCATTGTTGACGCACCACAGTACGCAACAACGAAATGTGTCCTCTGCTTTTAACCCATGTGACGTCGTGGCACAGCAGGGGGCAGCTACGTGAGCAGTTCTTGAGGACGCGTGTCACGTGACTGTTGTGTCGGCTAGAGGCAGGCATGCTGGGAAACGCAGTCCGAGGGTACATAGCTGTCAAGATCAGGGGGCCAAGCTGTGTTTAGAGATCAGGCTGTCTGCCTCCCGTGGGACGAAATGGCAGCATTAAGTAAACTGCTATCTGTTTGCTCAGACCTTGCATGCTGGGAGTGGTAATTTAGGGTCAACCAGCAGTGATGCAGATAGGTAGTATTGCCAGGCAACACCATGTCTGTTTTAGTAAACAATGAAAATTTTTACTGCTGGTCTCTATATCAGAATATGTTGCTTCTTTTAACCGGCATCTTAAAAATGGGAAGCGCGGCTTGTTCGTTAGAAAGGGCTCCTCTGGTTATCCTTCCGTGTGGTCTGATGCCTTTATTTCGCTTAACTGAGAGAAGAATGTGGTGAAGTAGTTAATGTTATTAAGGGGACATTGGCATCGTTTTCGGTGACTCCCGCTACATAGCCTGTGGCTGAAATGTGAAACACTCCTGAAATCCCACTCAACGCTTTGGGCTTTTCAGATTAAAAAAAAAAGATTTTTGGCATGAAAGTAAAGGAAAAGTTAACCTGCACAGAGAATAAGGTGGGGTACAAAAGAGGCTTTCTCTTTGATCGGAGGACTTTGGTTCTGTGTCTTCGGTTTGTGTGGTCAGCCCTAGGCTCTGTGTTAAGTCAGAAAATACCATGAGGTGTTGGCGGTCAGCGTCGTGAGCACAGGAGGGCACAGCACAGACAGAGCTGGAGCTTACCGATGGGGCTTTTGGTTGAAACATGCTGGAGCATTTGGGGAGAGAGCCTGCTTCCAGCATGGGATTCTGGGAAGCGTCGCTGTGCTGTTCTGCCCACCCCGAACGTCCCTGACGTGGCAGACAGTGAAGTGACTTCCCTACCTTTCTACTTGGCCTTAAAGCCACTGTGTCCCATTGGACTTTTGCCATTTCACCATTTTAGATGGTGGGAGCAGCCTGGGAGTTAAATGCAAAACACTGCGGTTTTGGACCAAAAAGCGATTAAAGGATGGAAATCTGCTCCTTTTGCCAAAATGCGGATGGCGCTGGCACGCAGGACGAAACTGCGGAACAGATTCACTGGAATTAGGTGTCCAAACATGAACACAATGAAGCAAATGGCATCAAACAGATAATGTGAATCAGATGGCAGAATGTTTGAAGTGTTATAATGAGCCTGAGCGCAGCAGGGTGGCCCCTCTGACAGGTAACGGGGTCCCGTGGACGTCCAGTGTGATGCATGCTCTCGGGTGAATGGCTGCGGTGGCCGGCTGGTCTTAGTCTGCTTGACATTTAAGGCGGTATTACCCTGACATCGTTTCCTGTGTGTTCAGGCAGCATTACCTGTGTGTTCAGTCAGTCTTACCTGTGTGTTCAGGCAGCACCCTATGTGTGTTCAGATTAGGAATAAGGTTTCTGTGTTGCCGTTGAATAACCTCCAGCAGCAGCAGTGAGATTCCGTGCGATTCCTGCTTGATGGATGCTGTCACGGTGAGAACGCCGAGTGCCTGTACAATTTCCTGCCACAGTGGCCCCCGTCCGTCGCGGCGGGCAGGAGCGCCAGCAAAGGAAATAAGGCATTAAATGTAAATGCGAAACTGAGTCAGTGCCTCTCTGTCCTGTAATGTTCCACCGTTCTCCGGAACGTTCCGTGGCATGCTTTCAACACGCCGGCTCTTCCTGTCTTTTAGAACAAAGAGAAGGAGAGGATGAAGGAGCGAGAGAAGGAGGCCAGAGAGAGGGAGGCCAGGTACAGTAACGGACACCTCTTCACCTCCCTCACCGTATCCGGAACGACGCTGTGCTCCTCCTGCAACAAGAGCATCACCGCCAAGGAGGCGCTCAGCTGCCCCAGTGAGTCATGCGGCACGCCCCGCCGAGCTCGAGGGCGCCCTCTGCAGGCCGAGCGCGGCACGCAGCCTCTGCTCAAGCAGCACGCAGATGCAGCTTGCATTGAATCTGCTACTGTCAGTATCCTGGGTCGTCTGGCCGAAACAAATCTGGAATTTGTTAACTGAAGGACAGACGTGACTTCAGGCAAACTAGCTTGGGGGGGGGGGGCGTCATGGAGTTCAGGGCCGTAAAAACCCAGAGAAAGTGACTGTGTAGACATGAGGTCAAGGACAACTACAGGGGCCAGGGATTGAGCAATAACGTATTGCAGTAAGGCTGGTACTGGGTTTGAGGTCAGGTTTAATGTAATACCATGTAATATCACCCGTTTATCATCCAAGTAGACATTGGTCATTAGGCTTGTTAGAGGTGCTTTAGTGTAAGTCAGTGGGTATCTGACATACGTCTCGGCACAGACACACAGCAGCACATCTGCATTCTGGCTAAACCAGTGAAACCAGTAAAGTAGCTTTGTCCTGTAAGGAAGGAACAGCTGGATCCTGCACCTTTGAGGTTCTGGGGAATGTATCAAATGAAGAGGGAAAAAAAGTCCACAAGAAACAGGGGAGTTGGGGGGGGGGCTCCATGCAGTGAGGTCCCCTGCCCCCCTGACTCCCCCCCGAACATCAGTCAGCTGCTGACCCCTCCCGCCCGCTCCCCACTTGGTGCAGAGACAATGGTGTCAGTGTGTGGGGAGAGCAGATCAGACGGCTGGCCTCCTCCCCCGCTGGGCTGGGGAACAGCTGGGGGCGGGGGGGGCAGACTGTAGGGCGAGGGGGGCAAGCAAACGCAGAGACGAGCAAGGGGGTAAATAATAACATGTGGGCGATGAGCGTGTGAGGACAAAGGAGTAGCAATAAGGCAGAGAAAGTGGTAAGAGGCAGGGAGGGGGAGCCTTAGACCCCCGGGCGATTCGACGAGTTAAGGTGGGGTCATAACTCATACAGAGAGGCCAACCTTGCCGTTAGTCAATGAAATGCCTTGAATTGGTGAGTGACAGGTAGAGGGAAATCCAGGGGCCAATCAGTTCTCAGCTGGGGGCTAGTGACCCTGTGGTCCCACCCCCATATATGCCACCTGCTTGCACCGCTCGACAAGGGAGCACTGGATTCAAATACCAGCTGAAATGCT
>JAODKN010000134.1:13567920-13589125 GCA_026774425.1 Petrocephalus zakoni | reverse complement strand
GCAGAGCAATGTTTGCAAAATGAATTAACATTAAAATAATTCCACACTAATGGTTCAGTATGCAGGTGTGGGTCACCGATTCAGAGGGAATTATCGGCGGGAAATATCGACTCATTTTTAACTGTCGGCCGATACCGGTAGTTGGCCAATGCACACATGAATAAATAGGTGCCTTCTTCCAGGACTGAATGGGATCTTAATAGCAGAGGAGAAACTTCTTCATGCAAAAGTCCTGGAGATATATGCACATGTATTATAAGGCTGACTGTGAATATTACATGTACACATCCTGGAAGTTGTCCTAAACATTAATTTCATTCATGTTCATTAGTACATGCTTGTTTAAACAAGAATTTTTCTTAGAGAAATATCTACACTCATAAATGTGAGAATCCATAACTCATGCCACGCCTGTTCCCTTTAAGCTGCTGTTTTGTGGTGCTCAAAAGTACTTTAAACTGAAAATAACTGACTGGGCGTACGCTGATCAGAATGGAAAGGCTTTGTGACGGTCGTTTGCCATGCTATATTTTGCATAAATACTATGGTAGTATGTACTTAGGCAAATTAAGAGAGATATAGCCAGTCAAATTCATACTCCCCCAATAAGTGTGTTAGCTTAAATCTCCCTTAATATTGATCAAAGTCATGTGCAATTTCAGTTCCATGGGTTACTCATAAGACAAAATTAGCATGCCAAGTCTCATTAAAATCTGTGGTGATGAGGTCCCAAATTGTGAGGATTTGACCCGGAATTTGTCCCTGATGATATAATTAGTTATGTACCTTTGCTGATTACAGTGAAGATTATTGTGCAGTAAAAGTGCAGTACTGGAGTTTATTTTCCTGGAGATAATCATTAGAGTCACAGTGACTTTAGCTTACAAATTCATCACGAATAAACCACTTGGCCTCATAGTGCCTTAGAGAGAAGTTGTTGATTCGTAGCCTAGGGGGGCTTCTATTAAAGTGTCTTAATCTTAGTTACTGGAATTAATTATCCAACAGTATGACAGTGTTATGTGTGCCAAAAATATTTATTTTTATTTTATTAATTATTTAATTGATCCAAAATGTTGCCTAGGCAACCAAAGAAAACGGTAATCAAAACAAATTTCCCTGCATTTCTTGCACTACATCAGCACCTCAAAAATATAACACGCCTCTGAAATACTACGCAAATCGTCCACCCTTTAGTCTTACCAAAATTACAGTATGTATCTCATTAAAGGGAGAAGAAGGGCAACACAGCTTTGCTGAGGAGGAGACGGAGACATGCAAAATAAAAGGAGGACAAACGTGCCACGTACCTGGCGTAAATTCCCAGCCCCTTTCTTTCCTGGTCTGATCTGAGGCCTCAACCCGTACGCAGCGGCTTTGGGCCGGATACTCCATTCGGAACCATTGCAGGTCCGACAATCTTCTGGCATCGCTCACAATCTGGGACCCACGGGGACAGACAGACTGCTCACACTCATGTACTGCCGAGGTACACGGCGGAGCGAGCAAGGTGTCGGCCATCTCACCCAAATGGGCTGCGTGGCGCCCGTCAGCGCTAGGCGACAGAAGAACCCCGGGTCGCGCTGCCTGCGCAGCTCACCCCATGCTACCATATCTGCCCGGTAGCGCTCCTTGTACGGACCGGACCCGAGCAGCTGTCTGTAGTCTAGTCCGTTCTCCTGCGATTAAAATGCAATCCAAATTCGCCTCGCATTTACTATCATAATACTATTATCATAATATCAACTGCGGCATCTAATCTAACTATAGCAGTATAACACATATACCAGGATAATACAAAATATATTAAAATACCCAATGCAAACTTTCATGATACAACAGAGGATAAGCAAATGCATGTCAGTCAAATATATTTATACGCGTTGCATACGTACCTGTGCGTACTGTAATTTGAGCGGTGCAGACAAGCGCAGGATACAACATGCATCGGGACCTAATCTGCCAAATAAACGTTCATTTACAGTTATCTAATGGTATGACTTTATGGTGTGAGAACGTTCTATCCAGTACCTTCACCACTCACCTCTTCTGAATTAAATCAGTAACATAATCTTTGCCAGACTTTCGCTTCCCGCTAAATAAGAGTATGAGTTTTGGTGTAGTCCTCTCCATCTACACTAGTTAAAAGTCAAGTTTATTTAATCCAAAGGGTACTAGAGCTATATAAACGTGCATACAGTACCCCGACTCAGACCACTGGCAAAGTGTTTTACCGTAAGTATTAGATAATGAATGACCTAGGTAGCTATTTTATACAGTTATACATTACTTTGTACATAATTTATAACATACTCGTATACGTTGTTCTTAACAAAGACTATGTTTTGTTATTTGGGTGGTGAAGGGGGGAGGTAAGTAAAATAAAATAGAAAACTTTTCTCAAACATCACTTCTCACAATACTTTACGGTAACGGACGACCATCATGCCATAGTGACTCGCGGACGAATGCGGAAGTACTTCTAACCCATAACGTAAAGGGTGAAACCGTAGAAAAGCAATTAAATGGACACAGCTGTGCATTGAATAACGAAATAATACGTGGTGTATATTATTTATTTGAAATTAAATTATTACTGTTTGTGTAAATGTGTTTTGTTTGATGTAAAAAATACAAAAAATACAATTGTTGTTTTAATGTAATATCCCTCCGGCTTCTCGGAAAATGTTTTCGTCCAGCGTGTTGAAAATGAGGGCTTTGTGGCCGAAGTAGTTCTAGTGAAGCATGGTAATGATACATTTTACCTAGGGAACCCAGTGAATCCATTGAAATTGAAGAGCTTAACCCTTTGATCATTAGGAATGTTCAGGAATTATTCAACGAAACGTAAAACTGCGATTGATCATTCGTGTATCGCTTGTGGGTAGTCGGAATCGTAAGCATAGTTTCAAACTTTATTTTATGTTTCCTTCATTTATCATATTTACGGTTACAGCTGTTATGATGTTTAAATTACGGCACATGTCATTATAGTCGTGTTCTTGTGACGTGTCTTTGCACTATACTGTAAAACGGTACGGGTACTTATAGTCTTGCACATGGATACTCGGCATATTTTAGATGAATTGTGGTTTAAAGAAAATGTGTGTAACAGATGTGAAATTATTGCAGCTGCATTTGCATCATACACCAACACCGCAAATGCTTCCATCGTGCATGTTTCCTTACCTAGAGAACCACCAATTTGTTTTCTGTAAGCCATATTTATTCAGTTATTTGAAAATTAACAGTTTTCCTCCAGAGAAATGATACTTAATTAGTACCGTAAAATACAAAGAGAAAATTACATGTAAACTGTAAAAGAATATTAACTGAATATTAATTATCAACATATTGTAAAATTAAGTAACATATTGTAAAAATAAATACTTAATGAACTGACCACAACTTATGATTTTTTTTTCTCTATGAGTATTTTAATGAGTTTCGTTGTAATTAGGTTTTTGCTGTCAGTCTAGTTAGTTTAATACATTTGTTTATAAGCAAATTTAAACTATAACCCTAGTTTTCAGATTAGAACAGAGGGTCATTATCAAATTTCCATGCCTGTCCGGTCCCAGGCCGGAGTCGTCCTCTCCGACCATGCAGACACGGAAGCTTGTGATTCGCCCGCATCACAACAGCAGTGGTGCAGGAGTCGGGCTTCCGCACCACTTCACACCAGGCCGGGTAATCCACTGGCTGTGCGCCCCTGCAGGTGGGGCCGACACAAGCTGATATTATCTGAGCAGTAATGGGTAGCACAAGTGGAGAGTGTAGATGGTTTAGTTTGTGTGTGGAGAGTACTGGTACACCAGGACTTGGTATTGTAGGTGAGACGTTACATGTAAACATCAAGCGCAAAGGCGAAGCTAAGCTTTTCTCCCAAGTAGTGCAAGGTGAGAGTGCCCATCCAGTCATTCATCCAGATATAAAATTTTATATAGAAAATATAGAAAATAAATACATTTTCAATTAATCACTGTTACAAATTGATATGACGAACACAGGCTACATTGTAAAATATAACTGACCACTAGGGGGCCCCCTTTCACCCCCTGCATCCTCAGTAAAATCGCCTTTCACTGAGCCGACCTTACGTCGGTTGCACAGTGTGCAACAACGAAATGTGTCCTCTGCATTTAACCCATGTGACATTGTGACACCGCAGGGGTCAGCTACTTGAGTGCCCGGGGAGCAGTTCTTGGGGACGGTACCTTGTTCAGTGTACCTCAGCAGTACTTGGGTCGGGGATGCAAACTGGCATTTCGATTACGCGGTTCTGTCCCTAACTACCTGCCTACCCCTAGGGAGAAAAGGCAGTAGCACTCACTGGTCACAACAGCCCACTCCTAGTGGCTCCATGCAGACGCACTGGTAACAGTCCTTGTTGGTCCAGCTCTCACCCATCCTAAACACCTGGCCCTGATACTCACAGCTTGCTGCAAAAGACAAATGATGGCATTCAGAAATGCAGATGCCTTTTAAGATAACGGGCAATGTTCACTGTCATTTTCAAGCTCTTTTGAAAAGCTGTGCACATGTTTTTGTATTGTTTTAACACATTACAAATCTGTCAAATGGACACATGCAGTGAGACGGGGGAGGCAGGGGGTGCCTTGGGACCTGCGCCTTCTGAAAGTGCCCCTCTTTTGATGTTCACCCACCCTCCCTAAGCAAACATTTACAGAGGGGGACCTCCCCGGCCTTCAAATGCATGTCACTTCTGTCAAATGCTGTGATCTTTCAAAGCCATCTTTGCATGCCATACTGATCAGAGATAATTCTCACAGTGAGTTTATAAATTTCATGTAAAATGTTCTTTGTTTACTTGGATATGTATAGACACATCATCAAGCTGCCTGTTTCTTTGTGATTTGGGTGAATACATTATACTTCATTCATCCTACACATAAAGAGGTGTGAACTGAGCTTTTTTGTAAAGTACTTTATCGGAAGAATAGTTTTCAATCACATTTTATGCCCCCCTCAATAGAAAGGGTTGTCTAGTCAAGTATGGACAGCAGGGTCGGCATTTTCACAGAAGCATATGGACACTGAGCGTAGGTGCAGCGCGCGGCCCCACCTTTGGTGCTGAAGTAGCATTCTCCTGTGCTGTGGAGAGAAGCCGAGACCAAAGCGGCGTTCAGCATGTAAGCCGCTGCCAGGAGCGCCTGTTGTCCCGTCTGCCGTGGCCACATCCCTGTCAGACCTCACAGAAGGAATAAGGTCCCTGACTCTCTTCTCAGTTTAACTCAGCTCCTTTCACTCAGGTTGGTAACACTTTACTTAAGGGCCCTATGACAGATACATGACACCAACATAAGCCCTTCATGACAGCCGACATGACTTGTCATAAGCATTTATAAAGGTTTGTTCCAACTTTTGTGGCTGTCAAAATGCTAACATTAGGAACTTCTGTGTCCTGAGGTATCGCCCTGTAGTCTGAAATGCATGTAATGTTTGGCACATATATTGTGAAATTTTGACACATATATTGTGATTTTGAGCACTTGTCTTTTTAAATTTCTACCCTCATGTTACCCTAATTTTTGTGTATTTCACCGCTTGCCAATATGCTAAATTATACAGATACTCTTTACACTTTCTATCCTTTCTAAACATCTTTCCATCTCTCACATAATTTCATTGCCGTCTACCCCCATTTTACCCGTTTTTACGCAGCTTATTAAACGTCAGAATGGATTCTTACCTTTGCTCTTCCTTGTCCTCGGCTGTCTCCTACTTTACCCACTGTACACTGCTTTACACTGCGTTGCACTGCAATGCTCGCTTCGCACCCAGATATTTATGCCTGCTATCCCCCTCCCTTTTCCACTGGATATTGAAGTCCAGTGTTTGCTTTCTTAATTTCTTCTCCCTATCCACAGCAGTGCTCTTCACGCGCACAGGGTGCACCGGCACAGATAACATTTTCACCGGGGTGCAGTGTTTGGGCCTTGGGGGCCTTCGTCAATGAGACTGTCTGTTTGGTAATTAGTGACGGACATCAATAGCCTTCTGAGCCATTGAGCCAGTCAGGTTTTCATTTTTTTCCCGCAAGGTTGCTGTGCTGCTGTTTCGGTGGTGCTTGTGTCTTTAAATGCCCTTTGTAATGTATGATTATACACAGTAGAAATAATGTTCCTTATAGTATGCATATAATATTCCTATGCATCTTAAACAGATGGAACTTAATCTTCAGAAGTTTCTATTAGGTATTATAAGGGTTTTATGCCATCTGTATATTTATTATGGGGAGTAAGTGGCAACACATTGGAAATTAGCCGGAGAACATTTTAAGCTGGATTTGAGGAAGCACTTCTTTACACAACGAGTTGCTAAAGTATGGAAGAGTCTTAGTGTTAGTCTAGTGCAAGCTAAAACCTTGGGTTCCTTTAAATCAAGGGTAGATAAGATTTTAAGAACTCTGAGCTACTAGTTAAGTTCTCCCCAAACGAGCTCGATGGGCCAAATGGCCTCCTCTCATTTGTATATTTCTTATGTTCTTAAATACGTTTAACTTAAATCATGATTGTGTTATGAATTTGAGCTTTCTGTCTGTTGTACGAGAAAGATAAATTATGTTTAAATCAGTATATATCATTATCACAGAATCAGGTTATTAAACTCCAAAATCACTTAGTTATCATAACTCACTGTCACTGTCTTGTCATTTGCAGTTTTAGTCGGCTGGCATTTTTTTCGCGAACCAAAGATGGCAGACAGCTCCTGGAAGCTGCATGATAGCTGGCAGTATTACAACGGACGTTAGACTTTACGTATGTGCCTGCGTTTTTGTTTCTGGGTCTTTGTGTATTTGTTTTTGTCAACTGTAGCTCTTTGTGTAAAGTGTCTTGGTTGTGCTGATAAGACACTGACATGCAAACGTATAGCCATAAATTCAACAAACACATAAGTACAAAGAGTGGTTTTATTGCACCGACCACAGACTTGGACTGGCCTGCTTATTGTAGCGCCCTCTGCTGTTGTACAAAACCATTACACCAATGCACGGCTGGGACTGAACTCCATCTCCTTCCGTTCGTCTTCTAACCGCCTGTCCTGGTCAGGGTTGTGGGGGGAAATGTATTATAAATTCATTGAACTACATGTTTGTCATACCTGATTAATCCAGATCCAGAGCATTTGAGCAAATAAGCAGAACAACCATGTAAAAGAAGCAGATTTCGATCATCTATAGCTATTACAGTATATGTTTTAAACACCGTTACAAATACGTGAAAGTCACATTTATTTGTCACATACACAGTCATACAGGGTACGACATGCGGTGAAATGTAGCAATATGGTGTCCCAAATTGTAATATGTTACATCACCGATTGTTTTCAGTCCTTTTAACTGAGCCTGTGTCGCAATTATTAAAATGTACAGGTCTCCACTTAGTTCGTCACATATGACGTTGATTGTTTTAAGATTTACTTCGCTTCGTGTTTTAAAGTGAACTGACAGTTGAAAACGAAAACGAGTACTATACACCCACTCCTCGGTTAGCTACCATTTGCAAGTGCGACTGTAATTGGAAAAAAAAATCCGATGGTGCCGACTGGAGGAGCATGCTAGTGACTGCAAAACAAGTCAGCAAAAAAACTCACTAAGCAATTTAAGTACAAAAGAAAAGTTGTGAAAGACAGGACTGGATCTCAACAAAAGTCAGAGGCAGCAAGTTCTGTGGCATTCTCTGTTACCCTCCTTTGGTACATAAGTGTCTGGGGGAAGGTGTGGTTTGGATAGACCTTTGGTTGGAAAAACAGAGATCTGGGTAGAGATGAGAAGGTATGTGGCGGATGTCATGTGAGGCTGATTGTTTGGATCAGTCTGTAACCAGATTTACCTGTTAGGGAGTCTCATCTTATACCCTATTGTATTTTGGATTGGTACAAGCCCTTAGCAGTTCTGGGCGACCAGTCCTAATTAGTAAGTATGTATTATTTTGCAATGGTAAACCAGACTAGAAAGTGGTGTGTGATACAAGATGTGTCACTTTGAATCAAGAGCCGCTCGCATATCAGTCATTTCCAGCAGAGTCAATGAAATTCAGACCAACAGAACCGCCCTCTTGGGTGTTCTGGAATCATGCCAGGTTAGTAAGTAACTGAGAAGTGCTTCTCCATTTCCAGACACTGAAAGAGCCATTCTAAAGAAATCCCATTTTCTCAGCGTGAATTACAATCAGTGGTATGCCAAACACCCTTTACATTTTAACATGTGGGTCATGGCCATCAATGGGAGGGGGTGAGTTTCACTTGCAATTTGTTACCCAAATTATAAAGCAGGCTTTTGTCCTCCCTTCTGATCCCAGACCACACACACACACTCACACACTCGCTCATACACAGACCGTAAAGCCTGATCCCACTCTGCTGCAGCATGCGCTCATTTCTGTCAGGACGGCTGCCTTTTATTTTCATCCCTCTCTATTGTTCAGCTAAATCCTTCCCCAGTTCCGTAATCGAAGTCCCCATTCTGTCCTCCCACCTCCAGGTATGTGGTTTCATTCACCCACCCGAAGCGAGTCTAACAGCAGCTTGCAGGTTAGGAGCAGAATTGTGCTGAGTGTGTGAGAACACAGTAATGGCGCATCAGAGCATAAAACATGAGAACATGCTAACCAAGTGACGTAATAATTGCTAATATTGTATATTTATTAAGCGGGTGCTTTTATCCAAGGTAACATACATTTTTTTTTGAGAAAGCGGGCCCAGATGCTGCCTGGAGCAATAGGGGTTTAAGGGCTCAAAGGTGACATCACGCCGCAGACCCAAGAGTTTGAGATTGCAGCCTGCCAGGCGCAGTCTTCCAACCGAATGAGCCACACAACACCCTGAGCTGTGTATATCGGCCGATATCTTAAGGCAGAGGTGTAGTGACAGGACAAACAAGACAGGCAATAGCTTGCAGAGCCCATTGCAGTGACAAACCTCCGTTATTTGTGTATTCTGTTTTTCACAAAGATGAAAACAAAGGTCATGTGTTTATTAAACTCTCCCGGTTGATATTATACGTTTAGACTTAACACTAAAATAATAGTGATACATTTTATTGTATTTGGTGGGAGGGGGCCCCCATGGACGTTTTTGCTAAGGGCTCTCCGAGATCTTTGAATCACCTTTATCTGCACGTAGGCAACACATATGTAGCCAGCCTCACGTGCGTGACTCAGACGAGCAGTGTACTGTGGAAAGATGACTTCTGAGTTTTTTCGCGATGAACAGAAGGAATTCAGGAATTCAAGCTAAGTGTTGGGCGAGTCTACTGCCCGGGGGTGAGCATTTGTAGCATTGAGAAATGCGCGGAAGATGATGGTCGCAGAGATCCTGATGTGTGTTTTCATGTAGGTGTGTAGCAGAGGTGGAAAGTTCAGGTTCAGAAAGTACAAATCCAGACCAAGATTTCGTTCCAACCGACCAGTTGCGTCCTCTGTAACTGTGACTCATTATGCTCAGCTGTTTGGTTGAAGCAAAATCATGGTCTGGATTTTTACTTTTTTACGTCTGAAATTTCCACCTCTGGTCTGTAGGAAGGAAGAATGTATGTCCCCAGTGGCCCAGAACAATTAAATACAACCCTGCAAAAGCAATATCAGTACATAGACAACTTTATGAACAGCATAACATTGCTTACTGTATCTTTTACACTATAGAACAACGACCAAATTTTATATACGACACAATGGTATTTTGCACCCTCTTTTTAAAGAAAGATAACAGATGCCAAACAGAAAATCCCTCGAGTACAGGGCACTGTAACACCTCTAGTGCCTGCCAGCACCACAGAGAGTGTTGTGGAGACTCCCACGCTGAGCTGTGCTCAGGATCTGTAGGAATATGTCTGATATTTAGTTGATGCCTTACGTTGAAGAACAACCGAATATCAAACATATCACACAGCTCCTGGCCAAGAAGGGGCCCATTCACCTGGTCCGTCCATCCAAGAATGATGGGCTACGGTGTCTTTCTGTCGGTCTAACTGAGTAATGGGAAGGAAATGGGATCAAAAGATTTAGGCCAGGTCAGGGAACAGAGCAAGAGGAAGGGAGGAGAGCAAGGTTAGGCTGAGAGATCTAGATGGAAGTGAAAAATAAGAGAGAAAACACAATGGGATAAATGCTAAAGTTTAAGGAAGCAATGGAACGATTGGAAAAAATACAACTTTAAAGCATTTAGAAGATTGTCTAGGCAGCAAAGAAGGAAATCTCGCTTAACGAGTTGTTCCAGTATGAAGGCACAGAGATGAGTGCCAGTTCAAACAGAGGGAACATGGGAACGCTCCATCTGACACAAACAGCGGATGTTCCGGATCCAAGGGCCTGTGCAAGGAGACAAACACAAGCTCTCGCACGTGAGGCCCACACTCACGTGGTTCGGCGACGGCCCAGAAGTCCTCGCCAGCGACTCCAGTGGTGGTTCTGCAGGAGCGTGGTCATGCCGGCTAAAGCCGCTGTCCGTTCATGACTTCTGGCACGGCCCAACACGCCGTGACTTAACAAGATGCGGTTCTCCTGAGCGCAGGCCAGGTCATGCTCGTCATGCGTGTGCATGAAAATACTGAGCAGAGCTGCGTCCGTATGTGTATACAGTGTGGTAATGTATTGTTTCTGCCCACACAGCTGTCTGTGTACTGATATACTGACTTTGCTTAGAGCGTAATGCAGAGTGAAGTGTTTGTCTGTTTGGTGGTGTCGGCATGTGACACTCTGCGATGAGCTGTGTGAGTGCTGTCTGTCTGCATGTGTGTACAGCCCCATGTGGGACCGGATATATATAGCCCCAGCCTGTAGTGCGAAGTCCCCCCAACACGTGGACACTTTCCCTGCTTAATTAACAGCTTATTGATTGGTATGCCCTGTTGCTCTTTCTCCACTCATTAGCTGGATCAATACATTTGATTTCCATTTGGACAGGAGTTCACAGTCACACGCCATCGAACCATTCGCCTTTAAGCCTACATTTTTTTTTGTACATCCCAATTGTGATACCAGCTGTGTCGATATACAGGCAATATTTGCTGCTTGCTGTGCCAAGCAGATTCACTGCATGCCCAGGTCAAAGGACATCTACAGGAAGTGAGTGTAAGTGTTTGTGATAATTCTATTCCATTCTATCCTGTCATGGATTGCACTCATAGTTTCAATAGTTGAAGGGGATCTAAAGGCAAAGTGATCCCTCATCACGATGAGGTCTTCAAGTGGTTCTGATGTTTGCATGTGTGTTGCCAAACCCATCGTTTTCAATGACACTGTCTTGTGTACAGAAATCATTTGACCATCCCACTGTAGGCTTTGTGGGATTGTAAAGTCAGTTTGAACACAAGTCCATCATCCATTCATTTCCTTCAATGCTAAAGACCCTTCAGCAACATGAATGCCACTCTAGATTTTATAATTCCTAAGAGGGTATTTGTTTTCACATCCTGCTGTATATAACAATAAGAGAAACACTCTCAGAGAACCAAATTACAATGGAAACTTGTGTAGAACACTTAGCGTAGGATGTAGAACAACACTAGAGTTTACAATATTAGTTATTTTAGTTGTCCTGGTGTGGAAGTAAAAAAATCTTGCTTGTTATTATTTCTCTAAGTTCTGATCAGCACCAAGTTTGAAGCAAATTTACTTGACACGACTTAAGTAAGATAAAATGTCTTTATTAAAGCAGGGCGCACCCGGGGTTAACAGCAAAGTGACAGAGTATTCCCGTCTTTAAGAAGTGATCCCCCTGAACAGAGGAAAAAGCTAAATTCTTATATCTTTTTGTAAACTCCCCCCCACTGGGGAATCTTCTACACTATTGGTTAAAATGAAAAGTGTGATGGCCTCAGAGGTGGTGATCTCATACACCCCCGCGGTCCCCTAGGCCCAGGGACAGACAGCTAGTCGGCATCAGTTACATTTACGTATTTCCATTTAATCTATCCCATTCAATTATTGCACATAAACATATGCCTGTTCTCTATTTGATATTTCTGGCTTCTCTCCCATTATCTTCCTCATTCAGCAGCCGATGTAAGGCACCGTGTTCCCTCAGCACAGCAGAGGAGGCTCTGATTATCTTCACGAACAGGCAAACAAGCAGTTTCAGCTTCCAGTTTCAGGGTCAGCACATAACCTAAACATACACATTCTTCTTTGCCTAAGGCCTAAGACATTGACAGCAATCCCAGGATGCACCATTCCCCAGCCCTACTGGAATTTTTCTTCCACGTTACCCCCTTTTGAATAGGCATAACCCCGCGATGTTCACAAAATGTCGAGCTCAGCATCTCCCTCCCCCACTGTCCCGCTCAGAGCAGCCATGTCTACAGTCAAATCCATTGAAGGAGGAGAGGGAAAGTTGATCTGGTGTCACGATGTCGGCCATGAGGCTTGCCGGGCTTGGCAGTGTAGCAGTGAACAGCCATGGTGGGATCACAGGCTCCTCAGGAGGTGGACGCAGGAGCATGACAGCCTTAACCTTTGGGGTGAGAAGAGCTTAAATAGCAACGTGATTAGTATAAGAAAAGTAAGTAAACGTATAAGTAAATAAGTAAAGTGCAATTTGGATGGCTCTGGGTCCCCACTGCTTTCTGGAAGTCGCCAGCTGTCCCGAACCTGGGTCCATACGTCACCTAGAACACGCCCTAACCCTGCAAGATAAGCCAGCTAATCTCCATCCACAGTTTCCAAAGTCACCTGCTAGGGTACGGAAAGCACTCTCATAGGCCGACCCATCACTCCTTAGGGACCACAGCCATCTGTCGGGGTGCAAATAGCCCTTGAGGACAGGGGGTCACAGAGGGTTCTGTTGGGACACTCTTTCCTATGTTATATTCTATACAAACAGCGCAGTTTCTGCAGAATCAGGCTGCTCCATTGGCAAATCCTGGTGAATGGCATACATGGGTAACCACAGCCACCATCCTGTCCCTGGACACATGATCGAGGCCATGAGCAGCTTTGGCCATTCCTGGAGAAGCAGACCTGGTGAGAAAGAGTCGGTTAATCCTGGAGTGTCTTCCACACCCCCTCTGCATCACATCTTGCCCCATCCTGTTTCCATCCACAGAGCTCCTCCTCTGTCGCACCTGTCTGACTCAAAAGGAAGTTATTTTCAGGACAAAGCACCGTGATCATGACACCCCCAAAGGCGTATCTTGAGTTTACACAGTCACTTTCTGTCCTTCTGATAGCCTGCAGACCTGCTGCAAAGTAAGCAGTTCAGCCACCTGAGCAGACCAGTTTCTGAAGCACCACTGCGTAGGAGGTGGCGGGTGATCCATTCGCAAACACCCGTCGCATCATGATTGCGTGGACTGCATGGGGAACTCGGATGTAGTCTGAGCTTGCCATCGCTGCCTCAGCTGCAGCAGCTACAGCCCCTAGACAGGGTAGCAGCACTCAGGGGCCTGAGTCTAGTAAGAGACAGGTTGGCACCTTCCACCATGATACTGGGTCAGCACAGAGGTCATGAAGCCTCTCTTTTCATCCAGATATTGTGCAAATGGTTTTTTTCAGTACAGAATCCCTAATGCTGGGGCTGACATTAGGGTCTGTTTCAAACCATCAAGGCATCCCCTGTCTCAGGCGTCCAAGTCAGTTCCAGTGTATTTGTCAAATCTACTAAGGCTGAGATCTCTGTGCATCTTGGATCAAGGGCCTACAACAGCCAATCATGTCCTGGTAACCCAGGTCTGGAAGCAAAGAAGAATGGGCAACAGTGGCGACCTGGATGGATTCTCTGAATGCAAAACTCATTTACAGTACCTCACTTGCATTGATTCTGGACAGAAAAGGCAGTGTTACCTGATGCTAAATAGGGGCACCAGATAAAATAGCCACTGAATATATGTCAGAATTGTGTCCTGTTAGACCTTTACATTTGTGCATAAAATCTCTTGCACGTGATATTTTACAGAAATGGACATCCTGGATAGCTAAATCAATAATGTAACTGAAGGCAAAATGTATTTGAAATCTCTGTGTGTAATTTCAAACTGTCATTGGCTGTGCGAGGTGTAGCATAACATAAAGCCCCAGTCTGGGATGCTGCTCCTGGAGTTTCCTTATTATCCTGTTCCAGATAAGCTTGTAAAACAGGTATTGTTTGTCCCGAATACTGCAGTTCTAAATAAATGTTTTAAAGGAATGTTTTATGGCAGCTTCCAGGGTGCTAATCAGATATCACTGATGCAACATTACTATGATGCAACATTACTATGGTATTTGAACAACAGATACTGGTTCCTAAGGTTTCTCCTAGGAGTTCTTTTTCATGTAGACCTTCTTCAGGTACTGGGGTACCGTAAATCCTACAATTTTTCCGGCTAAGCAAGAAATCCGGCTTCGTGAAACAGGCTCCTGCTGTTTGGTTTTCCTACTGTGTCACCATGCTCTGTCCTTCTCGGCCATCATGATCATAGTAGTGACCTTCTGGAATCATCTGGGGTGGAAACAAAGCACACTACTTTTTGCAGTAATTGTAAGCCTGGGGGTAGGGCAGTCATCTGTCTAGTGGGACAGGCCATGGGGGGGTGAGGGAGGGAGACAGTATCAGACGACATCATCTTAGGGTGACTGGGCAAAACATAACTGCTCTTTTCATCTTTAAATAAGTTAAAATTAATTTATTAAATTTGTTTTACGAGTCAAAAACAATGACAGGAAAAGTATTAGCTCAGATAGTATTTTGTGCATATTTTATTTATACATACTCCTCGACTAAAACAATAATTTTACTCAACAATACAAATTCAGTAGTTATCAAACTTGATCTGCTCCTGGGCTAACAATATGCTGCTGTGTTTTTTCTGTGTCAAGTCAATGTAAAATGTTTTTTTGTATAATACTGTATTCCTAATGACAGGATAGATTTATATTCAGCTATTTACTTACAAATACTGGTATTTTATTTGAGTAAATATTTATTTGCTTATTCTGTTAGTTATTTGTTTACTTATTAGTAATATCAAAATCATATTAGACTAATGGTATTTTCACATAACGATGGGTTCATCGGAAGGTAGCCCCATTGTAAGTCGAGGAGCACCTATACTTAGCGTTCATGGGTAAGTACAGAATACAGCAATTGGCTCAGTTAAGCAAATATGTAGGAACTTTAGAATTATGTGATGAATACTTTGATTGGATAAAGCTGTGAAAATCTCTCTGTGTGCGGCATCCAACTAGCCAGTTTATTAACAGGGTTGTTTCTGGGACAGCGCAGCCTGTGTCCCTGACCCAGTGGAGTGAAAGTGATGGCCGGAGACAGGGAAAGCACAGCGCTAGTGAACGGTCAATATGGTCGAAAGCCTAACTGGCTGCACTGGTCTGATGGTCCCTAAGGGGGACGTGAGGGGCTATGGAATGGAGTCACAGTCAAGGTTAACGAGTGAAGACTGAGATAATTCAATATCAGAGACTTTTAATTATGCAGTATGGTAAGCATGCACACCTAATAATGCAGCTTAACAGAGGGCAATGTGACGTCTGCATGCACAAATGTGGCTCTGCCTATTTAGGGGCCCTAGGCAAAGCTCTGCTTGGGAGCCTCTCTACAAGAAAACTGATGATCATTTCACTTCCTCCACAATGCTGCCTATTCTGCCCTTAGCAACAGCCCACTTTGGGCTACTGTTTAGCTAAACAAATAGTGGAACGCCTGCACTACACAAGGCAGGATCTCCTTCATCTTGAACTCCCAGAACCAAACCCTTCAGCCCCTTTTATACTCCCTAACTGATTACTGGGCCAGACCTCCACAAGTACATAGCAGACACTGGAGGATCACAGAGATTGACATGTCCAGCAACCCCCTGCCAACACTGCAATTGCACGGTTGAGAGTCACATTATAATACATTAGAGAGTCTGGCAAGATATAATTCTTTGTTAAAATGATGCAGAAAAAATATTCAATATAAAAGTAAAAAATATTCACATCATGTAGTGTGAAAATGCTTTTTAATGTATTTAAACGAACGGGATACAAACAAACTTTTTGGTTTAACCACCAAGGACAGCGAGGCCCTCGGTTTGGGCTTCAGTGTTCGGAAGCTGCTGTGCCCGGGTGACCCAGTGAAGCTGCGGCATCCGCTCCCCCGGGAACCGGACTGCATAATGGTGACCAATGGCTGCGGAGGAGAAGGTGAAAGGTGCGAACGATTCAGCGTGTGTGTGTGTGTGTGTGTGAGTGTGTGTGTCTTTGGCTCATTCACCAGTTCAAAGACCACGGTGCCTACACATGTGACAAGTGGTGGGTGACTCACTGCGACCGGAGCAACACTAACCCATCTTACCTGTAACTCGACGGGGGCCACAGTTCTATTTCGGGACAGCTGCAGGTTGCACAACCCCACACAGTTGTCTTAAAAGCAACAGAGTTAAAACTTATTACCATACAAGAATGCCAATGATTATTATATATGCATTATGTAGGGACTGTGAGTATTATGAGTATTCTGGACACAGTCATTTTTTAAGAGTTTTTTTTTCAGATTGATCCAGGAAATGTTGTGGTCAGTTTGTTTGTGTGCTGAAAATTTAAGTAGAACAATTCTCTCAGTCAGCTCTTTGCCATTCCATGCAATGACAGTTTACATGCTCCTTCAGTTAACCTAAAAAAATATAGTTCCTGTTTAGTAGGTAACCTACTACAGTCATAAACCTTTTATACAATACATGGTTCAGACTACATGTATCCAGATGCTTACTGGGCCTCTGTTGACGTCATGTTCACGAACTTGCACACACTGCTCTTCTCTGCTAGCTGTTTTTTAAGGGCTGTTATTTCCAGTGTCCATGTTGCTTTCTCCTTGTTGAAACCGTCTGCACAGAGAAGGTGGTACAGTGGGTTTCAGGACACAGTATTACTCTCACACATGCGTGATTCCAGAACCTATTCAGGGAGGCTTCAGCAACCCTATTTTAGTAGGCAGAAGGGGCCCTTCAGAAGTTCCGGATTGTAATTTTGATAAAATCATCAATTAAGCAATCAACTGAAATGTAAACGTATATGATCTTGACATCAGTGTATGTTTAAAATTTAAAAATAATTTTAAAATGAATGAACCTCACAAATCTAAAAACAACTCTCATTAGATGGTGCCGTTTGTATTTGAAAGCTAACACTAGGTGGCGCCCTTCGCATCACAGGTAGTTGCCAATCGTACAATTGCAGTGATAGGTGTAGTGGGCCGGGCCGGGGTGAGAGCGTCCCTCACAAATACACTGCAGCCTTAAGTGAAAGTCACGGAGATAATGATATCTGTGTCACCTTCAGTACTCTTCCTTTGGTTTTCACCGGATGTGATATCGTCATCCATTTGTTTCTGCACATGACAAAAAAGAATCAATAAAATGCACAGCACTGAGGAAAACGACGAACAAGTCTGCGACTCGCCTTCACTCATAACTGGCATTACATTCCCTCTTGTATGCTGTATTCCCAATGTCCCTGACCAGAATTTGAGAGAAGGATTGGGTGGAGGTGTACTGAAGCTTGCAGACATACAGAAGCACAGGATTATGGGCTAACCTAATGCTTCATGCGGTAGATGAAATGTAGATTACTACCCACGAAAACCTTCAGAGGATGCCTGTTTTAAGCAGAAGTCCCCTGGCCCACAATCTGCGCCTCACCTCCTCTTTCTGACAGGTCTCCAGCTGATCTTTCTTACGACTTCTCGCATTCTGATTGCTTTCCAGCTCGGTATTCAGTCTGTCCACCTGCTTGATGGTTGTCTCCAGCTCATCCTGTAGCACGGCGATGTCTGACGTCCGCTCGTTCATTTCAGCCTTGAATATCTGTTGCTTGTCCTCCATGTTGGTGAAGGTCTGAAAAATCTGTATCTTCTCATCCTGCTTGGCAATTAGTAAGTAAAGCGTGGCCACTATTCCGAAGATCGCGATGCAATTCAACACTACTATCAGCTTCATTGTGACCTGGATGGGAAGACAGATGTCCCTGAAATCTTACTTCCCGAATACCTGAGGTTTTTTTTCAGTTGAGTGTTTTATCTATATTGTTATACTTTTAGTATATCTGCCGGGACTGCTTCTCTACTGTTGCAGGAAGTCGTGAGAATAGCTTGAGGAGACTGAGAGAATGAAAGCAGATAGTGAGACCTTGCGCTGGCTCAGCCTACCTGCGGCAGCCCACGCCCTCCGCCACGTTCAGTAAGCGCACCGGTATGCAAAGCAAACACAAGAATTAAACCAAAATTATCCACGTTTCGGACGCGGGAAGTCATTGTTATAAGTTTCGATCTGGAAAAATAACGGGGAGGACTGCGGAGTGAAAACGAAACGACGTGTTTAAACTTTGGGAGTCAAATAAGTAAGTTTACTGCTTTAAATAATTTTCTTGTAATATCGCTGCAGAAGTGGTTTGGTAAAGCGTGCAGGTTCTTCATATTGTTAATGGGATGTATAAAACCCACCAGAAATGACCCAGTATAAAGTGTTGTAGCAAAAATACCAATATGTTTTAGCAGTTTACAATTAATTTCTGAACCACTATTATTTATATATATATATATATATGTGTGTGTGTGTGTGTGTGTAAAGTATAAAAAGTTCCGTATGACTTTAAACTTGGTACCTGCTTTGGTTCGTGAGAATTATTTTAGTTGAAAGTGATTTCTGCTGTGCAACATTTTAACGAGACTGATCAACCGATCAAAGAAAGTAAGACATTTTAATGTGAACGCGTAGGTTTTTATCCGATGTTCATTTCACACAGTTCATCCCCTAACGCATTGTCTGAAAACTATTTCGAAGTAAATAAATCTTAAACAGGCCATAACTGTGTGATATAATATTAACTTACTGACAAAACTGGAAATGCAGTGCATGGCCACTATATTAGATGTACCTCGCTAGGACCGTATAGGACCCACATTTGTCTCCAGACCACTGTAAGGGTAGGTAGCTTCTGTGTTCTGCAGTCTTTATATACTGAGCCATTATTTCTGCACATGTGGCATTTCTGCTAACTTTAAGGAGTCTGGCCAGTCTCCTCTGACCTCTTAAATTTAAAAAGGTATTGACACTCTTAGATGTCGTGCACAGGATGTTTTTTTGCACCGTTTTCCTTAAAAGGACAACCATACGATATTGAAAATCACTTATCACGTGTCTGGTTTTTTTGTGCTTAGTCACCCAGTAAGCGATCCTCTTGATCCTGTCTGTATGCTGTATGTAGTTTGTTGTAGTCACATGACTTGCAGGCCATTTAAAGGCTCTAGATGAGCAGTTATCCAGATTAATGTTTCCAGAGTTTTAATGAATGTTGTTTTTGATGAATTACTCATTTATTGGAGAGTACTGGGGATGTATTGGGCAGTTTTGAGTATCCTTAACCCATTAAATAACATTACCATTGACTTGTCTTGTCAATTGGTAAATATAAATAAAACTGAACCAACCTGACTGCCAACATCTAATTGAGCAGGTGTTAGTGTCCCACTGACACACCCGCTGTGGGTGTTTTCTTTCTATCACAAGGAACCAGATTTCTTCATAACCCGTTTTCAAAGTATTACATGCAAATAACTTGCCCAAGGACACTGGGCCAGAGATTGCTTACATCTGATGCATGTAAACATTGTGAGATGGTTCCATTTACATGTGGTACAATGCAGTTCACATTTTATACTAGGTTTTATGCTCTGTCAACCAGTAACTCTGTTTGTTTCAGCAACTAAATAAAATAAATGCAATGTAAGTGTATTAGCTACATACCACGAAGTCTCATTGTGAGGTCTCGGACAACGTAGGGAATGAAGGCCAAAGTAGTGGGTGGGGTGTGTATTGTTTGAGGTTCTACATGTCTCATGCTGTCAAACCAGAAGGGCTGCCTACAGGTGATCAAACCGGAGTAGCCAGTGGGGGGGGGGGGGGACGCACTGCTGACCAGTGAGCTGGAGACATGCGCCTTCCTGCACCTCACCCTCACCTCCTTTCTCCCAGCAGCATTATGCGGTTATCATATGGACTGGTCTTCATCCTCTACTGCTTCCTGGCAGTACTGATTTACCATACTGCCATGCAGGAGATGGTCCTCTGGAAAGCCAGGGACCGGATGCAGGTCGCCACAGAGCAGGTGCAGAAGGCAGAAAAGCAGATAGCTGTGGCCAAACGGAAGGTCGACGACCTCAGTGCTGCCCTTTCGTCTGCTAATGGCAGGAAAACTGAGCTGATTAAGGCGAAGATTGATGTGGCAAATGCAGACAAAGAAATTTCAAGCAATCTGCAGACCTGCAACATGCATAAGGTATGGAGATGTTATGGGAATATACAGCAGTACTGGCACAAGGTATCTCATTGGCAATAAGCAGTAAGGTCCTCACCCTTCTCCTCAATCGTGATACTAATATTTTAATTCATAGCCACAGCTCTGCATGTTCTCCCCATGTTTCCTTCTGGTACTCTAACAATCCAGTAGTGTGAAATGGTGCCTCTAAATTGTCCTTAGTGTGTGACAGTTAGAGTGTGCATCCTGGCATCCCATCCAGGGTGTTACGCTTGTGATCCTGTACCAGACACACACTTATGTTAAATGGAGCAATCAAAATCCTTTGAACTACTGTACTGTCAAAAGAGTGAATGTTGGGATAGCTGAACTTACTGTTTGGCATCCAATGTAGTACACATCTAGATTATTTTATAAAATACAAATTCTGAATAATTATAAGTAAATAAATGAAAATTTGATGTGCTGGTACTATGAATTCTGTTTTCATAAGACATAGGCCACCATTAGTTTTCTTTCTGTAGGTACTATCTACCTAGATATTTATCTATCTGTGGAGTACAGGTACATTGGAATCTCATATCTCGCTCTGCTTTGAGACACGCACACACATATATAAGTCCGAGGCCAGGCCTGAAACCAGAAACATTCCAGTCACAGGCAGATCACCTAACCCATTGAGCCACATACCACTCTACACAGATTTAAACAGAATGAATGTCGTCCGTTTTGTGATTAAGTAATCCACTTATTGTCTACTACAAACACATTTCTGCCAAATGTAAAATGTTATCGAAGGATATCTATATATCACAGTGATCAGCGTGCTTTTATCCTGTAAATAACAACATGCTCCTCAGCGTGCATTTATCCTGTAGGTAACAACATGCTCCTCAGCGTGCATTTATCCTGTAAATAACAACATGCTCCTCAGCGTGCATTTATCCTGTAGATAA
>JAODKN010000134.1:13543404-13556194 GCA_026774425.1 Petrocephalus zakoni | reverse complement strand
CAGTCTTCCCTAGGACACCTATTCCAGGGGACACCCTCAATAGGACGTCAGTCTTCCCTACGACACCTATGCCAGGGGACACCCTCAGCAGGGCGTCAGTATTCCCTAGGACACCTATGCCAGGGTACACCCTCAGCAGGGCGTCAGTATTCCCTAGGACACCTATGCCAGGGGACACCCTCAGTAGGACGTCAGTCTTCCCTAGGACAGCTATGCCAGGGGACACCCTCAGCAGGGCGTCAGTATTCCCTAGGACACCTATGCCAGGGGACACCCTCAGCAGGACGTCAGTCTTCACCTAGGATAGCTATGATTAACACACGGGAGCATGCAAATCAATTTCATCCTCCAGAAGTGCCAAGAGTGCTAACCCCTGAGCCACCAAGTGCTTACTTTCTCTGCCCTAATGTAATTAACAGCTCAGCCACTGTAGTTAAGAGCAGACTAACTCAGGGATTATTTTATTTGTTGTCTTTCTGAAAACCTTAAAAAGCTCTAGGCTCCATCCGCGGTCTTCTTCAGACCCAAGTAAAACTCTGTTAACCAGAGCTGTCAATCTTGATCCCTGTATGCAGGATACACAAAAATAAATATGCATCTAAGTTTATAAATTTGATTGCACTGATCCTTCTTTTTCCACATACTCAAGCCCTACACCAGCCTGCTTCAAGCTGTACCTGGTTGATGTGCATCTTATCTCGTAAATAATTTTCAGCACTTCCTGCATTAAAAACAGATTGCTGTGCTGCGTCATCACTGACTAAAGCGATATACTCACCTAGCTGTATTCTGTAGTGCGTGCAAGCAGCATGGCCTTCCCCAATAGAGAGTTTTAGGTTTTCACTTTTTGCCCCCCCAGTCTTCAGCTACAGGGCCCCAAACTGTGGGACAGGTCACCGGGCAATGAAGTCCAGCTTGTCCCTGTTCAAACTGCTCTTATTGTCATAGTCTATGTATGTCATATGTCTATATCCACAAGAACCCTCTGTTTGTTCCTGCCACTCCCACGTTACTGGAGCAAGTCCTACAAGCCACTGGAACTGGCCTTTGCCCATGCAGAACATGCAGCGCTCCCATTGGCTGACAAACCGAACATTGCAGTCTAACCTAACAGAGGGCATGGCAGCCAGTCACACTATCTTACCGTATAATGTTAACTACAAACATTTCTCTCAATGAAGGCTAATGGATTTTGTTGCAGTTGATTCCTGTTCCAACATAACAGACCACAATTTTTACGCATTCTATTTTACACTTAATGTTCTTAGTAGACGTGCACTACTACAATAGTAATTTGCAAGTTTGCAGGGAACGACTCTTGTAACCACTCTTGTCTCAGTTGTCAGGCTGTTTTAATTGATGGGTCTCTGGTGCCAGGCTTTTACATGCAAGTAGATAAGTTGTATGATTGCTTATGGTTGACACAACAGCTTGCAACATGGTAAAATATTCTTAATTCCTTTATTCATTTACCCATTGCTTACCTTAAGATATTTTCTGGAAAACTCTTAAAGTTGAAAAATTTACCTTTTGTCTGGAGAACAATCTGTTTTGCTTTTAACACTGGCCCGTTTATTAGCCCCTTAAGTAATTCAAATACAATATTTATTCTTCGTTATAACATTAAAAAGTTCCGAGTACTAATGCTGTTTCCGTTTCAGCTTTTCTATGAAACCCTACAGAGCACCCCAAACAAACATTACTCCACCTACACTAAACATTACTCACACATTATTGCATACCCCATGGACGTGCCAATATTAAACGTCATTTATTATGCAAATCGCCAAGGAATGGTAAAGGCCGTCACTCCACTGTCATTTATAGGACTGTACTCTACAAGACGTCCCATTTTGCTACTAGTATGTGTAATATTTATCCCTGTTGCTACACAAAGCCCGATTAAATAACATCTGTTGATGTAATACAGATGTTTAACTTATATATGGAAGTCGTATAATAATACACATTTTCGGATAGTTGTTTTTTCAAATTACGTAAATGAGCTCTTTGAGCAGAGGTTATCCCCACATTCCCAACGAGCTTATCATTTGTATTTTTAACGATTATACCGGAACAGGATCCCGGGGTTCTGGATCTTATGCCAGGCAGCACAGAGCACACAGTAGGGCTACTCTTTGAGTATGAATTGTATTTCGCAGGGTGCATGCATGCGCACACACATGTAACCGGTGCCGAAAGTTGATCATTTCTGTTAGTAACTGCCAGTTCACACAAGAAAACCTACGCACAACCACATAAGATAAATACATATATAAGCGTCAAAGACTTTCAATACAATAACAGGAATGCAGAATTTTCCGGTGTTTCTATATGACATTCTTTATTTTAGTTCAGCCTTCTGAATTTCAGCTTTGAAAGCTTCACGATTTTCGGTGTAAAGCTGCAAATGTCACATGTCAGGGAATCAGGAGTCCTACTTGTGTGGATTGAAAGTAGCGCACTTTTAATACAGATTCTGACTTTATTTGTATCTAACAAGCCAGACAGAGGGTAATACACGAGGTGAAATATGCACACGTTTAATAAGAAATTGCGACATCAGAATTCTGCAAAGGATAACAATAATGGGAAGCCGTGGAGCGAGCGGCGGCCGCCGCGCTGGGCTGAGGGCTGCCCGGTCTCCCGGGTTCGGCGATCAGCTACTTTCCCCTCCCTAGAAAAGACTCTAGAGTCCAACTACCTCTGGCTGAGAGAAACGGGGGGTGACTAACTGAGTGACAGAGAGTGAAAGAGCGTGACAGAATTAAAAAAATACACCGACAAAGTGGGGGAAAACATTATTATATGCACACCCCCAGCGAAAAAATGGCAGCTTACACATTAAAACGCTTGCGAAGTCTCGGACGCCAGCACTGCGGTAAAGATCAATACTTTGTTTAGTTAGCTAGCTAGCAAATACTTCCTAAAAGTTATTATTAGATCATGTCAATAAGAATTGAAATACCTATAACATAAATGTATAATTTATAGAGAGTGCCTAATTCACACGGAGGCTCTGTGCTGTGTAGCGTTAGTGTGCGATTAAAAGAGAGTAATGGAAAATGACTCACAAACATCGGACCCAAGTAAGAGAGAGGCACCTTCCAAAAGAGGTGAGAATTAGGTACTTTCTAACACGAATCTCTGGTGGGTGAAGCCTATTACAGTGACAAAACATATGCTCCTAACATTAAAGCAATATAAACATACATAGATGATACTACTGGTACATCTTGATTTGTTTTCTTGTTGCTATTCCTGTAACCAATATTTCTGTATTGATACAGCAATGTTTTCTTTTCAGCGGTGTAAGGCAGACCTCGTACTCAGGCCTTGGTGTTCTGACGCTTTGAAAGTTACATTGTACATTAACACTGTGCAGTAACACCACTATAGATATAAGGGGCTGTCTTACAGTAACATATAATATTTTTTGTGGATATGTCAACAAAAAAAATCTAAGAAATATATAGTAAAATCTAAAATTGTTACTTTGCTAACCGTTATTTAACTTTGACATTTTGACAGTAACTAGTATTGTTCTTAAGAATTATTTATACGTGATGGTTTGATTTTATAGCATTTAATAATATTTAAAATAATATACAATAATGTTATTTTAAAATATTGGTTTTGAAATGGTTTTGTCATATTTACTACAGTTTTTCTGTAAAAAGTTATTTCTGACATTTTTATTCCAAGTGATATGTCTCCCCTTTGACCAGCTGAGGCTTTACATAATGTAATGATTGTGAATGATTATCGTAGGTCCGCGGTTTGCCACAAATTACTACAAATTGCTTCTGATAATTGCTACTATGTTTTTATGCCACCAGAATGAGTAGTAGTGTTGTGTGCAGTGTTTCACTGGTCCTCTCCCGTTACAACAAAACACAATGGCAGTGCAAGGGGCTCCTTAATGAGATTACACACTGGAAAGGTCTGAGGGACTTAATGCTGTCGACTGCACGCCTGTTAGCTCAGCTGGTACTTTTACAAAAGACTCATCTGTTTGTAAGTTTACATTTAATACCTTGCTTAAGTGTATATTTTGTAGGTATGGTGTCTTCTGGGATCTGAATCCGCATCCTGTAGCCTTACTAGACCCAACCCGGTCCCCAGGGACTGCTGGACAGCCCATGTTTTGGAGCAAAAATGTAAACTGTCTGACAAGGAGCTGAGAGGGGGCAAACATGTGGACTGTCTGCCAGTCCCTGAGGACGGGGTTTGGGACCACATATCTGACCTCGGTGTGGCTCATTGCTTGCACATAATTACAGATGCTTGTACATTAAGTACAGTGTACTGCATTAAGATAGTGACTGATAAATGTGGTATATGTTTGGGTGGCCGTGTATTATGCCTGTAGCTGGTGGCTGTAGCGTTTGCCTCTATCTGCCTGTGCCAAACGCTCTCCCTTTCTCAGGTTTATCTTCCCCGTGTCTTGTCTTGTTCTCGCCTATCGAAACTGCTTACTTATCTGTCCCTGTCTCTTCTCACCCTGCTGCACTCTCCCCTCCTTTCCTTCCACCGCCCTGTGCCTCATCTAGTGTGCACATGCACTGGGCTTCCCAGGCTTCCTCTCAGCTCCCACCCACCCATGGCATGTCTCAGTGAAGAGCACGCCATTCAGGCTTTCTCCGCACCCCCTGTCCTCTTCCTCATGCTTTTTTAGACTGTTAACTTTTGTTTTGAGTATTTTATATTGAAATATAATTTTTTTTTTACTTTGGCTCTGCATTTAATGTGTCACTGTCGAGTCAGCATTGGCTAGTCTGAATTCAGCCTCATGTTCTGCAGCTCTTCTGACCTCGCAGCGATGCTATTACACAGATATTACGACACAACAGGAAAAATAGCCATGGGAGTAATAGGAAACAGCCCCGAATTAATGTCAGAGATTGAGCAACTATAGAAGCAGAACAGCTTTGACTGCTAAGCCCCTGCTCTCTCCCTTCTGAGCGGGATGAGGAGTGCGGAAAGCTGTAGGTTTGGTAGCCGGACACGGACGTCCGAGAGACTGCCAGTAATCCTGAGTGCCGTCATGCCCCATTCCTCGGTGTAGACATCGGGATGGCATCAGCATCGCGGAAAGTGCCATTTCCAGTGACTACAGAGTGTGCGTTTTGGGCAGCGTACCGTCAGGGGTGTCAGAGAAGCATGGATACCCAATATTCTGCTGTGAGCGCACCCGTCTCCTTCCAGCTCGGCACATTGTACCGTGGGGGACCCATCTTTCTTCTGGTTGAAAGTGGCAGAGCTTAGCGGGGGGTGCAAGGTGACAGGTTTTTTATGGGACCCAGAATTTCTTGCTGTGCCCCGGCGTACAGTATGGTTGTTTGGCTTGGCACCTGCGCAGATGCAAATGTGAGGCTCTGGCAGCATCAGGCGGGTCACTTCATGCAAACTGCTAGGTCGACTGTGCGGGGTCTCATTGGCCCCGCACCTGCTGCTTTGCGCTTGCTCTCTTTCATCAGTGTATTCTCATCATTCTTCACACACTTTCATAGATCATAAGTCTGCCCCTGCACTGGTATGTTATTCATTGTCTTTGTGTAAACACAAGCTTCTCTCATTCACTGTTTTGCTTATTTTCCATGCCACCTCTCACTTTTTGAATCCCCTGATTCATACTCTGCAGAAATACAGCTGCCACATTAGACTTCCTGACATGTTATTGTGCGTAATATACAACCTTTTTCTCCTCCATGAGAATACTGCACCGATTAACATAGATAGAGCAAGAGTTAACCATTAATGAGAGGAGTTTGTGCAGGAGATTCAGTCAGGCATTCTCTGTGGGCTCCCAGTGGGGGCAGTTGGGGTCCTCTAAGTCCCACTGTTATGTAACAGTCACTCAGCACAGTTGAGGACAGCTCCACCTCATTGGCCAGTTATGAGAGCACTAGGAGTCTAAGTGTTTTGTACCATTATGTGCAAAGGTTTTGTGAATTTTATTTACAAAACTGCATGTCTGATTTTTTGTGGTTTCTGCAAGTGGCCATTAACAGCATTTTTTGGTGATTTTTTGAATGCTTAGAGTATATCTCTGCTTCTGTTTCACACTCATTTGCTTGTGTACTTAACTGTACACTCTATACCCATATGCATGTATCGTTGTACAGGTCATGAGAAAGTGAAACGAAGCTGGAAGGTCTCTTATGTAATGAATTCTACAGCAAAACCTCTGTTGTTCTAGTGAAGGTAAATAAAGCAGAGGAAATGAAGAAAGTGTGAGAGAGGTTCACAAAGTGAAACGGTGCCTCTGTTCTGAGGTCATCTGAAGAAAACACCTGAGCAACGGCATAAACATTTGCAGAGAAGTGAGGAGCTGAGGTGTCCACAAATGCCTGGGGGCAGTAACTGCAGTTTGGGCAACTCACCGTCCAAACCGTTTAGTATTTAGTATTGCCCCTGGGCATCATCAGTTCATAAGCAATTTAAACCTGACAGCTATAGAATAGCTGTAATACAGCTGTAAACAGTTACCCACGGGGCTTTAAATCTGCAGTAATTGTAAAAATGGATGCTCTGTCATTTAACAGAAACTACGTCCATCGTTAGGTTTTAAATCTATAGAGAGGCTGAATGAGTTGCAAGTTTTGAATTAACTGCGTTGTAATAAACCCATTCGTGAGTTCACTCTTTCAGAGATGATGTTTTGCACTGGAGAATGGATGTCTTTCATGTTTGTAGGAAAGAGTCTGCTTAGCGCACATTTTCCCGAAAGCTCATTTTGAGTTTTTACGGTGCCCCTCTCCGCGTAACTCGGTGCCTTGGCCAGCTACTCAGTGCTTTGAGATTTAAGCGAATTAAGGCACTGACACGTAGCCATGAGGGGCGTCGTTGGGATAGACACACAAACACACCAGATAAACTGCTACGGCTGAATCATTCTGAAATACAAATGCTATACAAGTTGCTCAGATCAGTCAATTTTCCAGAACTTATTTTTTCCGTAAGTGCGGAAACTACAATATTAAACAAAATATTACGGGAAAAAACGAGGTATCTTGATGCTTTAAGTACCATTGAAAAAGTGGATTAAAGAGCCATTTCGGTGTCTGAGCTATGGTCAAGTTGTTCTTGTTTTTCATTTAGAAGGGTTTTTGCTTGACCGAAAAGTTGTTATCTTAAGGTTATGGAGGCAAGAGTTGTTCTCATATTATAAAAATAACTAGGTCTATATTGATTAACAGTTTAATTAGTACTATTTCTACTGCTAAATTCTTTCAGAACATGTAATTAGGATTACAAGTAGAGATATTTTTATTTTGCTTTTATTTGTGTGAGGGTCGAGTTTACGATTCCTGGTCATTACGTATTAATGATTTTGCAAAAACTGTAAGGAATGAGTGTGAAATTTTAAGGTTTTCAGAAAACATGAAAATGCGGTTGTTTGTATGTGCGTGTGTGAGATCACAGCGCCGGCACCTCCCTCGCTTTTCAGCGTCCGTTTCCATGCGCGTCTCTGCAGCATTGCTCAGTTGTGCGTTCCGCTAAATAAGCAAAACTGCCTTTACAAAAAACCCACACCGACCTTCAAAGTTGAAGACAAAAGGAGAGTGAGTTGCACCTCACTCTGTCGATACTTATCTTAATTTTCTAGACACGCAAATCGCACTAAAAATAAATTTCGGAAACGAGACCTCCGTTTAAGGCCCTCTTCCAGATGAAACATTCTGAGGGCTGCGGCCAGACGGCAGTCTGCTTGCGCCCTCCCCGCCGCGCTCCGTCTTTCCACTCCGCGTCTGCGCCCCCTCCCCCGCGTGGGACCGCCACCCTCTGCGTAACGTTGTGTCACTGGATTCCCAGTTGGCCTAGCATCGAACCCTGTGCGTTTCGGCCCGGTCCGCTCAGGCCCTTACCCATCATGCCCTGCGAATCCATCGTATTGGAAATGGGAGTCACTAGGCTGTTTGCCTTCAGCATTGATCGGCAAGGGCGGCCTGAAATGGCAGTGTTGTCCATCTCTCCCCATGCATCTCACATCAGCTGAGTGTAGCTGGCCCTCTAGGCCTTTGACAAGCCTTTATCAGAAGGAAGCTGCCGTCCCTTTCTCCTGGGAGTGTGCCCTGCTACCTCTGCCTCTGTGTAGCGGTTCACATGTATCCCTGTAAAAGGAATAACAAATAACATCAAACCATATCAGAGGTCTGTTCAGTTTGCCTAACACTGATAAAAAATAAAAACTACGTTTGTTTCTCAGAAAAAATACACGATTTAACCCGACTGAAATTCATTTAAAAGTCATACTAAACAATCAGAAAGTGTTTGTAAAATGTATACATTGTATTGATGTTTGTTATAGACATTCTGAGAAACATTTTAGTCATAGTGCTTTTATGGTTTATTAGTGTTTTCTCCCATTTTAGCTACATATTTTTAAAAAAGATGCTATATGCAGTGTTACCCATGTGGCATGTCTGCACTGAGATTGGGCAGAGCTCGCCTCAACGCTGAAATCGGAATATCTCAAGGTAAGATCGATTTGGCCTGTTTCTGTCTGGGCCGGTTTTTTCCCCTTGCTGAATTGCGGGGTGTTCGCGGAGATGGCACATGGTATACCGGACGTCTTACAGTAGAGTCCGGGATTTACTGGAACTCTGGTAGAGCCCGGAAGATTTACTGTTACTGTCAGCACTCTTGGTCAATCCTAGGCTTTCTATGTCGCACATCAGGATGCGCATAAATTGCATGTGTCTGTCACAGTCCTTCTAGCGTTGCATTCATCCTCACGCTGATCAAAGGGCCTTTTATATCTGTGAGAACTGTCGTGTTCGCCTGTTCTTTACGGACACCTAAACTGATTTTCACATGCGCACTTTTCCGAGGGCCCAACACCGAGATCGGGGTTGCTGGCCTTTGTGAAAAGGGTAACTCTCACAGAAGAAAGAAAGCGAGTCAATCGTTTAGTAACCCGTTCGCATAACTGAAAGTGTCCGTGTGGACTTGCTGGGCCGTAATTCTGTGCCGTGCCATGTGTCAGTGAGTCGCACAGATCTGAGAGGAGATAGATGCTGTTTGAAATTGAACAAAGCAATCTGTTACGAAAAAAGCACGCCTAATCCATTTTTTTCTCTGCCCTAGGAACTATAGTGCCCAAAAAGACACATTTGAGTGAGTACGTTCTTATCTTTATCGACCCTGTTCTTTACACACTGCGCGTCAGTGTTGTTTTGCTCTGTCACTTTTGTTGTTCCTTTACCCGCTCATTTCTTCATATCACGGTGTTTAGAGTTTACACACAGCACTCGTGATGTAGAGTGCCGGAAAATGCTCGCACTTTTGCCAGCTGATTGCACGCGCTCTTGCTGTTTTCTGCGTGTGTGTGCGCTGGGGAGATATGGCCTGTGAACGTACCTGTGCGAGTGTTTGCGAGGGGCTCGTCGTCCTATGTTCTGGCAGCGTGGTCGCAAACAGGATGCATGTATATGCTGGCATACACCCAAGGCCTTACACACCTGCAATCTATTATTGGGCTCTGCTGCGATATGCCTATTGGAAGCCATCGCTATGGCCGCCAAGCAGATAGCTCATCTGCACCTGTTTCCTCGCCTAACTTCAGCTCCTCCGTCTCTGCAAAAGATGCTGAATTTACGACTTCCAGTTGTACCTTCAGCTTGGCCTGTGTCCTGTATTCTATGACAAAACCCGTTATCGTTTTTGTGATATTTGAACTGCCCTGACTTGATGGAGTTTGAAAAGTAATTATCATATATACTTTTTCTTATATTTTTTCTTATACTTTTTCTTAACTTATATTAAGTTCCATTAAACTGGCATTATTATTAACTGGAATTATATTTTAAATGCTTCTCATATTTTACGGATTCAGTATTTTGTTACACAATAGCATTTTTTTTTTAAGAATTGAGTGTATTACAGTTAAAAGATTAAATGCTGGGATGATAAAGTTCAGAGTTTTTTGGAATGAAACAGGCCTGTGTGTGTCCTGTATGTGAAATATGTGGTGTATTTTTACATTCATGTGTTATGTTGTGTTTCTGTGTGGCATTTTGTAGTAAAATGGAATTTGAAGTAACTTGTTAGAAAAAATGTCTCTGTAAGTTGTTTGTCATCTCCTGCTCCGTTGTCCTACCAGGGGCCTTCTATTGGCTGGACAAGGTGTCAGTTGGCACTGTGGGCGTGGCCAGGATGCCAGCTGTCTCTCATGGCTCAGTTGGGTGACAGACCAAAAAAGTTTAAGATGAGGCACTGTGTTGGCCCCGCTCTCTGCATGGCGGTCAGGTGTTAAGGAAGAGCAAAAAAAAAAAGGAAAGAGACGGGTCGATGTGGGGGCAGGTGTTTCGCTGAGTGCGGTTAGTGTCAAACGCGAGCAGTCAGGTGCTGGGAAGACGGGGGGGGTGGGGGGAGAGAGGGGAGAAAATCGGAAGTCAGAAAGTACCTGTGTTAAGCATGCATGTGGGATCTCCAGCACAGATGCTGAGTGACAGAAATAACGGTGCGCTAGGATCAGAAAGAGGCACGAGTTAAGGCAGATTGGTGTTATCTCAGCGTCCCATGTTTAGTGAGAGCGAGTGAAGAGAGACTCAGAGACCCAGGGGGACGGACCGCTTAGAACGGCGAGAGATGAGAGGTAGGCGGCTGTCTTTCTACATGCGCTTTGCGCCTTTACGCTTTTCGTAACGCTCGGCTTGTGTGCCGTTGGAAACCAACTTTTGAGCGAGGATGTATGATGTGTACAATGAAGGGTGATGAGAATTTAATTAATACACAAACTTTCTGGTGTAATGAAACATCACTTCCCGTGGGTAAACACACACAGGCACATACATTTGTAATTATATCTTTGTGGGCATTCTCCATTTCTATGGGGAAAATGCTAATTCCAAAGATAACATCCTTAACCCCTACCCAGTCCTAACCTTAACCATAAGTAACCAAACAAAATATGAGATTTTTGGTATTTTTAGTTTTTTGATTGCATTCACAGATCTTTGTGGGAACCTGAAAAATGGTCCCCACAACATCAGAATGACTATATAAACATAATCCATACACGCACATACAAACACGCATATGTAAGGACTAAAAAAGGACTGATCTGACTATTCTTTAGTAGTTTTAATTTAAAAACTACTATGAAATGATAAAATGATAAAATATTTCTTCTTGCTGTAAAAGGAAATCATTTGTTGTATATTATGTTTTATGTTTTAGGTTTTTATATGGAGTCGATTCAAACGCAGTGGTGAAATGTTTCCCTCGCAAAGAGCCACATGTGAGGAAAATCAATTGAAAAGCCCAGTTAAATCTTTATATTTGTAAATGTGCTAAATGTAGTTGGTTTTAGGTGGCCTTATGCTGAAGTAGCCTCAAAGCATTGGTGACATGCTGTGTTCTTATTGGTATGTGTCACTTCATATCATAAACTGTCACTTGTGGATTATGCTGAAAGTGGACCGAGAGTGCAGATTTGATGGACCCCAGAGAATGGTTGCCCTTTTTCATAATATTAAATCATATAAGGAAAGGTATTTGTGGGAAACAAAAAGTCTGTGTTGTTGGTGTTCTGGTTGGCACCGTTTTGAAACCATACGCTAAGATGAAACACACTAAACATCAAATGATCAAGATGACACTCTGCAGAGCATGTTTATCATGTCATTCGGTTTGAGTCATACTCACTCCACATCCACAAGGCTTATAGTCCTTATTTTGTTTTTTTTTTTGTTTATGTTGTTTCCTCTGTTTCTGTTGGACTCGCAGTGTCAATGCCAACATCGTCTCTGAATTGTGCTCAGTATTCTCCGTCATCTGTTGTCTCGGTTTTTCATACAGTGTAGTTCTGGGTTTCAGAATCGATCAAGAATTAAAGTAAGTACAGTTATCTTACTAATAATCATCACAAAAAAATCTATATAATGTTGCAAAGACATTTTTTTCCTATTTTACGTTTGGCGTATTTTTTAAATTTTCAATTCATTTTTAATTTTTTTTTAAATAGTTGAAGCTTTGTGAAGATTGAATTTTTGAGGAAGAGAAATTGGAGACATGAATTTGAAATCTATGCACATCAAATTAGTGAGTCTAGTGAATTGATTAAAGTTACTTGCCGACAGATACTCAAAGGTGTTTCTTAGGCAAGCTTTACCAGTTTTCTCATCTGAAGCTGATATTAAGTGTGGCACTTCACGTGCTGACATGTTTGTTTGCATTGCGCCTGTACTTTTCCCATTTAAAATGTATTTTCATTGAATACTTGTTTACTTCTTGTTTGCCTAATCCTTCCTTCACTTTTTGTTTTGCATGAGTCTTTATGCATGTTTCATTCAATCAAAAGAGTGCATAGAATTAGTTCCTGTAAAATGAAGCACTCACTGTCTATGGAAATATTTGAATAATACAATTGACAAAGACATAAAAACACATGAAAGCTCAGAGACCTTAAATGATGCAACATCTCCTGAATTTTTATATTACATTAGTTGGCTAGCCAACACCAAATCATATCTGATGTCAAATCACTGATATCTGTAAAGATGGCTAGTTTGACATGACTTTGGGACTGTGTTTTGTTTTGTTTTTTTTGACAGTTTCAAAACTGCTATGAGACATTCACTGCTGGCCTCCCACATAACTCATTTGCAAAACCACTGTGCAAAGTGAAATATTTCTATATAAATAAGAGTATCTTTTAGACACACTCACATTGTGTTTAATTATGTGTCAGTGTTCCTGCAAATGGCATATTAATATTGTGCCAGCATCATAAGGACCAGTAAATGCATTCCAAATTTTGATAGTCACTTTATAACATGCC
>JAODKN010000134.1:13504187-13519163 GCA_026774425.1 Petrocephalus zakoni | reverse complement strand
GGCCCGTCAGCCTCCTGGAGCGCAGCCCCGTCCGGGTGTGCGACACTCATGCGATCATTACCAAGAGGTGAGGGTGCTTTTTAAACCCATATGACAGAATCTGTGGTTGTGAAAATCGTCTACACCACCGTCCACTCAGTACTCAGGACTGGGCTCCGAAACGGTAACTGGCTAAGGGATTTTCCGGAATAGATGGAAGTTTGAATTGTTCCATTTTTTTCTATTTATGAAAGCAGACTCAGTTGTTTACGTTGATTGAAACTTTGGAATTAAGTTGTTCTCATGCCAGTAGTTTTGTTTGCCTGGTGTGGTTATGATACTCACCCTGTATGTTTTCATGTTTTTAACTACAACCCCAAATCAGAAAAAGTTGGGACATTATGTTAAATTAAAATCAAACTGAAAACAGTACTTTTTTAAAATTAACTTTGACCCTGCATTACTTTGAAATACAACAGCACATAATTTAATGTGTTCCTCATGAATTTGATTGTTTTTTTACAAAATAAGCACGTATTCCAATTTTGGTTCTTGCAACACATTTCAAAAAAGGTTGGGACATGACCAATTTAGGGCTAGTAATAATGATGTGATTTGAAACAGGTGATGTCAACAGGGTATTGTAATTATGATTTGGTACAAAAGCAGCATCCAAGAAAGGTCTAATCCTTTAGGAGCCAAGATGGGCCGAGGATCGCCAGGTTGCCAACAAATACATGAGAAAATTTATTGAAATGTTTAAAAACAATGTTCCTCAAAGAAAGATAGGAAGAGATTTAGATATTTCACCTTCGACAGTCCATAACATAATTAAAAGATTCAAGGAATCTGCGTAAAGGACAAGGGCGCAAGTCTAAGCTGAACAACTGTGACCTCCGATCCCTCAGGCGGCTATGCATCAACAATCGTCATTCATCCATAAGCGATATCGCCACATGGGCTCAGGACTACTTTGGCAAACCTTTGTCAAGTACCACAATGCGTAGTTACATCCGCAAATGCCAGTTAAAACTGTACTGTGCCAAAAGGAAGCCCTATGTTAAGTGTCCAGAAACGCCATCAACTTCTCTGGGCTCGGAGGCATCGGGGATGGACCATCACACAGCGGAAACATGTACTGTGGTCAGATGAATCAGTATTTCAGGTATTTTTTGCGAGAAATGGATACCGTGTGCTCTAGACCAAAGAAAAGAATCATCCAAACTGTTACAGCAACAAGTCCAAGAGCCAGGGTCTGTCATGGTTTGGGGTTGTTAGTGCCCTTGGCAAAGGTAACTTGCACTTCTGTGATGGCACCACTAATGCTGAAAAGTGTGTAGAGATTTTGGAGCAAAATATGCTGCCTTCGAGAAGATCTTTTCCAGGGACGCCCATGCGTATTTCAGTAAGACAATGCAAAACCACATTCTGCACACATTACAAAGTCCTGGCTGCGGAGGAGGAGGGTATGGGTACTTGACTGACCTGCCTGCAGTCCCGACCTGTCTCCAATATAGAATGTGTGGCGAATTTTGAAGCGTAAAATGCGACAACGAAGACCCCGTACTGTTGCCCACCTTAAGACTTGTTTACTGGAGGAATGGGACAAAATTTACACCTGTAACACTTCATCACTTGGTGTCTTTAGTCCCTAAACGTCTTTTAAGTGTAAAATTTTTATTTTTAAAAATAAACCGTCCTTTTTCATAACAGATTCCCTGTGGGGTTTCCCATTGAAAGTATGGTGAGTGAGTGCTGCCCTCTGCTGGGATATGACAGAATAACTTGCGTGGAAACCCGGGTGAGTAGCGTTTGATCCGACTACATGCAGTACAACTAGAAACGTTTTTAAAGAAATTAATATTAGTGGAAAGTGTAGTACCAGAACTACTGATGTGTTTTGTAAAGTAAAAAGATGTACCAATCTAAGTATAATATTAGCCGACAATAGATTCTAACAGTAAAACGGTATCGATGTAAAGAACTTGCTGAATATGGATCATAGGGTGTATTTTAGTGGATGTAATTTTCTCCTACAGCTGGATTCTATGTTGAATGCAATGTGCTCTGCAAAGGGGGCATCGTCCTCAGACCTTCCTCCAGAATGCTGCCTGCAGCCCCCATCCAAAGGTGCCCCCAACTGTCTGACTCAGCAACTGCTGAAAGCCATCAGAAAAGTAGCAGAGACCCCAACATACCGGAGCAGGACATGTCCTACCGCCTGACCCACATTTCGCTTCCATTTTTCATTAAGTGAGAATACCATGCAAAGAATTCTGAGTATGCAAACTTTAAGTCTGTTTCCAAGGGTTAAGTTTACTAGCTATGGAAACTACAGCTATGTCATAGTGAAACCTATAACAAGTGTTCATGTTCTTCCAAGAATCAGTATTACTGGATTGACTTTTATTACAGTATCATAATTTTGTATTTTCCTTGTTGAGTTTTATTATGGAAATTAACTTGCATTTCTCACTAATCAATTTGAACTCTTCTATAAACAGCATGCAAAGATACCCTGCAGTGTCACACATGAAAATAAATGGATGGATTTTAATATGTGACTCGGTTTGCTTATTTTTTTCACTTTCACTAGCATTTGTCGATGTTATAATAAATGCAGAAATGTGCAGTGATCAGGATTTACTGCATTAAATCCGCAATAAGTCAAATGCAGGTTACATCATGTCATTTTTTTTTTTTCCCAATTCTTCAAAGTCAACCTTATCATTGTGCGCATGCACAACAAAATCTTCTCAAAGAGGATGGCGTAACCTGGAAGATCAAAGACCACACAGGAAATTGAATGAGTCGGATTTGTTGAAAAACTGTAAAGCTCATAGTTGGTTCCTGTGTTTTTCTTTTTGAAGGGCCGGGGTGGAGAAAATGAAAAGGGCACATTTTCTTACACACAGGAGCACCTTGAGGGTACATTTCATCCGCTTTTCTTGCATGCACAGGAAACTGCTTCTCATTCTCTTCACCGGAAGGGCAGCCATCAGAGGTATTTTTCTCTCCGTAAAGGCGCTTCCCCACTGGAGGGGCATCCATTAGGACAATTACACACATTCTCACATGAGACACACCCTGTAGAGCACTGCATCACATTTCATCCACTGGAAGGGTACCTATTTGGGACACAATCATGTAGGAGGTGGCATAGAGGGCACTTCTAAAAGGCACCCTTTTCCATATAGGGTACCCATGTGGTCCATTTAAACCATTGTAAGGCCATGGTATAAGACACTTAATCACATTTTCTTGTTCTATAGGGCATACCATCTCACATGAAGGGGGCACCGTAGATGGCATTAAATCGTGTGAATGGCAGCCAATAGTTGTGCCTTCATCACTCGCAAGGATACTTTGTGACGGTTTTTCAGGTATGGAGGCACTGGGGGAATCTGCCAGTGCATGGCAGGAGTGCCTACAATCTCAACTAGATGAGCAGTTGGAAGATTAAGTAGGATATTAGTGTGTGACTCTTTATTTATAATATATTTAGTAATGCTTTTATTAAAAAAAAGCATGCAATTGAAAAAAGGGTCAGTAAGACCTTGGAGAAATTGGGGCTAGCAGCTAAATCAATCTGGCAAACACAGAATTTCAACCAACTACCTTCCAATCACAGCATCTTAATCCACAGAGCCAAACACTGCACAGTTTCCTGGCTCTTTACCTTGCCCCCCCCCTCTTTTTCTATATAATAGAAATTTGTTAAAACCCAAAAGGCCACTAACTGGCTGGAGAAGACACGCTTAATCTAAACATTGAGGCCATACTTTACAGTTTTTTTTTCATTTCTTTTTTTCTATAGTGGAAAAATATTAAAAGAATATGAAAGAATATTGTGCATATTAATGAGTATAAAGTCTCAGATGCAGTGGCATCTTAATACAAACTATAAGTACTGACCTTATTCCCTCAGTATGCTGATTAATCCCCATGGTCATTATCACTCACGGTTCTTTTTGTCATAATTTCTCAGTACAGTGCTTTAGCGAGCGGTGCTGCTGCCTTGTAAGTTCAGGGCTGATTATTGGTTTCCTGCCCCTGTTGTATGTGCAAGGAGTTTGCATATTCTCCCTGTGTGGTGCGGTCTTCCTCGAGCTACTCTGGTTTTGTCCCACAGTCCAAAGAGACATGCCTTTAGTCTAACGAGCATCTCTAAAAACTCTCAAAGCATCTCTGTCTGTTTCTGCTCTGTGATAGGCTGACATCCCATCTGGAGTGTCCCCTGCTTTGTGCCCTACACTGCCTGGGGTAGGATATAGCCCCCCTGTACTGGGTTGGAAGGCGGATGAATCATTGATTTTCCATCCATGTGACACAAACTCACCTGCGTATATAATTACTTACAAGTATGCTATGTAAATGTATTCTGGGTTTGTAGATGCCTATTTAACTTGGCATATAATTATAACATTTTGAAATACTGGCTGAAAGTGGCAGTTTTCAAAACATATAGTAAATGGATTTATGCAGTTTTAAATACTATACAAATCTCAGCACAATAAGTATTACGTGTTATATGAAATAAGCAGTGATTGAGTTGTAAAAATCCGGATTAAATTGGGTTTCAAATAAGTGTGCCGGATGATGAAGGGGGATGGTCCGTTATAAAAGATGGTGTGACCAGTAGTCGAGTTGTAAAAACAAATCAGGGGGATGGTGAATTTTATCGTTTAAGGGATGGAATAGGGGGACGTTCGTTTTAGAAGGGGGATGATTTTGACTGTTTTTATTTCAAGGGGGATGACATCCCTCCTCATCCCCCCACACCTCGAGTTCTGCTTGTGACCCTGCAAAGACAAGCGGGTATGGAAGATGGATGGATTTAGCGCTTCTGTAGTTTAACAGAGCATTATGCTAACAACACACAGCTAGAGGGTTCCAATCCCAGGGAACACACTTGATTGCAGCCCTGGTATCTAAAATTAGCCTTTTGACAGCTCTGCACTTTTTAAATACATGCCTGTCAGACAGATTCTTCCTATTGGCTTGGGGTGTAGCGACGTTACCCAAGGCTCTGTCCTTGAGCCTCTCCCCTCCTCTCTTTACAACACCTCTCCAGGTCAGAACATCCTGTCTTATGGCTTCTCCTACCACTGCTACACTGATGACACCCAGATCTACTTGACCTTTTATCCCAATGATGCAACGATCTCTTCTTGGATCTCTGCATGACTGCCTGAAATCCAGGCTGGATCATCCACACTGTCTCCATCATGGTCTGATGGGGACCTAGGGGTAATGCTAGACAACCAGCTGTCCTTTGCTGAGTAAATATCAGCGGCCTCCTGATGTTGCAGATACACCCTGTATAACCTCAGGCAGCTCAGCTTCTAGTCCAGGCACTTGTTATCCCACAACTCGATTACTGCATCTGTCAACTGGCAGATCTACCTGCAAAACACCACAGCACATCTGATATTCAGTTAGGCCAAGCACTCTCATGCCACACCCCTCCTTGTCTCTCTCCACTGGCTCCCGATTGGTGCTTGCATCAAGTTCAAGTCCTTGATGCTGGTTAACAGGTCCATTAATGGACAGGTTCCATCAAAAGGCTCTACGAGACCAATGCCCCATCAGACCCCCTTCGGTCAGCAAACAAACACTATTTGGAGCTCCATCCAACACGTAAGAAGTATCACTCCAGATGGTTCTCTTGTGTAGTTCCCTGGTGGCGAAAAGGGCTGCTGAACTATGTCCAGTCATCAGACTGGCTTAAGACACTTCTGTTCCATGAATTCCTGTACTAACCTGATCTTCAACTGTTCTTATGTTGCACTTACTGGTTATCATATTCTCACTTTGGTAGTAGTTATGTGTACTTGTTTAGCTTCTTGGGCAGTTTCTAGTCCAATATCTACTTACACTTGTACCTGGTCATTCACCGGATAATCTTCACAGCTGCACTTATACCTAATTGACACCATGACTGCATCAATGTTTGCGATGAGCTATTTGCCTCAACTGAATGTTATTTTAGATAAAAGTGCCTACTAAATATGTAAACGTAAAATGAATGAATGGGTTTTCGTAACAATTCCTCAAAAGAGGAACGACATCCACTTGCATCCCATGACTACTCGAGCCCCGTAAATAAGACACATTTTTTTAATGTAAACGTGAACTACGAAGGACGTGGCACGTGTTTCTTTCTATGTGCCGGTGACTGAAGAGATTTTCCTGTCGCAGGCGGCGTTAACCGTTATAAGGAATGTTGATGCACAGATCTTCCGTTTTAAGTCGTCATCTGTTTACATCAGACGCTGTCAAACTCGTTCTAGCTGGGATGCCTTGCATTCGCTTTCTAGAGATGTTAAGTTCTTTGCCAGAGACTCCTACTGTGAAAGTCGCAATAGCATAAAGTATTTCTAGGCTTCATATTTCACATGCTTCTAATATTTAAGACTAGAAAAACAATTGTAATACCTGTGAACCGAGAGATGATTAAGAAATTAGATTTTTATCATAAATACATGAGCCGTAAACCCAGGGTTACCAACTCTGGTCAGCTGGCTCGAGTGAGATTTTCAATTCGAGACAAGTCTGCACACACATGCAAAGGCTTTTTTTGTATGCATGGGGATAAATTACGGGGGTTGTAACCACCCCCCAACCCCCATTAATCAAAACTGGCTAATACAATCCCTCCAATAATGTTTCCCCTTAAATGAGTGAAGACCTCAACCTCTCCAGTGTTCAAACCAAAGTTACGCCATTGCTTGTATGTAACAGTTTATTACTTTGTAAATAATCCGTAGAGCATGCAATCTATCCGAACGCTTCTGATGTAGCTAATTTTAGGTTTATAATGGATTAATATAGGTTTGCCGTAAGATTTCTTGCATGAACTTGAGTCTGAAAGCCTAAGTGTCACGGCAACCCTCCTCCTTTGGTTTAAACCGGATGACTCGCTTACCATAGAACAATATGTATATTCATATTTAAAGTAATCAGATATATGGATACCGAACATATGTCTTTGGTTGCTTGTGTTAACACATTTTAGCTAATGCGATTTGTTATTTTCTGATACAATACACAACAATAAGAAATTGATTCGTTAAGGTATATCCAACCGCTACCGTCAAGATCAACAAACAGGATTATTGTATACAATACGACTATTGACCAAAATGAGATGACACGCCTTCTGCTCGTTGACGATATTTATGCTTGTTGTTACGCTAATATAGCACTTAAGAGGGAGGGACAGAGAGTGAGAGAGATCGCGTGCACGGCTGTCTCGTAAAAAAACATGACGTCGTAAGCTTGCGTTTGACTTGTTTGCTTTGAATGGACTTTCCCTCGCGCATGAATGTTACTCGCTTCATAGCGATACATGAGCTACTGGACTTACGTCCCTCCCACCGCTTATAGTAACGATAATAATAATAATAATAATAATAATAATAATAATAATAATAACCATTATTAATTTTACATAGTAACGCTGTAGCTGTGAAGTAATAGTAGAGAAAACATAGTGTTTCAATAGTTTATAGAAGCACATAGAAATGTCGGAGGGTGTTACAATGAACAGGCAGACAATGCAAGCAGGGCAAAGAGCTAATCCTGATCAGGGTCGCTTGGGGACCTAACCCGAGCAATATAGGGCACAAAACAGGAGTACACTCTGGATAAGATCTTTTGACTTTGAAATATGCCATAATTGTTAATTACACTAATGTTTGGTAAAATTTGAACTAATTCAATGTCCGTTTTAGTAAATGTGATTGATATAATACCGTTTGGTACTCATTCGGTTTTGCTGTATTATTGTTGGTAAGCAATATAGGGTGTTTTATTTTCTTGATTCGATTAAGTAAACCTCCCATGATAGGTTCGGGTATTTTCCATCTATCTAAATCTTTTAGTGTATAAGCCAGGTCTACATTTCCAAAAAAACGGTTTAAAAACAGTTTATGCATCATCATCATCATTACCTAAGTTGTTTTACTGCTGTATTACAACGACAACACTTTGAATCCGTCGGTTTTACTCTTCCGTTTCCCTATATATATTTTCACTGTGTGTGTATATTTTGCGTGGCTCTTTCTGACTCGGCCCGCTCCCACGTGTTCCTGCCGCCTTTGATGAGCGCCAGAAGGCCGTGCCCGAACGGGTTAACCTCCCCGGACGGGGTGGGCTGGTATGCCGCAGCCAGAGCGGGATCCAGCGAGGCGCGGTGCAGGAAAAAAAACACACACATCGACGCTGAGGGCAAGAACCAAAATGGCGACGGCCGGTCCAGCTGATCCGGGCTCGGCGGCTCCTACAGGTAGTTAGACCCGAACTTTGCTGTTTTTCGCCGACCGGATCCGGGTCTTTACGGGCCGCGGTGGCTTTTCCGAAGCTTACGGCAATGGCGTGATCGGCCGGGGCGGCGGCGTGTGAGCCGAGCGGGGTCCGCTCCGCCGGAGAGTCGCTAGCTAGCTAATAACTTACGGCCGACGGAATCCGAACAAACCGGGCTTTTTACTGGGCAAATGTCGCATGTGGGGTGGCTTTGTGGCGGCACTGGTGTCCGGAGCGGAGGCGCTGGGATGTCGCTGCGAAGGGCGAGGATGTGTGCGCGTAGGGAGGGCGGCTGTCAGACAATGTGCGGGCTGCGGAGAAGTTGGGAGAAACCGCCGCATTTGCAGTTTTATTTCCCCCGTTTTGTTCGTTATCTTTCCCCGCAGTCCGGCTCCGGCCGGCCCGCCAGGCGGCGGCCACCTCGCCGTCCCCGGTCTCGTATCAAACTTCTCCGGCGAGGCTGCTTTCGGTTTCGGAGGTCCTCCCGACTCTCGCCACCCGCGGCGGCAGCCTTCGCTGGCTGGGGAGAGCAACCGGGCACCTAATGCGGGGCGAAGACGTGGTGTGTGAGTGTGAGAGAGAGACTTTTAAAACAAAAAGCCCCGGTGTTGTTCCACGCCCCGAGTCCCCGGTTGGGGAAAGTTTGCCCACTTTGGGGGCGAAATGAACGGCGTGGCGGGGAGACAAAAGGTGTCGCTAAGCGGGCGTGCGGCTCGGCGTGTGCGCTCGCCGCGGAGGGGCGCCCGGTCCGCCGCGGCCGCGCTTCACTTTTTTGGGGTGATATTGACGGCCGGCGGCGCACGGCACTGCTCCCTCCCGGTCCTCGGAAACGTGAAAGCGGTCGCGTCGTGTTGGTGCCCCGAAGCACGGAAATCACTGACAATAAGAGCCGCGGCTCCAGCGGGTCAGTTTGCCGATGCTTTAATCACTGTTGAAATGGATAAAGGGGAAGACTGTCTTGTGTGATTATTATTTTTTTACTCTCTCTGCCCGGGTATGTTTAAGGTGAGGAGTGTGGGCCCTCAGATTGTTATTCTGGCATATAATCGCCCTTATAGCCGGGCATATATGAACGCGGCCCGCAAACATGTCAGCCCGACACATAAGGACTCATTATCCAGTGATGCTCGATGGACTCCTACTCTATAAAGATCGACAAAATGGCACAAACCGCACCCTTTAATTCTCACTGGGGTAGAAATAGAGTAGAATCTCTTGGTCTGGCACCCGCCGAGCTAAATAAATCGATCAAATAAATTATTTCCAGTAATCTGTGTAACCTAATTGAACGTTTAAAGACCCCCTTTTGTTCTGTTGAGCACTATCAGGGGAAATAACACGTTACATGGCACCCGAATTAGAGTAAGTTAAAGAGAGACGGGTTAAAACACTTATATGCACTTTGTAGACATCTCGTTACTCTTTTGGCGTTACAAAATCGCGTTACTTCATTGACGTATCGTGGACGCTATTAAATGTGGCATATCCGCAGGATCCTCTGTATAACTTATCTTGTTCTACAGACCCGAATCTTCCTTTCTGGAGAAGAATAGCTTGTGGAGGTATTTGCATGGTGGTGCTGCCTTTCAGTGTGCTTATAGTGCAACACTATATATTTTAAATAACACCTTTTTAATGCACTTTGCTTTTGTTTTGCTTGGTTTTGTATTTGCTGGAGTCCCTTGCTCTCCCCATCTCGGCCAGTGCTGACTCTGTAATGTTTGCTTTGCCCTGTTTGTTTTGAAGCGCTCCCCTTATAGTGCCACTGTTGCATTCCTTCCAGTTGTACTGGCACACCCATGTTACAGGACAGGTTTACCGTTGCGCAGAGGCTGATTTTGTATGTAGATGAAACTATTCTTGTTTATAACCCCCCCCCCCCCACCCCGCCCCCCTGAAATGATTTTTATCACAGCCAGGGTCTGGTCAAGAGCTTTTATTAGATAAATTTTGACAGATCTGCTAGTTGTGGTCCCCATGCTAAGTTTGTCTGCTCCGCTTTGTACATAGATCCAGTTTTGTGTTTATAGAAACCGCCCTCAGCACTTCTGAACAGACGCACAGACAGAAAATCTCACTTACAATAATACTGGTTGAACTATTTTGCTTGATATGTTCCTGGTGAAGCTGAGCTAGGTGAACCATGAGGTGATGTGACTGTGTGGGTCAGCCGCAGGGCACTTCTCCATCCAGCCAGGATAGGCTCGCCTTTTGGGAGGGAACCTGACTTCCTTCCCGGGCCGCCCGCCCCAGTTTCTCTACTGGTTTAGTCATCTCATTCGCATAGCATAATCCTGTGCAGTTCTGCTTCTTGAATGTTGCAGGCATTGTCACTGCTGTTCTGTCACCTGTGTCTGGTTTTTAATCCTTTGCTTAAATGTGAGGAAAATGGAGTGACGTAAGGTTGTGCCATATGAATATCGCTGGGACGTACAACGATTTTAATGCCCTGTAATTAGAGTGCTCAGCTGGTTTTTAATCCACTTTTCATTGCATGTCAGCATATATATATATATTTTTTAACAAATAGATTATGTAACATTTTTAAAGTCTAGGGTTAGCTCTACTTTAATTTTGTTTGTGTTACTATTAGTGCTTCTGAGACTTTGGAGACTGAGTAATGCTTAGTTATGGTTACACAAATTGGATTACAAGCATGATTTAATTAAAGATAGTGAATCGATGCTGGGAAGTTCCTGAACCGTAACTTTGCTTTTCCTGAATCTACAGCTGCAAAGTGTGAAAGTTTGGGAAATGTGCAATCTGACCCTTATTCTTTTAACCTTGTCTCTCCACAGTGTCCGGTGGTAGTCAGAAGGCAGCTTCAGATGTAAGTAGTAATGTACATTTTTAACACTTATTTGTCCCTCTCTGTCTTTGTATGACATGACCCAGGTGGGTTATTTAGGGTTTTGCAAAACTTTTATATGTTTAATAAATGGTGAGTATTGAAAAATTTTAAAATTTGAAAGACAGTGGACTTTGATCTGTTGAAGTAATTTAAAAGACCGTTTTAGGTCTGCTGAATTGCCCTTAAGCAAATACTGAAATAGTTTGTTGCCCCGAGACTGTGATTGGACCATATTTAGCACTTCCAACAGAAATGCGCTTAAATAATTAGCCTTGTTACATGGAAGTATCTAGAGGGTTCAGTGTCTAACTCCAGTCCTGGTTTCACATTTCTATAAAAATAGGTATGACATGGCTGGGATTTAAATGCAATTAACAAAACTACTTAAATTTGCGCCATGAAGCCATGAAAATTATTGATCCCAGTGGGGAAATTATCGTCTTCTCCCCTCTCCCAAACTTGCTCTCTGTGAGGGCAAGCTTGGCCGTGAAGGGCAGCAACCTCGAGGTGCGCCCAGGGAGCTGGGGGTTAAGGACCTTGCTCAAGGACCCACAGACGTGCCGAGGCTGGGCTTGAACTGGCGACCTTCTGATTACCGGCACAGAGCTTAACCTGTTACAGTAGCTGCCAGAATGGAAGCATATATCTCCCTTTTGCTTTCAGATGCCAGGCAGCTCCCAGAGCATGAAGAAGACCATTGGTCACCGAGGGGTTGACCCCACAGGAGAGACCACCTACAAGAAGGTAAGCATCGCTCTAAAGGTTGCCATACTTGCACTTAGCATGCAATGGTAACTCTCCAAACAAAATCTGTGTAAATTATCATTTTAAAAAGGATGCAAAATGAGTAGCATTGCTGTGGTGATCAGCATCCAAATGCTCATTTTGAGTTTGAAACATTTGGAACGGTTGGCAGTTGAGTGCAGTTCCTGATAAATGTGTTTCTGCAATCCAGGCTGCTGGTAGGCCTTTTCCCAGATGGTGAAATTTTGCAGCAGTCAAAAGACTAGTTCTCTGTTTGTGGTGCACATGCTTGTCATTAAGCTGTAGGGGCAATGTCTTGTGCTTTGAATAAAGAGGAATAAAATTCTGTCCAGTTAGCCCAGTAACTTATTATGCAGTTTCACAAATACTCGTGGCTTGGATGTGATTTGAGTGATTGCAGTGTAGAGATGATGCTGCTTCCTTGGGATGCATTCCTGACCCTCAGCTTCTACCTGCTTTTGCTTGATGCGTTATGATCCATCTTCTGCTCACAGTAGTCTACCATTTCTCTCTCTCCTATTTAAGGCAGCAGGTGTAGAATCTCTGCTATGCTTTTAATGTTTCCTTATGCAATTCACATGCCAAACCTTTAGACAACCTGCTGCCTTCCATGGTATGTGCAGATGGCTATCAAGGCTTTGTCTCCACACCTCAGTAGCTCAGTCTCTGGTGACTCTTGTCCCAGCACCCCCATCTTCAGCTAGCCACTCTTATATGATGCCAGTTATCTATCTATCTTTCTTTATTTTTTTCCATCTGTCCTCCTGCTAGTTCACTGAAATGGCCACTAAACCGTCCTTATCCTTCATCTCAACGTCATTTCATGATCTCCTCTTGTCCAATACAAATGTTACTACTAACTGATGTAAAAGTGATGGATAATCTTGTATTTTTTCATGAAACTGTTAATAAGTAATACTCTGTTCTAGGGCTGGGCGATCTCGGATCGCGATCTCCTCACGATCTTATGGCGCATGCGCAGTAATCACCAGGGCTTCAGATGTCAGGCGAAACATTTGGGAGGACGCCAGCTTTTCGGTACAATACGGACTTTTGCTTACGCCCACAATTTGCCAAGCAGATTAGTACACCTAAAATATTAATGAGATGCGTGTTGTGATGCCCAGAAGTTAGTAATCTGCATAAATTCCGTGTATCCTTATGTTTATTAAGTCCGGTTACCGCAGCACGCCGCATACTACTGTTTTTGGCAACCCATGTTTTGTTTGTGTTACGACACTACTTTTTGCCTTTCAAATTCCCGCACGTTTATTAAAATAAGGATGTGGCGAATTTATATAGATTACCAGGGCAGTTTCTAGCTATCGAAAAGATTTTTTTTTTGGAAGATTAGCTAAAATATTCAGGGCTAAAATACTCGGGATTGCAGCCCCGAATGATCGGACCTGTTGACGCCCATGCAGATTAGTAATATTTTAGATATACTATTAATCTGTTTACCAAATTGTGGGTGTAAGCAAAAGTCCGTATTGTACCGAAAAGCTGGCGTCCAGCCAAATGTTTCGCCCGTCATCTGAAGCCCTGGTGATTACTGCACTTGCACCATAAGATCGTGAGAAGATCGCGATCCGTGATCGCCCGGCCCTACTCTGTTCTATTCTTTTTGCCCTACAAACTGTCCACCTGTTGTGCAACATTGCTGTGCACCCTCATGTCACTCAATATTCCTTGTGATGTGTCATTTTGAGGAACCTTAAAATGTGTTCCTTCCATTCATTTCCATCCAATTTTTTTATCTTGTTCGGGGTTAATGTGCCCATTTTCACTGGCAGGGCGAGAGAGCCATGTTTCCTTATAACCCAGCATGTGTTTGGATATACCTGGATGTGTAAGTTAGAGGTTCTGAAGAAGGTTTTTATTGAAGTCTGTTTGGAATCAGTTCTCAGCTTCAAATGAGAGAAGAGCAGTCTGTAAAGCCAACTTAATTTGACCTAAATGAAACTTTAGAGTATGCTTTGTTTAGTGGTGATCTGTCCTGATATAGGGTGTTTAAAATGCTTTTGTCACTGCTGAATGCAGCAGGTAGGTCTTTTGGTTAGCCTTCATATGCTTTGAACGTGTGATACCCAATGAAGTGACCACTGGACATCTCGGGGGTGAAGAGGCCCGCTTGTTGAAAGGTTAAGCATTAGAACAGTTAAGACCCCTTGTTCAAGCAATTTTAAACATTGCATGGTTGTTGTTGTTACCTCCCTTCTTGGATTTTTCCTTCTTGTCATGTCTAACATTTACAGTGAGTAGTGGTGTTCAAGAATTTCTCTCCTGGAATCTAAAAAGTTCACTAAGGTGTTTTTTTATCATAAGTTTTGGTTCCCCTGTCCATTCCAATGCCTGGCATATTTGGTAAATCCCGGATATCGCTTGATATGTTTGTTTGTGTTTTATTAGCCCATTCTCTGGCCACCTTCAAGAAGGGTCAAAGTAGGATGTACTTCCTAAGAAAACTCCGGTCTTTGAGAGTCTGCACAACTATGCTGCGGATGTTCTATTAGTCTGTGGTGGCCACTGCCATTTTCTACTCTGTTGCAAGCTGGGGTGGCAGCATGAAAGAGGCAGATACCAAGAGGCTCAACAAACTGATCAGGAAAGCAGCTTCTGTAGTGGGGGAGGAACTTGACAGCTTGGAAACGGTGGCTGAATGGAGAATATTGTTCAGATTTCAGTCCATCATGGATAATGCTGATCATCCACTCCACAGTGTGGTGGCCGATCAGAGAAGCACTTTTAGCTACAGGCTGACTAGCATTAAGTGCTCCACTGAACGCCACAGAAAATCATTCCAACCTACAACTGCCAGACTCTATAATAGAGCCCTGCGCGGGACTGTTTTTTTCATCCCGTTCCCGCCCGCTCCCGCTGTCTGTCTCTGTCCAATCCCGCCCGCTCCCGCAATATTTCTGTCCAATCCCGCCCGCACCTGCAGACACATAACGCATATAGTGTACGATTAAATAAGTTTATATGCATTAAATGTTCTATTCCAGTCGAACAAGAACTGAATAAATAAAACAAATTCAACAAAAATATCTCAACTTTGAATCGCAAATAAATGT
>JAODKN010000134.1:13483710-13504087 GCA_026774425.1 Petrocephalus zakoni | reverse complement strand
TGTGTAATTTTTAGCCGCCCGCGGCAACCGTAAAACCGCCCGCTCCCGCGAGATTTCCGTTGGGTCCCGCGGGACCCGCAGGGATCCCAGTCCCAATGCAGGGCTCTACTCTATAACTCCTCACACTGATTTCACACCCGGCCTTCAGACACTTAAACTTGAACTCCTTCCTGTCACCCACCCATACTTTAGACTGTGCAATTAACCTGCTGCTACTCGGATGTGCAATAGTAATACCAGATAAATATGTGCAATAATCATTTAGCAGTATTTAATCTATTTTATTTCTGTTCCTCTTATGTATGTATCATCGTGTATATAGCGCAAAGTCTCTTTTTTATAACTTTTATTTTAGTTGCTTATACTTTTTATATACTTTATATTTCTTATGATCTTGTCTTGTGTCTCTGTGTGACTGTGTAGTTGTAACATGAGCAATTTCCTCCGGGATAAATAGTTTTTCCTGGTTCTGATGTGTGCGCTCTTCTCTTCCTAGACGACTTCCAGTGCCCTCAAAGGTGCCATACAGTTGGGCATCACGCACACCGTGGGGAGCCTGAGTCAGAAAGCTGAGAGGGATGTCCTCATGCAAGATTTTGTGGTGGTAGAGAGCATCTTCTTTCCCAGGTTGGTGTGGAAAATGGGGCTTGATGGAAGGTGGAAGCAGCCTGTGAGTCGCTTGTGAGCCTAGATCCCATCACGCCCCCTCGGCTCTCCCGCTGCTTGTATTAACATTTGTGCCTGTCAGTCTACTTGGATTTCTGTGGCTTGTCCAAATCTGCACGTAGGTTATGTATATTAGCACGCCTCATTAATGCTGTTTGCTATTTCCAGTGAAGGGAGTAACCTGACCCCAGCCCACCATTACAGCGACTTCCGGTTCAAGACCTACGCCCCTATCGCCTTCCGCTACTTTCGGGAACTCTTTGGGATCCGGCCAGATGACTACCTGGTCAGTCTGCTCCACCTGTCACTGTCTGTCTTTGGCCTTCCCGTCTGTCACTGTGTTTATTTTTAATTCTTGATCATTATTTTTTTCCCCCCCTTTTGCTTTGGTAACAGTATTCCCTGTGTAACGAGCCCTTGATAGAGCTGTCTAATTCTGGCGCGAGCGGCTCCCTGTTCTACGTCTCCAGTGACGACGAGTTCATCATCAAGACCGTGCAGCACAAAGAGGCAGAGTTTTTGCAGAAACTGCTTCCTGGATACTTCATGGTGAGCGGAACAGAGAAGCTTTAGAAAGTGAGACTGTGGCAGGTTACATGTCATTTTCATTTTGTGTGCATTTAGTAATGTAAGTATGTAAAAGTAATGGATGTCAAAGTTAAGCCTGATGTAGCGAACTGGCCTTTAGGTTGTAGGGTGCTTAACAGAGGCTGTGTGGAGATCAATTTGGGAAACTAGGAATTATTTGTTGCCATGCATCTACAGAGCTTAATGTTTCCAATTAAAAATGCACAAAGTTATGTTTTGAAAGGATTTATTGGAATACTTCATGAGCAACGTAATTTAGCCTTTGATGGGATTAACTTCTAGACTGAACTAGACCCTACCACATGTAAGCCTGGTATGCTGCCATGTGTTCCTTCCCCTGCTGTTTGAAATACACACCAGACATTGTGAACTTCAGATTTTATAGAACTGTGCAAAATCTGGATACAAAAATAATGATAGAAAATATCTAGTCATGTATATGGTGGCAAAATGGAATGGTTGGTGGCGAACCCCCAGTATACCCCTTGACCTGCTCGCCTATGTACTTGTTAGATGTATGCTGGCCGACTTTGTCTAAAAGATCTACCAGCAGATCTAGAGATCATGTTCTTGCTTGTCTTCAGAAGGCTTGACCCATGCTCAGGGTAACCTCTGCCATCCTCCACCCCAACCCTCCAGAACCTGAATCAGAACAAGCGCACGCTGCTACCGAAGTTCTACGGGCTGTACTGCGTCCAGGCGGGCGGAAAGAACATCCGCATTGTGGTGATGAACAACCTGCTGCCATCTGCAGTGCAAATGCACCTCAAGTATGACCTGAAGGGCTCCACCTACAAGCGCCGCGCCTCGCCCAAGGAGCGTGAGAAGGCCGTGCCCACCTTCAAGGACCTGGACTTCATGCAAGATATGTCTGAAGGACTCCTGCTAGAACATGATACCTACAATGCCCTGTGCAAGACCATCCAGAGGGACTGCCTGGTGTGTGTCTGTTGCCCATGCACTTTATGTAGCTGTTCTTCAGCTTGCCGTGTAGGGGCTTTGTGGTTTTTCTTTGGAATTACCCACAGAACCCTCATCTGCAACATAAAAACTTCATTGCTCTCTCTCTGTTTTCTCTGACCCTTAATGTCCTGTCTCTGTTCTTCAGCTCCTGCAAAGCTTCAAAATCATGGACTACAGTCTGCTGGCAGGCATCCACAATGTGGACCAGGCCTGCCGGGAGCGAGCCGGCGAAGGTGCTGGTCCTGACGGGGCAATTGCTTCTGATCAGAAAAGGCCACCAGGCCAGAAGCCCTTGTATTGCACTGCGATGGAATCCATTCAGGGGGAGGCACGAGGCAAGGGGGCACATGACTCTGAGGACCAGTGAGTGGCCGTTGTTTCCATAACGATTAGTCATCGGAGGCTTCACACATTGTGTTCACTGATACACACTGCCGTCATTGCAGGATGGGGGGGATTCCTGCACGCAACGGCAAGAATGAGCGGATACTCCTCTACATCGGCATCATCGACATCCTGCAGTCGTACCGGTGAGTGTTCTCATCTCGGTCATGGCACTGTGGAAGGGGTTTCACCAAGTTCCGCTTAGTGGTGAGACTTTATGGTTTGTTTTTCCTCAATCTTGCTCAGGTTTACCAAGAAGCTGGAGCACTCGTGGAAGGCACTGGTGCACGATGGGGTAAGATTCTTCTTGATGCATTTGGATTTGTCGCCTGGTTCTGGAAAATCCTTTGGAGCTCTGAGCATGGGACGCCTGTGGTTCTTTCCCCAGGACACTGTATCGGTGCACAGGCCAAGCTTCTACGCAGACCGGTTCCAGCGATTCATGTGCAATAACGTCTTCAAGAAGATCCCACGTAAGTGCATCTGGTCCATGTTGGTGTTTGCCCCCCTTACCAGTCATCGTATGTTATAGCAGCTAAACCCAACCCTTCCTTGCTTCTCTCAGTGAAAGCTTCGCCCTCTAAGAAGAGCCGCAGTGGAGGACAGGCAGGCCTGCGGAGGGCTCAGACAGCACCCAGTGGACCTTCCCAACACTCCCACGGGGCCACAACCTCTGGCACTGACCCCCGTATTGTATACCGCACCCATCTGAGTCACACGGAGTCTGAGGTTGAGAGTGGTGAGTTGAGGAAGATGAGTCGAGCAGAATGCTGTTTGTATCCTGCTGTTAATTTGTAATGTCATAAAGGTGTATCGGCTAGGTTACTTTACTTGAGCTGATGCTTATGTCCAAAGTGACATACAAGTGAGGACAGTAGTGCATTGTAAACAAACGTGCAGTTGAGGTGTCAGATAATCATAAATGAAGCTTGGCTGGGTTACCAATGAATGGCCAAGTACAATCCTGTACAAGCAGTCCTGGAGCAGGAGCTATATGGCAACTTCCAGCATCAGTTTCAGTTGAGTATGCTTTTACCCAGTTGGAAGTCCCCAGAGGAAATTTAAATTTTCTGCACTTTGTACAACTTTGTTCTCCAAAATCAGGCATGCAATCAGGCCGTCCAGACTTGCTCCCAAGAATGGCTCCCTTAGATGGTGTAACCGGCAGCATGGTGGAAACGACCGCTTCCAAAACGTCTGAAGCTTCCCCTCCCCTACGGTCAGTCCCCCCTCCCATCTGACCGAGCTTTAATTACCCTCAATCTTTCTGGGTCACAGTCAGTCACTCCTTCCTCTCGCTCACTGCAGCTCTGTGGGAGTCGAAGTGCACAAATCAGCCAGTGTAGACCAGGACTGCAGCAGCCCCCACAGGTGAGAGTGTCTAACTGCAGCTGACACAGCCTTATTTTTCAATACACACGCCCAGAAATATATATGGATGCATGGCCGTTTAATATTTGTGGTCTAAAATCAAGAATAGAAGTTAACTAGTTGTCGCTTTCACTTTTATTAAGGGTTGAAGAGACAATCCCAGAGGAGCTCCAAGCCAGTGCAGATGTTCCTCACCAAGACACTGTCCTGGAGACCAATGTCTTTTTTGTGAGTCCTATTTTCTTACTTTTCTTAGCCACCAGCCTTTTCAAATGCAGTGTCTTTTAATTTATGTATTGATAAATCTTACTTTTTACTGTTGTGATACCCAAGTGGACAAAGACATTTGCATATATAAATGCAATAGACTTCTGTAGTACTTTAATTTGTTTAAATATTGTAAACTATGCATTGTATTCAGTGTTTTAAGAGCTTTCATTTTCTCCCTACAGTGCGAGAGGTGGGTGTCTCTTCAAGTGAGAAAATGGATTCCCCCCATCTTCATTTGAACTTTTTTTTTTTTTTTTTTGGGCTAAGCACATCCTTTGGTGGAGAAGCTGGCCTGATAATTTTGGGGTGGAGAATTTAAGGCTGAGTGCTTTGGCTAGACTGACCAGTCCTTCATGACCATAGGTCCTTGCTGCTAGGAAATTCAACTACGTTGCAGGTGCTGTATTACTACGCTGACTTAAACTGTTCAAGTCCTGCACACAGCTGGTGTTACAGCGGTTCTGTTAGTGAACAGATTTGCCATTTCACTGGAGTCTGGGTCACTTTACATTTAAGTGCCTGATTGTGAGTTGTGCTTTCAGTATTGGGTTCAGTGAATACATTAGGTCACAGAGCAAATGAAATGTTTTCCGGGTGGGAATCTGACAACGTAGATATTCAAAGATCAGTCAATACACGTGCATTTCCATTATTTTGGGTTTGTATGTGGACAAGTGTGCTATGCTAGATCTTTGCTCTACATGCACTGTACTGCTTGCAAATTGTTTTGTATGAAAGGGCAGTTTAGATCAGTGTTTCTTTAGCCTGGTCCTCAGGGGCTCCCAGATGGGTCCATGTTTTTGCTCCCTGCCCAGACTACTGGGAGCAAAAATGTGGACTGTCTGGATGTCCCCGAGGACTGGGTTGAGAAACACTGGTCTAGATGGTGTTTGGTAATTTCTCGTAATTATTTGATATGCTCAATATCTCAGCATTGACAAGCTCATGCTGTCATGCCTAACCCCCATTGGAGGAGGTGGTGGGGTGGTTGGTATCTTGTTCTTTTTTCGGTCAAGTCTTCTGAGATGGAGGGATTTTAACTGCCACGACTTTTTTTGCATGCTCTCACATTCTGTGCACCAAAGCAACTGACAAGGGTTTTATTCCATTTCCTTTTTTTTTTTAATGCATGAGAGTGTGCTGGCACTGCCTGACTTTTTTGCTTGGAGAAGTATGAGTGTCAACCCTGATGTGATGAGCTGTGACTTTCATTCCCCTTCAAAATTAGCCAGTTTATCGAGTCGTCCTTGAAAGCACCTGCTTCTGTTGACCGCTTGTCGTTCTAACTATCTGACATGTTTTGCTATTGATCTGTCCACAGAAGGTACTTCTGTGCTTCCTATGGCGTTTTCCTCAGCCGTGTATGAGGATTGGAGGGTGGTTGCTTGTCTTGTTTACTGCCTGCAATATTATCTCTTCAGATTGTTACTTCCCTAGTACTAATAAGAGGAAGGTTGTGGTTAATTTCTGCTGGTTTCGGAAATGACTGCAACCTTTTAAAGGACCAATTTGTATAATCGAAACATTGTATTGATTTCATAATAGAGCTGTTGTGTATGTCCATGCATGCAAATGTTAGTACGCGACTCTCTTTATTCAGGTTAAATCTCTGTGGTCTGGCGCATACAGATACAGATCTTGTGTGGGTACATTTAGCTCAAAAGGCTTAATGTCACTTGGGAAGTAAGTTCTGATATGCATTTTGCTTGTATGCTGTACTACAGACCTTACTTGTGTAAGGGTAGATGGATTATTCACCCTCTCAATGTGATGGCCAAGAGCAATATGTTGGTCTTCTGTGGAGAAACTGCATCAATACAACAGTGTTATGGTGACATGGGTGCCCATGTGTTTCTGTGGTTTAAGAATGCACGCATGGACAAAGATCATACTAATTTATATAGTTATGGTGGGGGGCGGGTACTGTGTGCTTCCTTTTGGAAATGGAAAAGATGGTGAAAACTAAACTGTTTGGAGTTGGGATTTTTTTGTAATGACTGGATACTAACGGCATCATAGACCATAAAAGGCAATCATTTGCTAAGAAACTGGAAGCCGAAAATAGCCATGAGGCAACTCTTCCCATAGAAAGGATTGTTGCCGAGAAATGGGGTTGAGCTTTGAGTCGAACTGGAAATGGCATGGGGGAAAAACAAACTGGATGTGACGTGACATACAGCAGACTGGGATGTTACCAAATGAACCTTGATACAGATCAAGCTGATTCAGGTGGACTGTGAAGGATTCTACATTGCTGTCCCTGATTTAACATGACCGCTCTTTTGGTTGAGTCTTGTCTCCAAGATCTTCAGTAGAAAGTTGATGGCTTTATTCCACTCTGCACCTTCTTTGTCAGGTCTTATTTGCAGTATTTGCATGAAGTTTCATCAGTCTCATACACGATGCATGGAGGTGCCTCAAGCTTGTGTGTCAACAATGTTTCAGATGATATCTGTGCAATTCAGAGGCTGAATACTTGTGCTGCTGCATTTGATAGGACGCAAGAAGCCAGTGGAATACAGCTGTAGAACTCAAAGCCCAAGTCAGCCCGTTGACGTTTTGCCTTTTCTTGGATATATTAATATATATATATAGTTTTTTTTTTTTTTTTTTGCAGCCTTTATTTATGGTGGTCATCTGCACAATGTGGCCCATTTCAATATGTTTATGTAAATTCAAGAAAGCGATAAACGATGCTCTAATTCAGTTACTGCGTTGCTAGTCAAGTGAAGGCCTTAAAATGAAGATGTCCCTTTGGCTCCTCTGAACACAGTTTGAGTCTAAAGGAACCGTTGGAGATGATGGACTTGGCAAAGTTAGAAAAGTGGCAGAAAGACTACTTGGTTGCTCAGTGGCCACTATGAAAGTGTTGCGGCCATACATTGCTCACCTTCTGGATTTCATTGCTTATTCACGCTGTGTAATTTTGCCAATAATGGGAAGAATTTGTTGCTGAGCCTTTTCCATGATGATGATTGGATGCCAAAGATGCCTGTCTAGCCCCGCTCATTCCCAAATTCTAAATTGAGACCTTGTTAAAAATAATTTGCGAACTGTTGGTTTGCAAATGATTGTGGTCAGTCCAGTACCTTGCATTACTCTCTCTGTGACAAGCACACATCAGAAGTCATGCGAGTTGATGTTGATCATTGCACACATGCATTTTCAGGCCTTGTGTGCATGGATTTTATAAGTAGTTATAGAAAGCACTAAAACGGCATACCTGTACTACGAGAAACATCTCCTGTTATCTGGAGGAGCCAGGCTTATATTTTCATAAATTATTACAGAAATATTGTGTACTTAAACATGGTATTTTGTATTCAGTTAAGGAGTCTGCATTAGGAGTACTTGATAGCTGGTTTTACATTGTAATAAACATGATTTATTAAAATTCACTCATGCTTTTTCATGTAAATGTGTTGCTGTAACGGAAATGCATCCGTTTTGCTCGTTTGTCTTCAATAATTTTTACTTTGTATGAACTCAATGTGTATATATGTCACAGAAATGCCTTTTCCTGTGCTGTATATTACCTGTAATTCCAGCCATTTTAGTGGTGTGGTGCGTTTTCTATTGTTTGTAGAATTTTATTAAAAAATAAATGCAGTATTGTGTAAAATGGGCTTATGGATTTTGATTTTGTTGTGCTGGGAATTCAGGCGATTGTAAACTGCATTTCCCACAATCCACAGTTTCACCTTGTGCACGGCTCATAGGGTGTGAGCTAGTTATCTGATCATGTTTCATTTTGTCACATTTAAAACCAAACAATATTGTGCTGCAATAAACCCAACCAGTCATAAATCTTGTAATATTTGTCCTTATGACAAAATAACAATCTTACCCTTGTTATGGCTGTGGGAAGAGAGAGTTTAAGTGTCATGTTTCATTGTCTCCTCTAATGACCAACCGAGACAACTTTAAAACTCTGGCTGTGATATGAAAACGCCATTTTTACAGAGAAAGGTCTGTAGATTGATAGGCCAGTGGCACTGGTGTCCAACCCAGGCCTTTTAATGGTGAGAGATATAGGGGGAAACGTTATGAAAAGAAGTAATGTGAGATCTTTCCCACAATAATGGAGGCTCTCCTTTTGTATGACCTATGCTTGTCAGGGAGGAGCATCTGATCCTCAAGGACCCCCAGACGGTCAACCTTTTTGCTCCCTCCCAGCTCTTAAAAATGTGGATTCTCTGGCAGGGAACCGGAAGGGAGCAAAAATGTGGATCGTATGGGGGTCCCCGAGGACCAGCTTGGGAAACGCTGGCCTGTGTTACCGTCTGGAGAGGTCATACTCAAGATGAGACACTGTCAGAGAATGGCTGCAATCAAGAAGTAGCTTTAAAAAGAAATGGGGGGTAGGAGTCAAAGATGGGAGGTGAGATTTAAGTGTTCCTTCTTAATCTACCAATAATAGTTTGCTATTTGATCACTCTAGCCTTAAACTACAGTACTCTAAAGTGCCTCACACTTACAGGCTTAGGGGTTTAAACAGTATCCTTGCTATATGTGGAGTTTGCAGGGTGGGGTAGGCAAAAAAATTCCCCAAGGGGATGAATAAAGTTATTTTATTCTATTCTGCCTTCCTCTAATTCAAACAGCTGTCTCTATTTGGATTGTACACTGGGATAGAGTTATCAGATACAGATTCAAGAGTAACAACCAGCATGACCCATTCAGCCAAGTAGGTTGTGTGAAACAACACTATAAATTAACAAAGATGAGCAAAATAAGCAATAAAGCTTAACTTTTATCCACAATAGTCTAGTCTGGGTGCATACTGATGGATACAAGCAAAGGAATGTTTAAACAGACAGTAATCAATAATCAGAGCAGAACATGTATATAATGTAGACTTTACACGGTCCTAAATCAATGTGTAAAGAGTACTGGTGACCACTTTTATAGTTAATATGCAATTAAGTGAAAGTCTTATTATGCATTTTCGTCAAGTTAAATGCGCCTTCTAGTCTTTTATTAATCATATTCCTGTCACGTTTAATATCGTTTGTTGCCATTTCTGTGAACATTAAACTGGAGATTAACTGTATACCTAATTACCTATCTTTTTAAAAAAAATGTCGCAAAGCTAAGAGAAAACTGTCATCAGGTTAAAGATACGCCATTTTTACCATATCTTAGAGTACGATCCGCGTAGACTTGAACGTGCCGTTACCCAGTACAACTCGGAGGGATTTACTGACTGAGAACAGTCCCTATAAACACAATTTATTCGTAGTTTTTTTTTCCCCAAGAAAAAGACGCGGCGCTTATCTGCGGCAACGGAAGGTCTTTGGAGGCTGTAGTGTACGTGACGGCTTGCGGTTAGAAAAAAAAAAAAACGATTAAACCACGTATTATGGAGCATAATATTAAGCATTCTATTAAATATTCTATTATATATATTGTGAAATATATTTATGTAAGGATATAATGACAAAGCAGGTGAAACAGGGTTAGGGTTAAAAATACATCTGACAGGACCTGAGCGGTCATCGGGTGACGGGAAACTCAGGCGCCGTGACTGGAGCCAGGAAAGTCGGGAATCTCTAAACAAGGTAAACAAATGAAACGTTTCTCCGCCAAAAAGCCAAATACTGCCGCCGATTCGCACCCAGGCACGTCGATATAGACGCAAACGTCAGCGGCCGCGCCGCCGAACCTGGTTATATAAGCACGGATCGATCGGAAACACCTGAAAGCTGGCTATTTAAATGACCCCTCAGCTGGCCGCGTTTCCTCAGTGGATCCTGTAGGTGGGAATCAGCTAGCTAGATGGGCTGGAAAATCCGGGAGAAGGAAACGAGCCCCCTCGGCGTCATGCATGATCGCTCCCCGATCGGATTGACAAATCAGTACATAAATATATCACGCCTAGTCAAATCAGCGTTTGCACACTCCAAGCAGCGAAGCGGACTTTATTTTTATTATGTGGGAACCAGAGTGTACACCGCGCCATCCTCACCCTCGGGTTGCCGCAACTTTCTAGAGTAGATCGCCCGGCCGCCTATTGTTGCAATGAAAATGTAATTCTATCCAGCGATTTGTGAATTCTGCGACTACACGATGCCGCTGTTTTCATGGATTATTAACCAATATATGGATTTACGCGGCAAATGGCCCGCATTGTTCAGAATACCGTACGTTTGCCGGTCACATTTCACCGTCGTTCCGATGGAGCTCAGTCATGCTGATAGCGCGAGTAGCGTTTGTTTATATCTTTCAATACATCGTATTGTGTGGAAAACTAGACAAATAAGGGTCCTGTGATTAAAAGTTGTTAAACTTAAGTTACGGTACTTGCGATCCAAATGCTCTAAACAAATTGGTGTTATGTATTTACAAGTATATTTATTTCTATGGGCTTCCCATTTCGCTGGCTGTAAGGAGGAAAAAGGTGAAGGGAAAAGAAACTCACCTACAGTATACATTTGATGTTGATTAGTGCAGAATGGGGTAGGTAGTTGATCCACAAACGTGGTTGGTCATGTCTTAGGTAAGAGATGCCGTTAGCACGTTTATGATTATACCAGATTTATACCTGATATCTGGAAAAAAGCGGTCATTTTGCGGGCGACGTAGCCTTATTAATGCTAGGGCTACAATCAGTAACTAATATCAGATGTTCTAGCGATGATTTGTAATCAAATCGTTAGTCTGTTTCTAAATAATTAATTACAGTCTATGGGAAACTAAAATGGAAAATGCGTCAATCCAAGAAGTACATTTTCCAAACCACGTGACATGCATTGATATGGGAAGATCCACTTTTGTAAATATATATATATATATATATATAGACACACACATTTCCTTAGATCTTAAATTCTTAGATCTCTTCAGCCTATGAAAGTGATACATGTGGGTGGGAGTATCAAAGCCACACTGGCGTAGAAAAACGCATGCAAACGGGAACATTGCATTATAAATGTACACATGGGGTGATTCAGATTAAGATGCCAGATGATGGCTCTTAAGTATGCAAAATCACAAATTATTAAATAGAGGACACTGTAGTGTAATATTTAACAGGTTGATTTGCCAATCCTAAATCAAATGCTCCCAAATAAACTTAGTCAGGGAAGTTACTAAAGGTAAAGCTTTACTGGAGCACAGCTGATCAGTACAGGGGCACAGCCCCCCACCCACCTGATCTAAAAATGATATGTTCATGAATGAAGGATTTTTTACTGGGGCACAGCTGATAAGTACTGGACTTAGAATATAAATATTTATGTGTAATGATAGTTACAAATGATTACTTGAATTAATTAGAGTCAGAGGATACTGTCAAGTTCCTCCTGATTAGGCTTTTTTCCTTCAATGTGAAAACCACTATAGCTTTAGTTGATACTGTTATAATTTCACTTCTGTCAGTTCTGGGTCCTATTACTTGAAGTGTTTCTGACTCCATGTATTAATACTTTGGTCTTGATCAAGATCCTTATAAAAAAGTTAAAATTTTTCCCCTCTATGGTCAAAGTGCAGACTTATGATGCAGTGTTTATCCTATAACTTTTATTCCTGTATTCTGTCTCAATCAGCTTTCTTCCTGTTATCCCGTTATGGGGGACATGAAGACCCCAGATTTTGATGATTTATTGGCGGCATTTGACATTCCGGATATTGATGCCAAGGAAGCTATTCAGTCGGCCCCTGAAGAAGCAGAGGCCCACCACGCTGGACCCGGTGGAGTGGCAGGGAAGTCTGGCGGCAATGGAGCTGGGCCTGGTGGAAGCGGAAGCTCATTGATGAGGCCCGGAAGTTCCCCAGACCATCAACACCATCACCCACAAACTCATCCCTCGCACGGTGACCCTTCTGTTGTCAGTGTCATTGTGAAAAACAGGGTGCATCCTGAGACCTTTGGGGAGGCCGACACAGATATTGATAAAGACGGGGAGGGGATTACTGCAGAGGTGATGGGGGGAGTCAGTGGAGGCGTTGTGATGGGTCCTAGAATGCCAGGTTTGGTGTCACCTGAACCACTCATTCACAATGGATTTGAGGCTGCTGCCAGTTCCATGGATGCTGCACTGAATCAGACCCAGGGCCATTCAAATGGGGAACTGTGGGCTCCCTGTTCCCCTAAAGTGGGTAATGAGAGTGGGGGAAATGTCGTCGATTTAGGGTCAGCCTTTGGTACCAAACAAAGCGGTAGTCTCTTCAACAGACTGAAGCCCTTGGTGGCTCAGGGTCCAGGGGATCCCATGGGGAAGGTTCGGAAAATGCTTCTCCTACAGCAACAGCAGCAGCTTCCCCTGCAGCACCATGAAATTGCGTCAGAGGGAACAGATAGAGCCAAGGCCGCAGGTTCCTGTGATGCTGGTGCTTCCTTGGTTCCCGGAGTGTCAGTCACGATGCCATCGTCTTTTTTTCCCCAACCCATACCTGCACACCCCAGTTCTTCTTCTGGTCACACTGTGGGCCCCCATCTCTCTCACTCCGGCCTACATGAAGGTCTGCCCCCTGGGACACGTTCTCCTTCACAGCCCACGGCCCAGCCATTTAATGGCCCCCAAAGAAGGGGCTTCCCACATTTACAATTAGATGATGATGATTCTGAACCGGATTTGGGAAGCCCGTTAGTGATTCAAGAGAGTCCGGATTCCCCAGCATGCACTCCTGCAAAATTCCCTCGCTGCCACAGGTCACCTGCTGAGGTGTTCAACAGCAGTTCCTCTCATAATCCCTCAGCATCCACTTATATTAAGACTGGAGGTATTGGTCAAGGGCCGAGTTCACCCCCGCCATCTACGAGTTCCCAGAGTTGGCTTCCCACAATACCCACGGCCACCAGTGTGAACTCTAAGGAGGAACCAAAGTCGTCAATGCATGTCATCGATGAGCGCGACTCCCCTGAGAGCCCTGAGCCAGAAACGCCTTACTCTGGTCTCGCCAAAAGCACTGGAGCAGGTGTTCCCAGTCGAAGCTCAGCTGCCTCTGTTCCGACGTCCTCTGCTGTCCACAAAGCTGGGGAGAAGGTGGAGATAAATGGCAGCAAGGAAGAAGAAGGGAAGGACAAAAAGGTGAGCGTTCCTGATGGCACCAATCCCTTGGAACCTGATGCAGCTCAGGGAGAGAGAAGGAAAGATGAAAAAATGGATGTGGATAATAGAGAGAAATCCCTCGATGTAACTAATGCAGCTGTTGCCTCTAATATCACAGCTGGCACTCCCTCCAGGCCCCTTAAAGTGCGAATCAAGACTGTAAAGACCTCAACAGGGGGAATTACTAGGACAGTAACTAGGGTTGCACCCAAAGGAGTAGGTTCTGCAAACATCAAGGCCAGTGACTCCAAAGGTCAGCCAGGGGGGCGTAAAGTTGCCAATAGGCCCAGGAAAGCCAGCATCCCTTCCTCTGTTCAGGAGCCCGGTTCCCAGCAGCAGAACACCAAAGGCACAGTTTTGCCTGTGTCGATCCTTCAGGAAGCCAGCACCGCCATGCTCGTGGCAGCAAGCAAAGTCCAGAACAAAATGGCCACCACAGCTTCGGAGAAGACCAAAGTCTCCACCACAGCTGTCAGCATCACAAAGGCCGCCACTCTCCCCTCTGTGCTACCATCATCCACAGGTGCCTCCTCTTCTAAATCCAGTCCAGGAACCAGCGGGATCAGCATACGCACCATGGGGCAGAAAACGGTCAATGGTGGCATTGCTACCACCCTGACGGGCCAGATCTCCAAGCCCGCCTCCATCGTTAACAGCACGGGCGCTGTGATTTCACGCAGCCAGTCCAGCCTCGTGGAGGCCTTCAATAAGATCCTCAATAGCAAGAATCTCTTGCCTAGCTATCGGCCGGATCTCTCCTCGCCCCTGCCGCCCGAGTGGAGCCTCCCCCTACCTGCCAACGGCTACCGCTGCCTGGAGTGCGGCGACGCCTTCGCCTTGGAGCGCAGCCTAGCGCGCCACTACGACCGGCGCTCCTTGCGCATCGAGGTCACCTGCAACCACTGTGCCAAGCGGCTGGCCTTCTTCAACAAGTGCAGCCTGCTGTTGCATGCACGAGAGCACAAGGAGAGGGGCTTGGTCATGCAGTGCTCCCACCTAGTCATGCGGCCTATTTCTGTGGAGCAGATGATTGGCCAGCAGGATACCACACCAGTCGGTGAGTCTCCTTGTTTGCCGTTGTCTGCCTGTCTCCCAAAATGTGCCAGGAGCAAATTAAATGCCAGTGAAATTGTTGGGGCACCATGAGCACTGTCCCAGTCTGTTGCTCTGACCATGGCTGTTCCTCCTGTCCTCTGCAGGTATGCTCTCCCCCCCTCTATCCTCTCCCTCCCTGGCCTCTGTGTCCACGGCTCTGGCCTCCGGCTCTTCAAAGGAGGAGTCAGCTGGCCAAACTGCGCCCGCCCGCCCCCGGCGTTCTGCTGACAGTCCCCTGGTCCTACTGCCCCTACCCTGCAAGAAGGGCGAGGAGCTGCAGTACCATAACTTCAAATGTCCCGAGTGCCGGGCTCAGCTGGGGAGCAAAGCCGAGCTGGTGGCCCACTTCCAGGAAGTCAAGGCTGAGTCTGACACTGTGAGTGCAGGGGAGGGGAGTCCTCCTGTGTGTTGACAAAGGTATGCATGAAAATTTCTTACTGAGCTCTCCCTGCCTACCTTTCCCTGCCTCCCCGACAGTCCTGCACACTGTGCTCGCCCCCCATGATGCTGCCCAATGCCTGCAGTGCTGCTGCCCATCAGCGTATTCACAAGCACCGTGCCCCCCACGTCTGCCCTGAGTGCGGGGGTGTGGCGCGGCCTGCCAGCTTCCAGACGCATCTAGACGAGGCCTGCCTGCATTTCTCCCGTCGCATCGGTTATAGGTAGGCCGCCCCCTGTCGCCTCCTGCTGGCTGTTGCCATCACTGACCATCCGCTGACCCAAACCCATGTGCCGTCCAGGTGTTCCAGCTGCCAGGTGGTGTTCGGCGGCCTCAACTCCATCAAGTCGCACATCCAGACTGCCCACTGCGAGGTCTTCCACAAATGCCCCAGCTGCCCTATGGCCTTCAAGTCAGGCCCCATGGCCCAGGCACACATCAGCACCCAGCATCCTACCTTGGGATCTGTGCCAGCCAAGTATGATCTGCTCTTTCAGGTTGAGGTTCCTTCTCTGGGGCTCATGCTGAGCTCCCCTGAGTCACTTCTCTGTCCGCTTTTGCAGGATGATTTATAAGTGCGTGATGTGTGACACGGTGTTCACCCAGAAGCCTCTGCTCTATGTCCATTTCGATACTCACCTGGCCAAACAGAAGGTGCATGTCTTCAAGTGTCCTGACTGCACCAAGCTCTATGCGCAGAAAGGTTCCATGATGGAGCACATCAAGGTACTGTGTTTCAGTCTCAGGCAATAAGCCTAATGATGTCAGTTCAGTTCAATTTAGATGGTGCCCTTCCCCAGTGCATAGAGATTTCATACGACTTGCATTACAGATGTACACTAGGGCTGGGAATTGTCAACTAGCTCATGATACAATACTCATCACGATACCATTGTCATATTGATTGCATCATCACCAAGTTAACATTGTATTCTGATGGTTAACACTCTAATATTGAAATAATGGAACATCCATCTATTTTCTATACCGGCTTGTTCTACTAGAACTTAATAACTAACCAATACTAAGGATGAGTATTTTGAATGAAATTGTTGCCCAGCTTCAACTCCCAGTTGTATATACCATATATGTATGGTATGTATATACCATTTCTTTGCACATACATAAAGTTATTGAAAAACAGTTGTTTTTAAAAATGCTTATGTGAAACATTTTATTTATATTTTAACAGTTCAGAGGTAGTTGTATCATTGAATTTTGGCATTACAGTGCATTTGGCAAGGGCGGCATTCTCTGAATATTTTTTAGTCAGTAAATGTTGGAAAAAATGTCTGTAGTTTTCAGACACAAGTATTTGGATATTATGCCTAGCATCTGGCATACGTTCCTTGTGGAGCTGTGAAAAGCATTCTCCCTCTTTTGTATTTTGGCTGCGGTGCCTGCCACCTCTCTCATGATTCTCACTTTCCTGCTCCCAGATGGCCCACAGGGGGGTGATGGTGAAACAGGAAGTCCCGCCCACTGCCTCCACACCCAGCCCCCGTGCCCCGCCTCCCTCGTCAGCTTCCAAATCCAAGTCCTCCACCAAAATGGAAAGCTCAGATGGAGAAGACTGGCTGGGCGACCGGGAGGAGCAGGAGGGAGAGGAGGAGGCGGATGGGGAGGAGCCGGACGAGGCCCCCGGCACCCCTGACGTGGGGCTTTCAGGGCCCCCCGGGGTGGCGACCTCAGAGTGGAGCTGCAATCAGTGTCAGACACACTACGCGGAAAGGGAAGCTTACATCTCACACATGAGGAAGAAGCATGGCAAGGTCAGCACAGTGCCCCGGGGCGGCTGTGGGGTTTGTGGCCCGGCTTACAGCATAGCTGACTACGAAGTTCCAGACGTGTTCAGAGGGGGTGTCTTTGATCAGAAGGTTGCAGGTTCAGAGCCCAGTGTAAGAAGAGTGATTTCACTGTTGGACCCTTGAATAAATAAGGCCTAATTCAACCATGCTTTCTCGATAATAATAATCAGGGCTGCACAATATCACATTGTTATGTACTCACTATTTTATGGGGTGTGCACAATAATCAGCAGGGCTTTAGGTGACAGGCAAAACATTTGGCAGGCCTCCAGCTTTTCAGTATGGACGTTTACTTACGCCCACAGTTTGGTCAGCAGATTAGTAGACTGCCTACAATACTAGTAATTGTATAAATCTGGCATATTCTCATGTTTAATAAATGTGGGATTTGTACTGCAATAACCATCTTTTTTACCTTGTTTATCCACAATATCTCCTCTTTTAAAAGATGACCGGGCTGTTGAGCTGTGCCTTTCTTCACCGCCACTTGAGTGCTTATAGCTCCCATGGTATACCAGACCAGTATTATGTGGTGTGCTCTGCTAACCGAAGCTGATAAACATAAGGATGCCCAAATTCATACAGATTGCTAACTCTTGGGATTCTCAGTATGCCTCTCGGTAATATTTTACGCACATTACTAATCTGCTTACCAAATTGTGGGCAAAGGTAAATGTCTGTATAGTACCGAGAAGCTGGCGTCCAGCCAGATGTTTCGCCTGTCCTCTAAAGGCCTGGTAATTATTGCACACGTGCCATATAATCACGAGTACGTCACCTAACCCTGTGATATTGTGCAATCCTAATAAAAAATTATACTTTGATCCTACATGGGGGAATTCTTTTTCCCTACCCCATGACATACAGGTTACAGCAAGCTTTGTAGCCACACCCATGGAGCTGGGGGTTAAGAACCTTGCTCAAGGGCCCATAGACATCTGACTACAGAAGCTGGGCTTCAAACCAGTGACCTTCTGATAATCAGCACAGATGCCTCGCCTACTGAGCCACACGCTGCCTCCCATGTACATTACTTTCTACGTCTCTTTGACTGTGAATACGTAACAGCATGTAGTACGCTGCTAGCCGTATCCAACCAGGCCCTAAAATGCCTTTAGAAAGGATTAAACTCTCCTCACTTGCTATGTACAGACAAGGACATTACCTGGGAGGGAATCTCATGCAATAGACCTATTTATTTTGAAAATAGTGAAGGAGGTGGGCTGTGGGCGGGTTTGACGGGAGTTCCCCTTTATTCCCCTCATCCCAGTTCATGAAGAAGTTCCCGTGTCGCATGTGCGAGCGCTCCTTCTGCTCTGCCCCCAGCCTGCGGCGGCACGTGCGTGTCAACCACGAGGGCATCAGGAGGGTCTTCTACTGCCCGTGAGTGTCCAGCACCCTCCCCCCCCGACTCCCACTGTTCTGTGTTAATGCCCTTCAATATTGAGCCGTGCATAAGACAATCCTGGTGGGTTTTGGGGCCCCAGCTAACACTCCTGGGCCCTCGCTGTCTTTCAGATACTGCACTGAAGGCAAGCGTACCTTCAGCAGCCGTCTGATCCTGGAGAAGCACATACGGGTCCAGCATGGCCTCACTCCGCCGGACCGGGACGCCCGGCAGGTCTGAACCTGAAGTCCCTGAATCCTAAAAGTGCAGGGGAGGCTCTTTCGTGGCTCGTGCATGTTTCTAAAAGCGCATTCTCCCTCCACCCCCTCATGCACCTGCAGAGTCCTGCTAGGACCCGGGGCAGAGCGCAACTGGACAGCTCCTCTGAGCAGGAGGGGGGGCTGGGCCATGAGGAGGCCCCTTCTGGGGAGGAGGAAGGAGAGGTTGGGGCAGGTAGCGGAAGTGAGGAGCCTGGTGAGGGTGCCAGCCCAGCGAAGAGGCCCCGGGGCCCGGGACCTGCCACGGAGGAGGGCCCATTCCGCTGTGTCCCCTGTGGCTACTCCACGGAGGACAGGCAGGCTTTCCTGCAGCACATCCCGCAGCACCGTGCCGACGGCGCCGCCCTGCAGTGCACACAGTGCGGTGCGTGTTTCGCCTCCGCCGGCTCCTTCAGCCGCCACCGCTTCATTGCGCACCGCGTGCGGGACCCAGACCCGGTGGGCCGCACCCGCTCCCCCATTAGGGGGCGCTCCGATTCGGCCGACATCCCGTCGGCATCCTCGTCACCGGACTCCCCTGGGAACCCCCGGGGGGCAGACGACGCCGAGGGCCAGGCAGCCTGCAGGGTGTGCGGCCGACGTTTCGACAAGCTCTCTGACCTCAACACTCACTTCCGGACACACGGCATGGCCTTCATCGCCGCTCACAAGACGGACAAGCCAGCGTAGGCCAGAGGAGGAAGAGGAGAGGGGGAGAGGAGAGGAGACCGACGCTTGAGGAGGGTGGATGGGCTCCGGTTATGGAGAGGTACAGTGAAAAGGAACAACAGGTCAGCAAATGAGGCTCGTTCAGTTAGTAATTCTCCCCTTCAGACAAGACGGAAAGCTTAAAGCCAGAGCTGGTTCAAGTCTGCACTGTAGGCTTCTACTCCACCTTTCAGCTCCTCCTCCGAATCCCTAAGGAGATAACGAGAGCTCGAGAATGGACTTCCTTAGCATTGAACGGCCCTGAAGTCTGACCCACTGGAAGAAGGACCTGTGCCTCATGGCTTGCCCAGTAAAGAATATGCCATCATGACCGAGCAGCAGGATGCAGATCTAGGTAGCCACCCATCGCAGAGCACCTCAATGAAACGCGGCATTACGAGACCATACCCAGGCAGTGGTGGTGTTCCTGTCCTGAGTCATATGGTTCTCCTCTAACTCATTTGTGCACTGTTTTGAGTTCTCCTGATCTGATGTCACCAAGATCTCCTGCTGCATTTGTTTAAGTTCTTTGAGGAAGGTCTTCAGATTCTGTTCGTCGTTCTTCCATAACACACATTGGTCTACCTTTAGTCCTCTAAGGGACATTTTATTATTTCTATTTTTATTATTTTTAATTTTAATGATGCATCTGGCATCCCCACTGGGCCAGGAGGCAGAGTGGCAGAGCAAGCTAATGTCATCACTACAGAAAGATATTTGTGAGAAACACATTAAAAGAATTATGTCATTAATATTGTAGTACAGTGTCTCCCAGTCCGGCACCCACAGACAATCCACGTTTTTGCTACCGGAAGCTTGGAGGAAGCAAAAATGTGGAGGAGGAGGACTGGGTTGGGAAACACTATTCTAGTAATATAGTAATATTTGTTGTTGGTTGATTATTTAAAAAAAAAAAATCATTTTTAATGAGTATGTTTGGATCACTTACGACATGGGCCGGTGTCTGGCTTGAGCTGAAGACAATGCCTGCAGTTCTCAGACACCTGGTTCCTGGTGGTGACCGACTGAATTACAGTAATATTTTAATGAGATGGTTGACATGTCCTTCGTATTACAGGACATCAGCTAGAGACTGATTTAGGCTGTTCATGTTCTGTAAAATGTGCTACGGATCCAGATGATGGGCCACGTAAGGGCTGATGATGCAATAAGAGGAGTGACCTGCTGTTAGGTTTTGGTACCGTTACAGATTATTGCAGCACAAGCATGTACATTCACAGGGACACATACACACAGAGGAGCGTGTTTTTCTATGCTTAATGAGAACACAATGCCAATAAGTAGATTTGCACTCTGAATAGGGAATTTCCATATAAATTTGTCTGTCCATGGGCCACAGAACTGGCCAAACACTGAATTCTACAAGC
>JAODKN010000134.1:13454583-13466498 GCA_026774425.1 Petrocephalus zakoni | reverse complement strand
AAAATGAGCCATTTCTTGTAAAAAAATCTTGATTAGAAATATATTTCAGCGGCACTTGAGTTCAATTTGTACACAAGAGACAAGACTTTTGTCAGGGACTGTATATATATATATATATATATATATATGTATATATGTTTGTATACATATATATGTGTGTGTGTGTGTGTGTGTGTGTGTGTGTGTGAGCGCACATAAGCTGTCTTGTAATCTTACTAAACGTACATGAAATACTTACAGAAAGAAGCCAGCAGAAAACCGCAGACTTAACAGTCCGTTATGCTATGGTATCAAGCGTGCTAAACGGATATTCACATTAAGATACATACATTTGTACATATATAAAGCAGGCCCTACCTTTTCGTTGACAAAGTCCTTCTTGAAAAGATCCGACACGGACCATCGTCAGAAGCCACAGATATTTAATCGTAGCACTAATACGCATTTTATTCCCGTTATGAAAATGTTCTACAATAATAGCGAAAATACGGATTCTAATGAAAATAAAAGAGAGACTTGCTACATCGCAATTACAAAAAACAACAACGAAGATGGCTTAAAATTGAATACTAGATTTGTCATTTCCAAAAAAATGTAAAAGATGAAAAAATGTTACATTGTAACCAGCAAAAAGAAAGTATAGATGTCGGTATTAGACAGCGAATTACCGACTCGTTGCCCTTTTGGTTATAATACTCCTTACGTATTACATTATTAAATTACGTATTAAATTAACTGAGACTAACTGAGAGGTACGAGGTACGAATACAGGATTAAGCGTACCTTTTACTTCCATCAGAATAACTGGCCAGAAAGGAAGGCGCAAACTAATTTTCCTCTTCCTTTCACACGTCCGTCTGGCTTGCTGTTGGTTAATAAATCCGGTCTTACGAAACCACACGGCGTTGAAACTTTTAAAAAGGACAAACCGTATACATTAACGCCCCAGGTGTTTTAAACAGACTGATACCCTCCAGTGAGTTTACGCTTCTACTGTTCGTGGCGTCAAAATACAAATGTTTAAAAAAAGAAACTTAAAATGTACATTAAATAGTTTCAGTTGTGTGTTCTGATTCATTTTATTCAATATCAGATCCCTTAGTAAAGGCTTAATTTTCAGTTTAAAAATCAGACCCCCCTCTTATCATAAAAGTCTAGTGCGGCTCCTGGTTCTCGTTAATCAACATCACTCAAATGAATGGCTATAGTATCACACACGAACGTGCTTATTCAATAAATAAACAAACAAAAAAACAAATGAACAGCATAGAAAGACATTTTTCCTAGATATGAATATCCCAAGTAGAAAAGATGATTTTTTCATTACACACTGACTCCACACACACACATATCATGAAATCTTTCACGCAAGACCTTTATCTTTTGCCAGTTTAATGCCTTCCCCTTTCCTTTAGTCTCCACCCACTTTTTCCGGTTTTGGCCTACGACGGCCTTTCTCCTGCTGCTTCAATGTGCCACTGCACTTGTGAAACAAACACCTTACTCAACAAACGTGTTCCGACGAACACGCTCAGGCCACACCACTGACTTAACGGGGCGCTGTGGTGCTGTGGCACACATCCGTCACACCTCAGGTGCATGAACACATTTAAATAACAGCCAGCACAAAGATGAAGCACAGACCATGTTGTTTCACCACCCTGCAGAGTGTGAGGGCTAATCTGATGATTTATTGACTTTGAAGAACCTCATTCAGTTGGAGCACCGAGTTGTCACAGTCCAGACATCAACCAAACAGGCCAAGCAGGTACAAGATTGGCTCAACCAAAGTCAAGTTTTGACCAAGTTACTAACCATGTCAAATATGATGTATTTCAATGTACTATATAACAATTTCAAAGCTAACATTTCAGTTTGCTACTTTCTTTATTCAAAACCGATTGAGAGGACAAAGCAGTGGGGATCTGCTAGGAGTTAGAAGTCAAAGCTTTTCTTTTTTTACTTTATTTTAAACTCCACGACCACCAAGTCATGTGTCGTTTGGCGAGGACCCCACGCCTCATCTGCATTTGAGCTAATCAATACAGTCCTTACAGTAGCCCAAATTTTTCAAGTCCTATCTTTGTGGGTTGACCTGATAAATGTGGGTTGAGTTATTCTTATCGAAAACAGGGTGACAGAGTTCAGACCTGCCAGGTTTGGAGTGCATCTTATCTCCGAGAGCACACCAATATGGTGTAGAGAAATAGGGGCTGGAAGCAAAGGGTGCTGTATCCAGGACTTGTTCGGTCAGGCAGGTATGCGTTCTCACTGAGAACTGAAGTGCACACAGACACTGCTCTCCCAGAGCGTTTCCTGCTGTCTATACAGTCCGAGCTAGCAGCATCCATGTCCAGTACACAGTCAGTGGCTGCCAGTTCCGAATTCCATCCCGACAAAATCTGTCATCCTCAAGCAGATGGGATACATGACCGCGGAGATAGCGAATGAGGCTTATACTTTCAAATCACACTGTGTACCGTTGGTATTTGTGGTAACATTGACCAATTTCTACATCAAGCCATATTTTCACAAGATAGTCTTAAAATACCATGGACCACAGGGGCAGCGGTAAAACGGGAACCAGTGTGACTTGTGATCAACTTACTGTCGAGCAAAGTGATAACTGTTGAAAGAAACAGCATGTTTTTTTTGTTTTTAATTGACGTAAAACAGAGTGAACAGCATCAGCCACACTGCGCAACTGTTCAAAGAATCAGCGCAGTGGAGTCAGACGGGCCTCTGACGTCAGAGCACTCGAGAGATCAGCTCCCTTTGGCTGCCTCAGTGCCTGTAGGGATTCTTTCTGTGGAATAAGTTTTAGAACACAATGTAGACCTCAGAATGAGACCTCCAAAGTATAGGATCAGCCTAGTAACTCAATAAGCCTGGGATTTTAGTTATCTAATGCAGGTGCGTTAGTTTCTTACAAAAGTAGATTAGAGTGGCACCCTGCATGGAAGCCAACAACACTCTTTCAGTGTTATTATTACTCTTTTATTATACGCTTTACTCTCGGTTTTCCTTGTCTCCATGGCTACCCAGTAATCTACACACAGTGGAAATGTAATCAAAGGAAACCGTAATCACAACGTCTCATTTTTATATTGCATTTATATATTTCACGTTGCTGTGCATAGGAGTCATGGCTCAGATCAATGGTGTTGTCCAAATAAATGGAAGGAAACTTGTCTCTGTGGCGTTGGCATTTTCCCTCCCGTAAGACGGGTCAGGTGTGGCCAGGAGCCTTTCATTAGAAGGGGCCCCATGGCCGTAGTGGTACTGAGGAGACACGGTGTCTCTTCTGCTCAGAGGGGCCAACAATTCAGGCACCTTCCCCTGTGCACGGGCATCAGCAGTCCAGCTTTGCGAAGTGGGACAGAGCTTAACCAGAAGCAGCCTCTCCGCTTGCCTGCTCTGCTGCTCCTCACTCGGTCAACGAGGTCTCCTCGACAATGGGGGGGGGTCCTGGGCTACTGGCACCGCTGATGCGGGCCCCCACCCCTCGCCAGCCAAAAAGCGCCTCCTACAGGGGGGAAAAGAGTGAAAATTTGGCTACAGACAAAGTAATAAAACTAAATGAACAAGACCACTGTGTCCCTGGGGAACCTTATACCCCCAACAAGCTTCCAACCACCTTTGCTAGTTAGATCCTAACCCTAACCTTATCTTGGGTTGCATGGGGCACAAAGGTAGTGGATACACTGAAAGGCATGCCAGTCTACTGAAGGGCACATACACCATCTGGCATTCCCAATGCACCCCAGCATGTTTTTAGATTATGGGGGGTGGAGGGAGCTGGAGAAGCCAGACATAACCCCACAGTGACATGGAGATAACACCCTTAGAGCTGGGTACTTGAACCCTGGTCTCCAGAGGTGGGAGCTAACTATGCTAGGTACTGTACCACTGGGCCACCCCTCATGCATTAAATAATATGTGAGACATTAAGCCAGATATTGGTCCTGATGCAATGGCCAGTACCTGCACAGCCCCAAGGCTGACGGCCCAGCCTCCGGTTGACTCTCCCCCCGGACTCCTCGCCGGAGTAGGGGTAACGGCACTGCTGCCGGCGGAGGGAGCCAGGCCCAGGGGGGTGTGCGCCGTTTCTTCTGCCTGGGTATCCGGGGGTCCCAACATGGAGGAGGAGGTGGAGAGGGGAGCAGCGCAGGATGAGGCAGGGCTGCCCTCCCCCCCGGGCTGGGCGGGCTGCTGCTTCTTCTTACGCAGTGTGTCGATCCAGCTGGCGCTGTGGCGCGAGGCGAAGGTGGCCAATGCCAAGGAGCTTAGCCGCATGTTCTTCCCTGAGGTGATGAGCTCCCCGAAGCCCTCCTGATGGGCAAAGGCGTAGCCGGAGCGCCGCGAGCCAGCCCGGCCCAGCCGGCCGAGGGCTCCGCCTCCCAGCCCGGCCACGCCTCCATGGGCGCCACGCCCACCGCGGCCTCCTGGCTTCCGCTTCTTCTGACGCACGAGTTGGGTGTATCGCACCTGGAGAGGAGGTTTGGGGAGGAGAGCAATTTTTAAGTGACAGGCCATCTGTCATCAACACTGGATACCCGTAATTCAAAGCATTTGATGGGCAGTGAAATGACGTCCTTCGTCTTAGCCAATATTTGCGGAGTACAGGCCAAGGATTGTTGACACAACATTTGAATGTTAATCATTAGTAGAATGGTGGAACTTGGGACCCATCTCTCAAAAACAGATACTCCTACCGTGTCCGAGAGTTGAGGTTTCAGGTCAAGTTTGAGAAAGCGGAATGCCAGGACTGGAACGATGCAGACCACGGTGGCCAGAGCGATGGTTAGCCACACCACAGGCTGTATCAGGGTGTTCTGGGCACTGCCTGCAGTAAGAAACAGAAAAATACAGAAAAAATCCAGTTGTAGTTAGTATCAATAACACATAACAGGAATTTATGCAGTTTAAGTATGATTTCAGTTTCAAAAGTGGATACAGCAGTAATTTCACTGGGATTCTTTCAGTTTTCAGAGTAACTCCAGTTTCTGAAGTGGATACAGTGTACTGTACTGTAACCAGGATTATTGCAGTTGTAAAGTATTCAGAGTGACTCTAAAAGTGGATGAATTCGTAATGATGCTCGGATTTGAGTACAGTATTCATAGTGACTTGGGTTTTAAAAGTGGATGAATTAGTAATGTCAGTGGGATTTGTGCAGTTTCAGTACAGTATTCAGAGTGATTCCGGTTTCTAAAGTGGACGCAATAGTAACGACAGTGTGACTTATGCAGTGTAAAGAGTGCACATGCATGTGGGAGAATGCAGCGTCTCACCAAAAAAGTGGAACTGGTTTGGGAAGATGCTGAAGAGTATGTTGCTGTGCATGGCGAACAAGATGGTAAAGTAGGCACCAAGGGAGCCCCATACGAAGAAATGGTTGATGGCCGTCCAGTAGCCTGTGTCCAAAGCAATCTAAACCCAAAATACCAGAAGTGTCAATTTCAGGTCCAGAAAGTAAAAATCCAAACCAGGATTTTGTTTCAACCAATCAGTTGAGCATTAAGAGTCAAAGTCACAGAGTAGCTCAACTAGTTGGTTGAAACAAAATCCTGGTTTGGATTTTTACTTTCTGGACCTGAAATTGACACCTCTGCAAAATACAAATGAAAGAAAGGCAAGAGAAGGGCCCTTTAGGTCTTGTCTCCATTACTCACAACGCCTTAGGAATATCTATGCTGAAACAGCAGAGAGTTCAGTATCTTCCTTGAACCGTGTAATTTGCATATGACCACTAACATCAGGACCATGAAAATGAAGACACACAGAGGATGCGGGTTTATGTTCTCGTTATCTTTCTCAAACCTCCCTGCCCTTTGGATAGACCTTTTAATCAAGTGAATTAAAAAGCCACAATCAAGGACAGGAAGATGTCTTAGACAGCAGGGGGCTGTGTCTACGACGCTTCCTCCAGGATTAAGAATATCTAGAGTTCATTGTCAAGACCGTAAGTAGGGCAGTTAAAGTCCATGTGGTCGACTGTCATAAGAACAGGAATAACCAGGTTAGAGACAACAGATCTTATCCTATGCTGAAAGTGAACAAAGTAATAACTTACTATTGCTTGTCGGGTCCAAAAAGAAATTTCTTAAAATGAAAGTGCGGGACAGGAATTTTTTCCCTACTTTACTGGAGGGGGCCCTGAATTAATGTTCCCCCAACCTTAGTCAGCATGAGACAAAGGGGCCAAGAGAACATTATGTCACGGGGCACAGAACTGCTTGCTACACCCCTGCTTCAGGACCATCAAGATACTGTGTTATGTGATCTGCAAAAGGAAAAATGTTGCCATGCGAACAAGAGGGCCTCACCTGCACGCTAACCACAATAACCAGAGAGGTTGCCACGGTGACTGCAAAGGTCTGGTAATCAGCCAAGGGGATGCCATCGTTGCGTGTGGCCTGGGACAGCACCCCATAGGGCACACAGAAGAGCACCACGGAGGTGTAGATGCCTTGTGCGATGCAGATGAAGAACTCCCGCTTGTTGAACAGCAGGTTGAGCTGGCCCGGCTCGTACAACTTGGGGTACTCAAGACTGCGCTGCTCTGGGACGTCCTGGGGGGTGGGATGGGCATAAAGAGCACATCTGCAGATGCAGAGTGGAAGGAGGATGTTTTATGGCATGAAAAGGGGGCAAGCAGTTTTTGTGTATACCTGGTCAAAAATCCCCATAGCTAGGACGGGTAGGGAGGTGTACACTATGTTGTAGAGGGTGATGAAGTACTGGTCATACACCGTCTGAGAAAAAAACACAGCCACATTTCAGACACTAGAAAAGGTTTTATTTACTCAGCACTAGTACAGGTGACCACCTTCTACCAAAGGACAGATATTTGGTTATTCCAGATCTGGTCCCACTGCAATCCCAAGGCCCTGTTTACACTTGGTTTTAAAATGCATCATGGGCACTTGGATCACAAGCTGACAGCCGAGATGCATCAGCATTTACACCTGTATCTATCATGACTCTATCAAGTGTCTCCAAGGTGTCCAGCTGACCACTTGTGTTCAGATTTCATTACTGCTTGGTTTTGCATTCTTTCACATACTGCATGTGCCCCGCTCAAGGGGACGTGTCAGGATGCATTACCATTTACACGGCAAAAAATTCTGGTCAAATGCGTCCCAGATCATGTCGGCAAGTGGTCTGAGCGAACGCACGACATTTCAAAACCAAATGTGAATATGGGCCATAGACAGCAGCTCTACCCCCTCACCTGGGCAGAGAAGCCGCAGAAGAAGCCGAACCAGAAGTGCACCATGGTGAAGGCAAAGTTCTTGTAGAAGAAGTAACAGAGGAAACGGCACATGCGCAGGTAGGACCAGCGGCCGTGCACCAGCAGGAGGCGCTGCAGGAAGCGAAACTGGGAGAAGGAATAGTCGGATGCCAGCACTGCCTGAATGCCCTCCTGGCCACTGATGCCTACACCGATGTGGGCAGCTGCAGAAAGAGCGAGAAACATCGAATAGGCAACTTTTTAAGAGTAAACCTCAATCACAACCTCATACTCATCTCTGACAGCGATACGAGCAGCATCTGCCGGAGAGACTATATAAGGAAATTAAGAAATCTTTACAAAATGGAAGTGGCGTGTGTGTCAGATATGGTGACTGCACAAAAAGTGCTCCACAGACACATTCGTTGAGTAACTTAGCTTACAGAGAGACGGCAACCCGGCGCGGGAAGTGAAACAGAGACTGCACATGTTTACTTCTGTATGTGTTTTTTCCATAGTGCTGCTACTTCTTCTTCTTTTCTCATGGTGTGTGAAGGAAGGGTGACCGTTGTGTAAGGCACAGGACATGGGAACAGGTTACACACTCGCTCGAGTCGTGAGAAAGGTGGCAGAGGATGCAGCTAAAGCAGATGAATTCCCATTTCATCCTCAGAAGCCTGAAATGTACAAGTCCCAACACCTGTACCCTTAAACATATCCACTGCTATACAGACGATTGTAGTCGCTCATTAAAAATGTGACGCATATATGAGATAAGTTGTAAATTATATTGCATTTTGTGTAACAAGTACTTTTTTTTAAGAAACAGTGCTGTTCTTCTTAATACATAATTGTTAGTACTTTATGCTGGATCTTAAAGGGTAATACATGTTCTAGTTGAGGAAGTATAAATACAAATCAATGAATAAGTATTACAGAGTAATAATTAATAATAGGCCACAAATTATCTAATGTGCAAATGCTTTTAGAAAAGTTGCATTTTAAATGTCACTAAATTCAGTTCAGTAACATTCTAATGATCAGAAATGCATGTAAATGCATTATTATTATTAACAACAATAACAATATTTAATATAACAATACTATAAACATCAACAACAACAATAATAATAATAATGCATCCTGAATTGGACAAGCAGCTACAGAAAATGGATGGATGGATGGTTGATTAATGCAACATTAACATTCAAGGAGCCCTGTGAACCTGGACACTATGGCAAGAAGCTTGGGGCACCAGGCAGGGGAGAGATTCCCTTAGCTGAGATGCCAGTCTATCACAGGCCAGCCGCTCACACAGACACACTCTAAGACCAATTTAGAGATCACTTTAAAAGCACATCTTTGCACTATAGAAGGAAACTCCATGTAGCTCCATGCAGAGCCTGGGTAGGAGGTAGCAAGCAACTGTGTTACCAACTGAGCCAAACCTTAATGTCTGAAGGGTCATCTAATCATTGATTATTGTTTATTTATAAGTATGTTCAGGACTGGTACTGGGCTTGTCCCCGATCGGGCAACGGGGGGGGGATACACAGTGAAGACAAGACAATGGTGATAAGTAGTTGGGTTGAGTCTAGATGTTTGTGTTGATTCTTTATGTTTGTAAAAGCTCTGAAAGATTTAAACATCTGATTCCATGAAGCATGACCAGCTGGAGACCTAGCAACAAAGACTTTTTTTCTCCCACTCGTCTTCAAGTTCTCCTTGTAGCACTCGTACATGTTCATAAACTTCCACATTTGCAGGGACATTCCATGGCGCAGCAATATCACATGGTTGTTCAGTGGTCTGACATAAAGTTCACCCCATACTGGGCCTGTAGCTAGAAATGAATTTTGAGGTGATCTGGCAAATTTCAAGGAGGGGTCAAATCCACAATTTTACTATATGGCTGCATACCTGCTCTATGCATATAATCAGCTTTGATACTAATATTTGCACACTACCTGTCTCAGATTCCTCAGTTAATCTGGATGATAACCTAAGGTCAGACCCTCAGCTCCTTCAGGACCAACCCCTGATTTCAATTAAATTCAATTTATTTTTATATAGCGCCCTTCACAACAGAGTAGTCCCAGGGTGCTTTACATGGATGTGTTAGGATACATTACTATATGTAAAACAAAACACAGTAGAAGAGAGAGAATGAAATACACAGAATGAAAGAAAGAAAGCCAACTGACAACGGAGGAGAGGAAACAAAAACTCCCAAGCAGGGAGAAAAAAAATCTCTGGGGGTCCAAAGTCAACTGGCTGCCCAACCCCCCTGGGCACGCTAAGTGAGAACTGCGGTCGAGGGCGAAGCCAAAGAGTCTTTTAAACTGCCCTCAGATTTCGGCTCCCAGAGAACTGCGGGATGTGATTGGTGCTCACTTTTGATCATGCTGACATCATTGGCTCCATCCCCAATGGCCAGGGTGACGGCCTTCTTGTGCTTCTTGACCAGCTCCACGACCAGGGCCTTCTGGAGGGGCGTGACCCGGCAGCAGATCACCGCTTTGCAGGCGCACGCCGTGTCTAGGAACTCGCGCTCCATGTCTGCCTCCAGAGCATGTGCCTGTAAGGGATGCACATGGACAAAATATAAGGCCCCCTCCGTTCCTACTTTTAAGTGTCCTGAGCCTACCATCAGACAGGGGCGGGGCCACAGGAGGCACTGACCACAGCTGAAAGCTGAATGGTCCCCCGAGTGCTAGCTCCCCTGTCACTCACAGATTTAAAACATTTAACTGGCTACTGATAAGGCTGGCTGCATAATTTACACGCCCTCTTTTGCCCCCACCTTAAAAAATCCAAGAAGCACCCATTTTTCTGGGTCATGATCTCCATAATGGTCGGGGAAGGACATCAGTATCACATCTCCTCTCGGGGGTTTGGTGTCACCCTATTCTCTCCACAGAGTTACTATGCACTTGATGGGAGCTACAGGCCTCTGAGTGTTTGGCTGAGCACAAGTGGCCCTGATGCCCTCCCCAACCTTTTGGAGAACAGAGGTTGCTATTGCCTTCAGTGCTATGCGCAGACAGGTGCAGAAGGGACCTCCACTGGCGGCATGTCACCAGAGATACGGTGCTTTTCTCTGCACTCTCACTGCTGCCTCCCCCAGCACATAACTAACCCCCCACCCCACCCACCCCAACTCTCACCAGGCTGTGTCCGCTGATGACCAAGGCGTACTCCCCAGAAATGGAGTCCAGCAGGCTGGACAAGCCCGGCGCGGGAGGGCTGCCTGTCTGCTGCTTCTCCTCCGGCTGCGGGTGCCAGCCTCCCTGCACTCCAGCCTGGCCCCCGAAGCCATTCTCCAAGGAGCAGGCTGCCCAATCCGGCACCCCCTCCTTGCTCCCGTCCCTGGAGCGGGCCGACTCAATCATCCGCTCCCTCGCTCGCCTGCAACAAGCGGCAATCACATTAAGGCTCTAATGTCTTCTGCGTAATGTCGAAACGGACCTTAAAGGGTTCCTGAAATCCTACTGAAGGGCCATGCTCTCGTAAAGGGAAAATTATTCAGCAGAATTCTATATTCTCTTAACATAATTATAGACTTGTTTCAAATGGGGTATTAATACTGTAAGAAAATGGGTGAAGTACCCTTTTCAGAGTCAGTCCAAAGGTATTTTAATAACATCCTCGTGGTGCATATTAAAAGTTTTCGTTTTACTGTCACCGGATGTATTATTTCAAAACCGCCTAAAAGGAGAACACCCAAAATCTTTAAGTTAGCTGAAGTCGGACTGAGTTGGCCAACACTGATTTTTTTTTTTGGTTACGTAAAACTATAAAAAAAAAACTCACAAAAACAATCTAAATTTGTTCCAAAAAAAACACTTCGTAATGCCGTTATAAATATTCTCTAAAAAAAAACACCACAAACCATCTCAAGAGGTTCTAAACTCTATCAATACCATATCTGAATATAATATTGTATATAAAATACATATACAATATATAAAATAAAGTACATAAAAACTATCACGTCCGTAAAGGTGAGGAGGATGGGAAATCCCAGAGACGACCTTCGGTCAAGTGAAACCCCAAAAGGGTAGTAACAGAGGGGGGTGATGCTGTACACACACAACCATGCCAGGGCTGGGAAACACAGGATGGAGGGACACATATAGACACTGCTACCGAGAAGTACATGAGGAGCAGATGAGGCCTAACAAGGTACTGGAAAGAGCTGGGGTGGAAGTCAACAAATGGGCACAGCAGTGACATCTGCTGGCCAGACAGAGACAAGATGAGGGTTGTCGGAGACGGGGTGTGAGAAACGGCAATTTAGTCTTTTCCAAATAATTTTTCAAAGCAAAATGGGAAATTTAACAGTTAACTATAAGTTAATACAGTCGTTCCTCGCCACTTCGCGCTTCGACTTTCCCGGCTTCACTCTATTACAGTATTTTCAAATACAGTACTGTGCACATTAAAGTATATACAGTACTGTGCACATTAAAGTGTATACAGTACTGTGCACATTAAAGTATATGCAGTACTGTGCACATTAAAGTGTATGCAGTACTGCATATTCATTAAAAAGCTGATCGAGACAGTGAAAATGAGCGCACACTCGGTTGTCTGAGTCGGTTATATCCTCTTCCTATCCTGGCCACTGACTGGCTCAGCCTCACGCAAGTTCGTTTCTCTCATACACGCTTCTACA
>JAODKN010000134.1:13442284-13454483 GCA_026774425.1 Petrocephalus zakoni | reverse complement strand
CTGGCTCAGCCTCACGCAAGTTCGTTTCTCTCATACACGCTTCTACATCGCTACGCATCGGAAGCATCTTTGTTTGCAATTTCTGAGAACTTTTGTCTAAGCCCCACGATGGCTCCTAAATGTGCTGCTTCTTCTAAGCCTTCTGCTTCTTCTAATTTTCAGAGGTTAGTGTTTCTGTGTAAGAACTGAGTGTGTCATTAAAATGTACAATAATAATAATAATAATAATAATAATAATATGATATTTGTAACATCTAATATGTCTTATTTTTTCTTATTTTGTCTAATATATTGGGTAATATGAGTATAATGGTGTCAAAAGGGTGTTGTCTAGAGGGCTCTTATAATGTTAAAAACCGTATTTAGAAGGTCATAAACAGGTTTTTTATGCTCTAACGATAAAAATATTCGATTTATAAATAAAGAATCCTACTTCACGGAAATTCACTTTTCGCGGTAGAGTTTGGAACGGATTAAACGCGATAAACGAGGGATGACTGTATAACAATTACCTGTGCTGGAAAAGAAAGATTGTGTCCTACCAACGGCCATTCCTTGGGAAAATATTTTTTGAGAAGGTGAGGCATAACCCAGAGAAGGTTAACTTTTTTATATGTTTTTTTTTACAATTTTAACCGATGTGGGGATGAATGTGTGTGTGACAGCTTAAAACACCCATCTCCACTATCTACTTTACCCTATTATTCGATTTTAATTGATTAATTTAAATTGATTCCTCCTGCCTGAAACTTTTTTTTACTTATTTTGCTCAAAGGCATGTCTGTGCACGTCTGGGCATGAGAATGTTCTTGTGTACATTATGCTTATGTGACTCATCTGACGTTTTTTTGTTTCCTTTTCCGTCTCGTCTGAAATGTCACGAAATTCCTCTCCTTGGCCAGGATCATGTGACTGACCCGGAAATCAATTAAAGCCCTAATAAATAAACCAATTCCTTAACCTGAATGGACTTAGGTCCATAAGACATACTGAATGTCCAACTGGTCTCAGTGTGCAGAAGCGACCTCCATTGAGAGGCCGTGAGATTGCAATCAGACTGTCTAGGAAATGGGTTTGTTCTAAAATTTAAAATGTCTAATATGCTTTCTCAATGAAGACTATTCATGTATGCCTCTATGTACAAAAAGTAGCATAACTAATATCTAATGTTTTGGGCCCAACTATGTTCAATCGCTGTTCATCTGGTTGGGCGCTGGCGCGGCATGGACACCTGGTGAGACTCAGCATAGCACTTAATAGGGGTCCTTGAGCAAATACGAGTTGCAATCTGCCAGTAAATGTAAGATTACAGCACGAACCCATTTAGATACTTAGCCATTTTATTGATTTTGACAATTCAGCAGTTTGAGCTCAGATTTGAACAAAATAAAACTTCCAACTTCTAATTTTGCGCTCACAGCGCCACCTGCTGTCCAATCTGGCGCTCCTGTAAATTAAGCGAGCCAGTTCATGAAGCGTGTGCCCTGGCCCTCACCTCAGCTCCTCGCGCACACTCTGCACCGTGTGCCCGTTGATGATGAACACCTCGCTCATGTCGTCCGTCAGCATCTTGCAGGAATAACCGATGTTCACTGCCGTCTCTGTGGGAGCGACATTCGTCAAAAATGCGGTTATACCACTGTGAGAGATTCTTATCCTGAAAGTCTCCAGCTGTATCAATAAAAATTTTCTAAGTAAATTAAATACATGTTCTGACCCCATCTGGAATATCAACAGCAATCACTGTACAACATTCAGCATTATACATCGGGGTTATACAGCATGTATAGTTTATATTTCAGTGTATATTGAATCTGCATATATACTGTATATACAATGTGTGTGTATATATATATATATATATATATTTTTTTTATTACATTAGTAACTACCTGTACCTAGTTATTTCAATCGTTATTTTAAATCTCTGGCAAATGAATATATTTTATATGCTTATATACTGTGGTATAGTTTCTTGATTTATTCATTTTTTTTGCAGGATTTGGAGTGAATAAAATAAAATTTTCATTGTGTATTGAACGTGTGACAATAAATTCCTTGAATCTTAATATATTTTTAATGATTTTTTTGTTTAAATTTTTTATGTAATTGTTATTTTCTTATATGACACTTTTATCTTGTATTTATCTTATATGACTTATATATGTCACTTTTTTAAGGAGGGAAAGGTTACAATTTATGTGTGCTCCCCTACTGCTACACATATAATATAATATAATATAATATAATATAATATATAATATATCCATCCATTTCCTATACCCACTTATTCTATGCAGGGCTACAATCCTGAAAGCTACCGGTACAAGGCAGAAACTAACCCAGGATGGGATGCCAACCCATGGCAGGACACACACACACCATTCACACTATGTAGGAAATTCCAATTAGCCTCTGCATGTGTTTGGACTGTGGGGGGGAACTGGAGGATGCCCCACAATGACATGGGGCGAACATGCAAACTCCATACATATAGAGCCAGGGCACAGACTGGAACCCTGGAGAAGGAGCCATGCCACCACCAGTGTAATGTTACGTAGAATAATCAGTTCTGTCTTACCCTGCTTATCTCCAGTCAGGACCCAGATCTTGATGTTGGCGAGGGACAAGATGGCAATAGTCTCAGGCACCCCCTCCTGTAACTTGTCCTCAATGGCTGTGGCTCCCAGCAGCTGCAGAGCAGGAAGACGCAGAGTGAGATGCACTCGCGCGACTTACACATGCACACGCCCGCGGGCAAAGCCTGCCACGCACAGACACCGCCGCACGATCATGAGGGCACAGTTGGGTGCGGGTGACAGAGAGCCACGCCAGGACTGGCGAGCTGGCGGCTCCATACCATCATGTCCTGCTCGACCTCCTCGTACGCGGCGGCCAGCCTGTCCTCCCTGTAGTCTGCGGCTCTCTCAGCGCTGCGGTGCCGCTCGGCCCAGTCCTCCCACTGCTGCTCCGACAGGTCCCTGTAGGCCAAAACCAGAGTCCTCAGCCCGTCGGCGGCATACTCCTGCATAGGGGTGACATTAGGCCAGAGAGAGAGAGTGTTTGACATCACCATGGCAACGGAGCACCACACCAGGCGGCCAGCTGGCAGCACTGAGGACCAGGGCGGCGGTGGCTGGACCAGCACACCACAGACAGGGCCTGGGAAACACCGTGCAGGCCGCCTGATGCACAGACCATCCACTGTGAGTGGAACTATGCACAGCGTTTCACTAGGCCGTTAAACACCATCACCTGCTGAGTTAACAGTTGAAGGTACTCTAAGAAGTAAACTGAGGGTATTGTTGTATGAATAAAAAATAAAATGATATCTAAACTCAGGTTTATATGTGAATCTAACAGGGAAGACAATATTTTATTTTATTTTTAGTACTTGACTGACAAGAGACTAGACACAAAAACTACCATCAATCTTTTAACCACATATCCTGATCTAGGTTGTGGGGTTAATAATGATCAGTTTAATATAATAAGTGAAGCGATTAAATAATTCATCATATTTCTTAGCTTGAGTCACTTATAATTATGAATTCTTGCATACAGAATTTCTCATAAATCTAATGTATAAATATTTCACTGAATCATCGAACGCGACAAGCGTAAATCAGCCTATACAGCGACCGGCCATGAGTGACTGAGACAGGATGAATCAGAGGCAGGCGGCAGACTGTTCATACATTTATCAGACGGGACCCTTCAGCCAGCTCCGCAAAGCGCTCAGGCCACAGCGCGTACGCTGTGACGCATGCGTGCATTTGCGTCGTTTCACCACCAGGGGGCAGAGCCGCCTCATATACGCCAGTGACAGTAATTCATAATATTCCAGAACACATCAAGGAGAGAATGGACACTAGGGCAGGGAAGTAACCCAGCAAGCATTGTGAGCACCTCTCTATTACAGCAGAGTAAACACAAGCAGCTGGAAGAGCTGAACTGTAGCTATGACTTACATTGAGGTGGTCTAAGGTCACGTTCATGAGGTCCTGGTTACAGGGGTGCAGCCGCTCGAACAGGAGGGTGTCGGCACCCTTACAGTACAGCCGGATCTTCCCCTCTGGGTTCCGCACTGGCACGTAGAGGCGCACACACACACATACAGAAAGACAAAAACAGACGCTGAAGGTTAGACCGCAGGCTGCTGCGTCGCTGCGCTATCGCCGGCTGCCAGATCCAATAAACGGGGGAGTCTGGCAGCCGCGCGGTCATCGGCGCGTTGCGGGCCGGCCTGCGCTCGCACTGACCCGGTATCACCTCCCAGCAATTCGATCTCCAAAATATCAAACACACGGGGGCTCAGCTCGTTCCCAGGAAGGCGGCGAGCCGGGCAGATGCGCTGAAATCACGCCTACCGCTAAAAGCTGCATCTTCATGCAAATTCTCAGCGTGTTAATATATTCATGCGCTCCAGCTAAAGAGTGTTACATGAAAAATAGCATGCCACTTTGGCAGATTTTACAGTCATAAAAACTGGAGAACAATATGTTTTCTTACACCATAGTGTATCATGTCTTTTAAATAGACAGGAAATAGAATATCTTTTTTGTAATTGTACACGTACAACAAAACACTGCGTGCTTCCCCACCAATGCTACATATTAAACAAACAAACGATAGAGAATTATGATATAGGCAACAGAGATATACAGTACAAAACAGTAAACCAAAGTGAATTAGTGAAATCATACATTCACATCATAAAGATGCGTGTTACCATTTTCTGCATATATGTTCAGGGCTCAGTTTGTTATGCAAAAACCAAAAAAAATATCACCTATGAAAATACACCATCCACCCTCACCTGGCCCCTAAATTGTTCTGTGTAATTGGTTCTTGTGCTAAGGTGCTGTAAATCCCTTGAAATATTATTAGAAATAAACCATGTATATATATAAAACTGTGCACAGTGGCCATCTTAATCACACTGATATCAGCTGCTCTGCAGAGCTGGATCTCGCTGCCTCCGTGGGACGATTTATCTGAGCCAGTAGAGATGTCCCTGTCACCCCGACTGTGGAGGGAGCACTGAGCCCTCACACATATGTCACCTTTCGCTCGGCGTCTCATTCAGCCACGCTCACTGCCGTCAGCACTCTCCATCCTGACACACATAACTCCCAGCAAGATTCCTGCTATTAGGCCATTAAGGTCTATGACGCCCAAATGTGGATTATAAGTCTGACTAATGCCTTCAGCTCTCCTCTCATCTTTCTTTTGGCTCATAATCTCCCACTTTTTATTTTCTTTGTTTCGCACTGACCATATTTTCCAAGAGCCTCGCAAGCGGTGGTGCAGCGAGGTCCGAACCCTAACCCTCACTTTACAGCTACGGGACGGCTCACTGAGCTCCCCGAATCGCCCAGCTGACATCAAGAGCCCCGCGAGCGGTGGTGCAGCGAGGTCACACGGCGGTCCTGCGCGCCCACCGATGACGGACATCCTCTTGCGGATGTTGTTGAAGTCCAGGATGGCCAGTAGTGTGTAGGTGACGGGCCGGCCCAGCTCCTGGACGGTCACGGTGCTCGGGGTACGGGAGCGGAACACAAAGCCGAAATTGCGAGCAGCCGTGACCAGGGCGCCCTCGTCGGGTGACTGAGCCTTGTACACCAGCTCCCCTGGTGGGTGGGAGATCGAGAGAGAGAGAGAGAGAGAGAGGGGATGGATGAAAGAAGCACATGGAGTGAAGCCAGCAGATGTGTAACCAAATGCAGAAGCATCTCCTCAGTATTTCTGGACAGAACCTGCCTCTTCAGCTCCCTGCACCTCCCCCCCTCCCCCACCCTCACCTTTACTCCTCCGCGGGCTCCTCACTACTCATGCCCTTGGTTCTTACGCAGGAGCCTCATATAAAACACCTGACAGCTGCCTATTTAGCTTTACGACTCGACTGCAGAGGCAGCAGATTCTGGGGATGATTCCCGTCTGAACCAAGACGGGTGCGTTCAACCAACCCCCCCCACCTTCGCTCTTCTCCTCGCTCATCACCGTGTGACAGAGCGACAGCAGCCGGAAGAACTCGTGCACCGGCGGCTCGCCCAGCTTCACCGAGTCCAGGAGGTTCTGGTCGTAAAAGCAGAAATCCCGGTCGGCCAGTGGATTAAAAGAGAAGTCCAGCCGCTGGGCTCTCTGGCGGGTGGGGGGGTTGGGGGCCGGTCCTGCCGGGGGGGTGGGCGTTGGAGGAAAAAGAAAATGAGGAGAAACAGTGAATAAAATAATAATAATTGAATCAGAACCTTTGTTGCCATGCGGCCGTTGTTGCCAATAAAATGTTTGTACGACACACCATGACAATAGACAACTAACAATTAGGGCATAACTCAGCCAGAGCATAGATACCAGACAAAGATAAAAGACATACAGTACAACAGAGAGGAGTAAATAAGAGGAAAGTGATAAATACAGCAGTTTGTGCAGATTTCAGCCGTGCAGTGCAGGAAGCTAGCAAAGGCACAGTGCAGACAACATACATCAAGTATATAGAAGTCCTTATTAGGAATATGTTTAGATGTGCCTGCTACCTACTACTTCAGAGTGCAGGTTACTTGAATGCTGGATATGAGAGCTTTTACTGTATGATGTGGACATGGCGAGGACTGTGGAAGATGCAGCCTGACCCTAAAGGCTATGTGAGCGCGCACACACACACACACACACACACGCACACACACGCACACACACGCACACACACGCACACACACGCACACACACGCACACACAGACAGAATAGCAGTAATGAAGCAGCTGTTACCTTGGGCTGCGCTCCCAGAGTGTCAATCACCTCCCCTGTGAATCACACATTCATAATCAGGGTCTGCCGATACAGAGAGACCTGCCACGCTCTGCGTGTCAAAGCACATCATCCAACATCACGGCTAACATGGGGCTTTCATCACTGAGCGCTCACAAAAAAATAGGGAGGCTCTGTCTATAAAAAGATTCACTCCACATCTCAATTAAATTTTAATTACTTTTTATATAGCAGCTTTCATAACAGAGTTGACGTGGGTTGCGGTAATACGTTACTGCATCATTTATACGGAATAATATACGAAACAGAAAAGGGGAAGAAAGAGAGAAACAATGATGCCAGATGACAATAGAGGAGAGGAACCAAACAAAAATTTCCAAGTAGGGAGACAACAACTTCTAGGGGTCCAAAGTTGACCGGCTGCCCCCCCAAAGCATGCTAACATCTTCCGCTCACCGTAGGCATGGCCGTTGATGGAGCACTTGTTGAAAGTCATGATGTTCTGCGTGAGGGTGCCGGTCTTGTCGGAGAAGATGTACTCGACCTGGCCCAGCTCCTCGTTGAGCGTGGTGGTGCGCGCCTCGGCCGGCGTGTTGCGGCGCTGGCAGAACATCCGCCGGTCCCAGTTGATAAAGTAGCTGTGCCCCAGCCGGATGACCTCCACGCTGGTCGGTGAGGGGGGGGGCGGGGAGAAGGGAAGGGGGCAGGGCAAGGTCACGACAACCACGCGGACGCATGGAACGAAGCCGCATGCTCCGGCAGGACGACGACGTGGTCGCCCGGAAACGGAGGCGCGGACATGGCAGATCTCGGCGCAGGCGGCTCGTTATCGGAGGAGAGCAGGCGCCCCGCGGTGTCATGGTCACTACGGAGGGTGCGGAGGTGGGGGCTCTGAAGGGCAATGATGGGTTATTGGAGGGGGCAGCTGCTGTTATTTTGGGGGTACTGCATTTCTTACCTGCAGGGGTGGCTCTGAGGACACCATGTACAAACAAAACAAACAAAACAAATAAACGTCAAACAAACAACTCAAAGCAAATCAAACATGAACGATGGGTAAAAAAAAAAAAAGAAGAAAAGGCCAAACTAACTGCGGAGTTGAATTCAACTTAAACAAATTGAGTATTTATTTTGTGAAATTAAAAAGAAAAAGGGTCCGGTCAGTGAGCGATTCCCAACCGTTATTCATCACTAAACATCCAACCTCCAACAGAACCTCCTCAGTACCTACTACTGCCACTGCCACTGTGACATAAGTGATATAATCCTTAATGATTCTCTGCCCTTGTGGGCCCATCCGTCCCTCCCCCGGGGAGCAGCAATGCGGCCTGGCCAGTTCTCCCTGGCCACACTGTAGCAGTGTGGTTCCCCCAAAGCCCAGCCTACCTCACGTAGAGGGAGATGGGCACCACGGTGTTGAGGATGATGACATAGGACCAGAAGGCCAGGAAAGCTGAGAAGAGGAAGTTATCCACAGGGGGGTCCCAGGGCAGGTAGCTCTGGAACAGGGAGCCCACCTCCTTCTCCCACACGGCGTTCCCGATGGCCAGGATCACACCCATGCACACCAGGAAGCCAAAGATCTGAGCAAAACATCCACACCTTGTGCCATTACAAGGCTGCAGTAAGTCAGGACCAGACAGATTAATGTGCATGGATGGGGTGTGATATGATATATACCCCAGCCACGAGGAAGAAACACAGACAGCAAGAAAAGCACACAAAATGGTGCAGAAAGCTTCAGTGATGCTCGTACCCAGAGCACCAGGGTGTTCATCAGCCTGTCTATGCTGGTCCTCTTAAACTTTGTGCGGCCGCTGTTCTGCATCAGTTTGGTGTCTGGACCTGAAAGAGAACAGGCATCATGCCGTGATGGACACCCCCAGGCTGGGTCAGTCAGGGCAGTGTTTCCCAACCCAGGTCCTCCGGGACCCACGGTCTGGCCCACGTTTTTGCTCCTCCCCAGCAGACAGTCTAAATTTCTGCTCCCTCCCAGCTTCTGTGGACCGTCTGGGGGTCCCTGAGGACCATGTTGGGAAACACTGAGTTAAGGGGTGGTTCTTTGCAGCTCCACGATCCGAAAATAATGTGCATGCTGCTTCATTGAATCCATCAGCCACCAGGGTGCTGGGGGTGAGGGGCAGGTCACTCCTCTAATGAGAGCGTGGCCCGGCCTGCATGGTGCCAGCTGATTCGCAGTGATTTGCGTTCCCTAACAGAGAAACCTAAGAGGAAAAACACTGCTGAATGGATCAGATAAAGTTACAAAATTAAAAATAAAAATGTATGAATTAAAAATATACTTAAACTATCAGCTGTGACTCCTCTACAACAAATATAAATAGACAAAAAAAAGTTTCGAACTGACAGACACATTGGCACACACAGGAACACGCACAAACGCAGGCACACAGGCATACACCCAGATATAAGCAGACATATGAAAAGAGACACGAGGCACATACACAGGCAGATGTGCAAACATATGCAGAGATGTGCAGATATGCGCAGACACACAGACACATACTGACATGCACAGACACCTACAGATTTGCGCAGGCAAATTTGCGGACACATGTTCAGATACGTGCAGACGCGCTCAGGTGCGCAGACGGGCACAGACACCCATACAGATGCACATATTTGCACAGACATGTGCATGGACAGACACGGATATATGCAGACACACGCAACGCACACGGATAGCGCGGCGACACATTCAGAGAGAAAGAAGTGCACTTGCGCGCGCAGTCGCGTGCGCAGACGCCTGCGCAGACGCGCGCTCTGACCTGCGAAGATGACCAGGCCGTAGCAGCTCTCAGTGTTGCGCAGCACGCAGCCGCGCAGCAGCATGTTCTGGTTGCTGAGGCCGTACTTATTCTCCCTCCAGTACAGCGTGCCGCAGAAGCGGTCCAGCTTGTTGTTGGGCGGCTCGCAGATCACCTCCCCTGCGCGGAGAGAAAGGGCCCATTACCCCGCGAGTCCTCACAGCCCGGTCGGCTCATTAGCAGCACAGCTGGCCGCCTAGGGCGCCGTCTCCGGCGGAGAAGCTTGCCTGGGGTGCCCGAGGGCTCCGACTGACTTTCCTGCCAATAGTGCATCAGGCACAAAACGGGCCGGTGGGAACACGGAGAATTCTAATACCGTCTAATACAGGAGCAGAGGAATAAAGTTCAGGGCGGAGATGATGAACCAGAGGGAAGCAAGGAGGCGCTGATTTATTCAAGTGCAAACTGAAGACGTGTTTCAAACAGGCCCCCTAACAAATAAGGCAGCGCTTAGCGGTTAATCGGCTAAACCCTCGTCGCGTGTCAGCCGACACAAAGGGCGGCGAGCGGCGGCGTTTCTGCATCTCTCTCGTCCACCAGATGTTTCGGTCTCTCTTTGTGTGCGGCGACGGAAAATGCGCGCATAAGCTTCTGTTGAGGGATTTCAGAGGAAGAAAACCCAGGAAATGCCCCCAGGCTTTGTTCTCGACTGAGAGGAACAGAAGCAGAGAGAAACTGGGGGGGGGGGGTAGGAGGGTTGTGGTAGGGAGGCTTCACAGGGCTGTGACAGAGCAGCTCACAAACACAGCACGCGTGTTTCATGCCCTGCCACTAGGGGGCAGCAGAAGGAGGGGGCAAAGGTCTCACCGGGGCCACTTGGGTCAACAGAGCGTGACTGGAGTAATGCTGGGGGTTTCACTTCCTCTCCCTTACAACACAAAGATGGACATGCGGAGTACCTGCCCCGAGCCTCACACGGCCATCCCACAGGGAGACCTCTCATAGTTCTGTACTGTCCGTGCTTGGTGGTGGGCTGTCAGGACTCCTTCGTACATCTCCCACCAAACACATATGCACAGACTCACACACAGCCCACCCGGCCCTCTAGTGGTGTCATAGGCACATGACATCCACACGATGGCAGCTGGGAAACATGCCCATACAGAACCAGATTGACACACTGAGTCATTCACAAGAAGGCTGAAATATACCGAATCAAGCTGAACAAAAGCGATTGTGTTTAGAGGTAAAACGTCAAACACAACATCAAAGTCAAGAGACTGTACCGTCAAACTGGGCCAGGCTGTTGGGGTCCCCGAGCTCAGAGGTGACGGGTAGTGACTGACGCACCTTCATGTTGGTCTCGCTGGAACGGCAGCAACAACAAACCCATTACGAGACGCAAATGCGCCGACACACTTCGAATCTGACTGCGTTTCTGTCACTGGAAAGCAGCAGAGAGCTTTGACCAGATGAGCTTTGATGCATGAGGTTTCCCGGGCTGAAGCCCAGGGTCCCCTGCTAAAAACAGGCCTCAGTTAACCTACTTTAATAAGTTTTTAAACCTAAACCGATTCTATATTAAACGGGATCATTTTGTATTGACAAATAAAGTGCTGTGTCCCATTTTGAACCAATACAGGAATGATATGTTCTGTACTTTTGTGTCTTTGCGGACCCCCAGTCCACAATGTTTATCGTTACCCTCCTAGTTGGCAACCACCCTATCATTAAAATAATAGTGGGCCCTCCGACACCTCAAAATGCCGAGGGGGCAATGAGCAGGTCAAGGGGCCCCTGAGTGTGACTCATATTCCTTGTTATGTGTTATGATCAGTTCTCCCTGCTTCACTTCATGCTGGGGTGGCTGCATGCATTAGGCTTCACTCACTGCACAGTCTGCACAGGGGGTAACGTGTGTGAGCAGAAAGCAGGGGTCCAGAGGGAGACCGGGAGCCGGACCCCAAGTATGCAAATATAATTCAGTGTAATTTCTCAGGACTTTGAATCTCTCAAACACGCCTGTCCCACTTAATTTAACTGGCGACAAGAACAACCTCCTAGGCTGGTAAAGGACCAAAAGACAGAACAAACACAGAAATGCACCTCGACTGGGAATCAAGGGCCAAAATGCAGCTGACTGCAAGCGCGGCTGATGGGGAATGTGCACCCAGGCACTCAGAGGGCTGTCCAGTGGAGGGAAGTTCAGGTCCAGAGAGTAAAAGTCCAGACCAAGGTTTTGTTTCAACCAACCAGTTGAGCACTCTGTGACTGTGACTCTTCATACTCAACTGGTTGGTTGAAACAAAACTTTGGTCTGGACTTTTACTCTCTGGACTGGAATCAGCCACCTCTGGGAGTGTCCTGCCAGTCTCCCTATCCTTACCCGTCTAGCTCTGCAGTCTCGATGTAACACAATCCATGGGGTTCACTGCTGGAGAGCAGAAGCAGGTCAGCCTGCATGACACACAGTAAGGGCAGACTCTGGGACCACTCAGGCAAGATACCAGCACTAAATCCATAACGAAGATTCACAGTAGGAACTGAGGTGATGCACAACCAGGCAAGGTCAGATATGAGTGCACATTTCTGTGTGTTGGTGTGTGCCGATTTCCGTGTGTGTGCGTATATCTGTGTGTTGGTGTGTCTATATATCGCACTGCAC
>JAODKN010000134.1:13429912-13442184 GCA_026774425.1 Petrocephalus zakoni | reverse complement strand
TCTGTGTGTTGGTGTGTGCCGATTTCCGTGTGTGTGCGTATATCTGTGTGTTGGTGTGTCTATATATCGCACTGCACTGCTATCTGACTTACTGCCACAAACTGGTTGTTCTCCAGCCTGATGATGTCACCTACTCTCACGTTCATCCACTTCTCGCTCTGAAGGCTGGGGTGAGAGAGAGCGGGTCAGGAGGGTGCTCAGCACATGGGAGTCACGGACACACGTGGCAAAGTGAGCAACGCAGCCACATCGGCGACGACCCAATCACTCACCTGCCGCTGATGAGGACCTGAGACTGGCGATTGTTCACCTGGTTGTCACTCTTGTGACGAAACTGCAGAGGAAGCAGAGACATGCGGCACTGAGCAGAGCTCTTTCCCTAATGGCCATAAACACCTCAACCAGGACACAAGCTCTGAACAAGTAACAGCCATGCTGTGTCAGGACAGAAACGCCAGGAGGATTGCCATCTTATCCTCAATGAGAGCCGTAGTGTAGGGACATTTGTGTTTATAAGTGCTAGGACAAGTGTGGCAGACCTTAGACTACAAAAACTGGAAAAGCAGGCAGCATCAGACCTAATATGAGACATGAAATGTGTATATTTTCATCCATCCATTCATCCACCCTTCATTCCATCCACTATCCATCCATCCATCTAGCATGAAACTCATCCCAGGTAGCGCAGGACACAAGGTTGGTTACACCCCGGATGGGACGCCAGTCCATCACACACATGCTCACATTCAAAATCATACACTGTGGCTACCAAGTCACCCAACGGCATGTCTTCAGACTGTGGGAGGAAACCATAGTACCCGTAAGATTCCTCGTGTGATGCGCGGGGAACATATAAACTACGCAAGCAGAGTGGAGCTGCGACTTGGGGAGCAGTGGGGTGCAGTGTAGTACCTACGTGGTAATGACCTGAGTGTCACGTGGGGGGGGGGGTGCACTGGGAGCTCGACGTGGGCGGGGCACGTGGAGACTTACATAATCGTCAGTAGCGTCCTTCACTGCAGTGATGCTCAGCACCAACACTAAAGGCACAATGGTGGTGAACCAGGACAGGGAGGAGATCTGAGGGATCAACTAAAGGAGAGAGAAACGCTGCATTTATATTTATTTAGCAGTCTCATGCAGTGCCAGTCAAAAGTCCGGATACACGTGCTGAAAATCATTTGCTTTTTAATCAGATGACGACATCACCTCAAGGTTACGTAGTAAGTATTAAGAGACAGACCTGGGCCCCACAATCCACTGACCTAAACCCTACAGAGCTGGTGTGGGATCAGTGGGATTGTGGAAAATCCTTCAGGACTGTCGAAGAAGCATTCCAGGTGGCTACATCTGGAAGCTGGTTGAAAAAATTCCAAGAGTCTGTAGTGCTATCATTGAAGCAAAAGGGGGCTATATTGAAGAGTCCAGAATTTGAGAAGAGCTTCTTTTGGCTGTTGCAATATATGAAATGTATTACTTCATTGCTTCGAGGCCTTTTACTATAAGGTGAAAAACATAATTAAAATAAGGACAAATGCATTAAAGCAGGAGGGTCCAGACACTTTATGGCAAAGTACAATCGCGAAAGTAGGGTTAGGAAGTCCCCGGAGCAACTGGGGTTAAGGGCCTTGTTCAGGTGCCCAATGGTACACATCACTCAACCAAACCCAGGGTTTGGACCTCTGTCCTTCTGGCCGCAGACGTGACATCCTAACCCACAGAGCCACACATCAACCCGACCCAAGACAATACAATGCATCCAGACCTAGTCGAAGAATAGCAGCTTTTACAAACCAGCAACAGACCAACAGAGACCAATGACAGAGCTGCAAATTAGGTGTTTTGGTGAGATATACAATAACCTGAGAAACAAAAAACTGAGAGTGATAGATGGCTTACTGACTGCAGCACTCCCTCTACGCACCATGCAGCGTTTATTCGCTTTGAACAACGCGAAGGAATCACCAAACCAAACAGCCGTCAGCTGTCATCACACAGAAAATAACAATCAGTTATTATAACCTGCCTTTGGCCATGCAGCTTTGAGTAAACAAACTCATTTACAGGAAGGTGTCTACAGGCTCGCCTCTGCTAGGTGTTGCCAGTAACTCCAGAAATAAAACTCTCACGATTTCCCAGAATTCATTCACAGTAAGACAAAGCACAGAGGTGAGATATAATAACCTGCCAAAGTCTTCGATCTCGCCATACCTACAAATATAGGACGGGGTCATTCATTTCTAAGCACTTTAAGCCTCCAGAAGCCGTGACAGCATTTAAAAGCACTAAACTTGACCCTGTACGCTTCAGCTTGAGATGAAATGATGACTGAAGTGCCCGGCACGGAACATTCGTCAAAGCCTGGCATTTTCCTTAAGGGCCAAACCGTGTTTTCTGAAAGGGACGGATCCGGGCGGAATCCAAGAGGAAGCGAGAGGGTTTAAAATAGAACCGTTACCCTACACTGGGTAGATGATCATGCAGTGAATGAGGCTGAACCACTTCACTGCATCGGGGACGCAGTGAGCGAGTGAAAGGCTTTTATAAAAAAATTAAATAAAAGAAACATGCTGCATTGGGGGGGGGGGCTCTGTCCTCCCGCTCCCCATCTGCCTTTCAGCCCGTTATCCATGCCCTTCTCTGTATTGAAAGCTGATAGCCCCTCAGGCAGCAGCAGACACCCACAGCAGCAACCTTTGCCTTCCCCCCTCCCCCCAAAGCCCCAGACCTAGATTACGTAATGCTACCTTTTACACCAAGTCTTTAGTGTGGAGAGTGACCCCTGTCTTCACTGGTGAGGCAGATCCTAAAGCCAGAATTGAGCCTTAACCCCAGCCACCTAGGCCCCTAAAGGCATCACCGCCTCATGCAGCTTACGTAACCGCTGCCCCATACGCCAGCCTCTCGCTTCCCGACGGCGTGACGCTAACCCACGCTACCTGATCCCACTTTTTACCTGCAGGATGAGCAGGAAGAGGAAGTACGTGTTGGCCACTTCCTGGAACTGCTCGAACAGGTTGACTGGGAGAAAGGTGATTATGTTGTACTTGGAGGTCATGATGCAGTTATTCTGAAAATGAAGGAAAAAAAAACAGTAAAGTATTTTTTTCAAACATGAAGGGGTCCTCAGAACATGACAATTAAAGGCATCGAAGAATTTAGGTTCCAGCAAAACGGAAGTCTTACCGCATACTGGAACTTCTCGTTGTGCTCCCTGTCGTTGGCCTTGACCCTCCTCTCCTCCTCTGCAGAGATGAAGAAATTAAACACTGAGCTGACCATCCTAGAAAGTGCGCTAATCTTTAAAAATATATTTGCCGGGACAGAACACTGGCACAAATGTCACTGGCACACAGCGTTTTTCAGTACAGCCAAAACTCCCTGTGCACCTGCGCCTCTGACCAGGGGAATGTCAGACCTTTCATTCAGGGAATGGGATTTCAATTTATGCTGAATTCGATGGCCCTCTGAAGCTCACACTCAACCTGCCATCGGAACTTAAGCAATTATCTGCAATCTTTAATTGTCTCCCGTTTGGCCACCTGAAGATTGAACTAATACTGGGGCAGAAAAAAAAATCAACAGTGACCTATCACTTAGAGTTTGGCACTTTCACCCCCCCACTTCCTCAGAAGGCTCTATTTTACTCAGTAGCCACTATTTTGCCATTCTTATCAAAAAAGTACGACATACGGCAGCGTCCGACATATTCACAAAGAAAGCATCTTTCAGGATCATGTTCAGTGCCAGTGTTGGCCAGTTAATGGCTTCTCCACTCGTTCATTCACTGGAGGTCAATTTCAAAACAATCTGCAGAAAATGCTGCCCTCCCTTGTCCATGGAGAAGGACATTGCAGGCCTGTGTTCACTGTACCACGTGGGAATAGCTCGGATGATATGCACCAAACGTAATGCTGGCTCAAGGGATTGGCTCACCCCGCCACATCCCTGTTGTCCCCTCAGCCAATCAGGGACTCCCTTACAAATCTGATGAGAGGTCTGTAGGTAATGCTGTCCTGACACGGACGTCTCCGTCATGCATGGGAGTGCGCCATGCTGCAGAGGCCTGCTAACGGAACTAATTACTCTGCCCCTTTCTCACTATAACCGAGACGCTGGCGGAAAGCCACTGGCTCAGGCATGCAAGCCTGTGCGGGCTTAGCATTCCCTGGCTAGCTCTGGTGCTTGCATCAGGGACGCACTGGAGAGGAGGACCATCTGAGGTCCGAAAGGTGCCCTCTAGATGATGCCCAGCTGGACCCAGGCCCCCTTACATGCATGTACATACAGACTAGCATGTGCGTTGAGTCTGCCATAGGGATTCGTCTCATGCTACCGCCACACATTGTACAAGACATAACCACAACAGAAAACGAAAACATTTTCTACAAAATGGCCTGAGACTGTAACTTCATTTATTTTTTAAGCTGGTTCTGCAGAAAATTGCCTGGCGTGACAGAGATCTATCCTCCCCTCCCTCTCCTCTGTTTTGAAAGCCTTTCTGCTGATGCCGTTCTGTTTGGGAGACTCATATTCCCTCCCCGTCTCATGCAAAATTGATGAGAATTTCTTTAAAAATGAAAAGCCTGTATGAAGTTCATGAGTGAAAGGAACAGCCACCCACACACACAGAGTCCATGTACTATATTCATATCTTTGTAGTGACTCTCCGTTCATTTCTATGGGAAAAACTCTAATCCCAACTATGACACCCTTAATCCCTACCCAGCCCTAACCGTAACCATAAGTAACCAAACAAAAATACAAGACTTTTGGCATTTTTAGCTTTATTTATTGTATTGACCAATTTTTATAAAATCGATTTTCCCCTTATGGAGACTGAAAAATGCCCCTACAAATGAAAAATACACATACTCTCTCTCTCTCTCACTCTCTCTCATACACACACACACACACACACACAGTGTGTAATCCTATCATTATGGGGACACTCCATTCATTCCTATGGGCATAACCTTGATTCCAACTATGACACCCATAACCCCTATCCAGCCCTAACCTTAACCATAAGTAACCAAACAAAATATGAGACTTTTGGCATTTTTCACTTTTTGACTGCAGACACAGATTTTTATAATATTGAGGTTATCCTTGTGGGGACCGAAAAAATGTCCCCACAAGGTAAAAACTAGCAGGTTTTTATCACATTGAGGGGACACTGGGTCCCCACACTGTAAGAATTACAAAGTCACACACAATGTATAAGCTGCACCTGTGCCATATATAAACTGCAATTACACAATGCAGAAACGGTAACCGCGGAGATGCCAATGATACAGTTACATCGATGAAGTCATAAAAATATCCAGAGGTTGGGGCGACATGGTGACTCAGTGGGTAGAACCGCTCCCACAGTCCCCATGCTTGGGGGGTTGAACCTGCTTCTTCGAGGTACTCCTACAGTTATGCTGAACTCTACTTCGCCTCTATTATGAGTGTGCTCTGTGATGGAGTCCCTGCATCGAGTAAGCGGCAGGAAGATGGGGGGACGAGAAAGGAAACGGGGAGATGCACGACGACACAACACTCAATGGAAACAGCGCACATCCTATTCTCATTATAAATAACAGAGACTGACCTCCTGACAGACAATGCAATTCACAAGACTCATTCCGGTACCCAGAATGCCATGCAACAGTAAAGAAGGTCACGGTAACCGCGGACAGAAAGGCAGCGGCTGAAAAGCAGGCCACGGGCCACTAGGAACACAAAGAGCTGCACTTCACTGGAAGCTGCGGCTGTCACCCAGGAGCCTGACATCTAGATGCGAAAGTGGCGACAAGCAGCTGACCCATTTCACCGCCCCCCCCAACCCCTCCCCCAGTTACATGAAGAGTCAAAACACGGACCCCAAGCAACTAGCTGTGGTTTCCTGCCTAGATCACAGATGTGAGCCTTTTTCAGCACTTGAGCTAAAGCCTGGTCCTCTCAGATATGCCACAGCCGCCGATATGATACGGCCAAATTTAATAAGGTCAGTTACTCCTTTTCAAGAGCTAACCACACAGTCATATCTGATGAGAATTGTGTCGCTGCAAATTGCCAAAACGGCAGCACAAAGGCTGTAAAAGGACAAATTTTTCCACTTCATATTTTAATAGTAGCATATAGACATACTAGCATATTCGCATATACTTTACTCACTTGCTAGCCTTTAATCATTTGCTTAGTGCATCATAATAGTCAAGGGGTTAAGAAATGAATCTATGTGGGCAATTCCACAAAAAATAAAGAAATAGATAAATAAAATACGAACGCCACCACAAATAAAAACAAATAAAATCACTTTGCAAAAATACGCAGACAAAGAACTTTTTAGAAAAACAAACACACTGCAGCGGCTTCCGCAAATGATGTAAAATGGCTTTTTCTACATTTAGAAAGAAACCCTAACCCCCTCAACACACTGCGATGCCTTTCTCTGGGCCGGGAATGCCTGCACACCCCACACTGCGATGCATTTCTCTGGGCTGGGAATGCCTGCACACCCCACACTGCGATGCATTTCTCTGGGCCGGGAATGCCTGCACACCCCACGGGCATAGCAAGGACGCCTGAAGCAGAATAAAATGCTAAAAGCTCACGTCTCTAACGTCTCAACAAATCTACGTTATGGTGCGTTTATGTCAGTTGATTATAGAAGAGGAACATGGCCACTAAGAATCCTTTGCCAGCCTGTCAGCTGTTAATTTTTAAGTCGAAAATATCTCACTGATGACAGGCAGTAGAAATAATAGCTCACGGGAGCGCTACCCAGGGCTGCAATCTGAATGACATGTTTAACACTGAAATTGAATATTAGTGCAACATGAATCCTGTTCCTCCCTTGTCATAGGTGTGCTTGGTTAGAAGAAGATTCAATATAATTTGGTACCTTACATGAGTACAGTGACATACGGATAAAAAAGGGATTTCAGGTGCATTTCAGGTCAGGCCTAAAAGCTGAAGTGGGGATAACCTGGCAACAAGAAACACTATTTCACTTCAGTTTTTTAGATTCACCCTCTGAATAAGGCAGCACACCCTTGAAACCCCTAATAAAGTCAAAAGCTCACGTAGCGGTTGTATGCCAATCTAGTACTCTGGGCAGCTATATTGTGAAACATCCAAGTGTAATGTAAGACAAAACTGCCAAATATACAGGCTTGGTTAAGTTTTTTTCCCGCAGGGAACTGGTATTTGCAGAATTAAGAGGCAGCACCATCCTGACTGCAGACAATGTAAGCCAACAGGTTTGTAAATGCACAAAAAATGACCTAAACCAATAACAAAAGATAACAATATTGTAAATAATACTACTAAACACATTCTGATGCAATCGGAATATTGTTGTGGGTTAAAGCACGTTATCACTGAGCTGCCAGCGATCATAGTAGCTTTCGACGATTGCAAAGGGACGTAATGAGTGAGAGAGATGATGCTGGGTGACTGATTCAAGTTGACTGGCTCTGGACATGAAGCCTGGGTTTGTGGTGTGGGTACATGTGACAGGGGACAGAGAGGGTGAAGGTGAAGGTTGCGAGTACAGATGACATGATATACTACAGGCACATGAAGGAGGAAAAAATTAAGAGAGTGAAAGAGGTCAACAAAGGGTGAGGTATGTTTTTATTAATGGAACATGGGAGGAATTTCTTTTTGACATCAGAAAACTTTAATAGGTAGTCATTAAACACTCACCAAAACAGAATACCACGACTACAAACGGTAAAAAGATCGTTTTGATCATGCTCATTTTCAGAAAAGATTTGACCTTCATGAATAATTCCTGCCTGTCAAACGGCTACCAGAGTGAGACTAATGAAATCCAGAAATATTTAAAAACTACATTAAGAGATGTATATATTCATCCACAAAATGAAACACAAACAATAACGTAAATAATGTAATTAGTACCTGTCCCGTCTCTCGCCTCTTTAGCTGCACTGTGTCTCACTTCTTTCTTCCGTTTGAGTGGAATCAGGAGAGGAAACCACTTCTCAGGAATATCTTTTGGGATAGTCATATTGGATCACTATTCACGGTATTTTGATTACCAAGTTTTGATTACCGCGGCTCTAAAGCCCGAGGCGGACCCGCGCTGCGACAGCACCTGGAGCGCAAACCAGCGTTCACCATCACCGGATACCAGCCAAGGATCACTTTCTACCATCATCTCTCGAGCATCACTCGTTTGCTTTTGTCGCAGGACTGCTGAGGTCATTTAGACTGGTGTAGTCTGGCTGTCTCCGGTGTAGGTCAAGAGCACTTTCTGTATTTGTTTTTTTACTGTTGCCGTCATCATCCGAAAAAAATCGAAAATAAATTTAAAAAAATCCCCCGTTACGAACTGTTTATCTAAATACAAACACTCCGGACCCCCGATTCCAAAAACACAGCTACATCACTACATGATTACAATAGATCTGCAGAGGCAGAATTTATGATACTTTTGATCAAACAAAAATAAACAGTAAGAAAATCCTCTGAGGTTCAATAAATAATTATTGATCTGTTGCACAAATAGTCCATTTTTTCGTTTAAACCTGGAGCAAAATATCTTCCGATTGCTCCAGTACGGCTAAATGAAAATCGACAGGAAGGTGACACTAAACATCTTTCTTATGAGTAAGACGCGCCGAAGGTGGCTTTGCGATCTGGGTGACTATTCCAGAGTACCGACATCGCACACATGCTTCTCACAAAAACACAGACCAGCGCCGGGCAAATCCGATGCTGCTTTAGACATTACATAATGCAGACGGCTCGCGATTTGCAGAGGAAGTAGCCAATAGCAGTCAGCCGGCGACGTTGTCAAGGCAACTGCCTCTGCAATGGTGTGGGAGAGAAACAGGTCACCGGACGAGAGAACCCTTGCCATTTTGTGTCTTCGCCCGACGGGGAGGTGCGGTCGCCTTGAGTCACTTTGAGCCAAAGTGGCTCCAAATGTAGCGCAGTCGCACGACTTCGCAGTTGCACTGCGCAAACGGACTGGGCCGAGCAGGTGCCCGTGCACGTGCCGAGGAGACGGTGCTGTTAGGTTAAGGACAGGACGCCAGACATGCGGCTATATTTATTTACGCATTAACGCACGTGGATGCAAAATTGTAACTTCTACTGCGTATTGCTGCACAGAGCAACAACAGTATATATCCTAATACATGGTTAAGTGATAAAATGTTAGTGTTCATCCCAAAATTACTGGACAATCGCAAAAATACTGTTGCATAGCCAAGGGCGTAGGAGAGACTTTGATATGGGGGTGCGTGTGTGGGGGGGCACAACTTAATAATTGCTATGGTCAATTTATTGGGGGGAGGGGGGGATGAAGCATCATTAAATATTAGGGGTAACACACCCCCCACTCTCACATGCCTATCCACAGCATTGACCTCATTTCAAAACAATGTTCAATGTAATATACCTAAGATAATCCATTGCAGTCCAATAACGGAAAATGCCATTTGTGTGATATGAACTGAGAGAATGTGAAGAAGTATATTACTGATAAATGGATTTTTGTCGTGACTCTTGTTATAGGCGATCAGTAATCCACCACAAGCATAATCCAAATCCATTTTAATAGGGATAGGGCAGTAACCACGTACTTAAGAAATAGGTGGGAACAACGTCCCATATGGTCAGCCAAAAGTGCTGTACAATGTTAATGATAATGATGTGGTCATTATCATTAACAGATATAATGTGATTTTTGTGTTACCCAGCCATGAGGAAAGGTTTAAACTGACCTGGAGGAGGCTTCTCTTTGAACATCTCCACTCACAGGACGTCACACCACAAAATCCCATGGGAGAATCTATGCAGGGCAAAGGGACGGGCACAGGAAAAACACAAATCACAACATCAGCAGGCTTCCAGCAATCAATGGGGGCAATTAGGCTCATTTGGCAGCATTGGCTTTTTTAACTCTAATATGGGCTATGGGACCACCAGATCATTCAGGTACAATGTTAATACTCTTTATGTGAGCACTCAATACTCTCTGAAATAACTTCAAGAGCTCAGAGTGCTGTTTTAAAAAGTTTCTGTCAAATAGAATGGATGCAGGAAAAAAAACAACCAGAAAAAAAATAAATAAAAAGATCAGGTAGGTCATGATTGAGCTTGAAAATATACAAAACAATACACATGACTAATATTAGGCTTAAATGGATAGAAGATTTCACAGATTTTAAAGTAATGGAAACTATCAAAAAATGTTCTAATCGTTTTTGAATTTCAATCTGAAAATACAGTTCAGGATAGCTTTTGCCCACATAGGAAGCATATGTTTAAGCTGTAATGAAATATTTATTAGAAGATGTACAATATTCAAGCTGACAGTTTTTACATCAAGAATCACAGACTATTTTCAGTTCCTCTTAAGTACCCGTTTTTTGGTCTGCTTACTTTCATTGTAAACCAGCCAGGAACCAATTGATCTGTACTGAAATCAGGCCGAGACTAAGCAAATGCTCTCCTAAGCAAGGAGAGGTCTGAAGGGTGCTTATTCTACATAAAATTGCATAAATTGTATTCATTTAATGGATGATCTTTTTGATTGTTTTTTTAAAATTACTGTTGTTCTACATCAACTGCTCAGCTTGTTAACTTTTTTTTAAATTCTGCAATACCCCTTTATATTTTACTTAAAACTATTTACTGATAAATGAAGACAAGACAGATGGAATGCCTAATGTGTGTGAGTGTTTAGATACAATGTTGGACAATGACCTTTCTATAAAAGAAGTTTTTTTTTCCCATTTCAAAGCTGAAAATCTTAAAAATTAAGAATAACTTGCCCTTTAAAGGATAAAAAAAATTAATCAACAAATTGAAATGAAAAGAGAAAATGCTGGTGTAACCACTCATGTAACCACCCTGGAAACATGAAGTGAAACCCTGAAATGATCATGTACTACTTCTACACACCTTACTCATTTGGCCACCAAAGCAGCAGCACTATCTGCGCGCCGAATTCTCACAGCGCTGCATGACCCCCGAAAAAGCAATCAAGTAAACAAGGTGTCTGAGAGCTTACAAAGCACAAAATGAAAAGAAACTGCAACACCTCGGGTCTCAGTGCAGTTACGTCATGCCACAGCCTCCCCAGGAAGGCGCAGGCCATTTTAAAAGGGCACAGCTAGATGTAAACCGTCACTCTCTGATATGTTATTTACTTAGCAGATGCTTTTATCCAAAGCGACATACATTTATTTTTTATTTTTGACAAAGCAGGGTCAGACAGCCCCTGGAGCAATCGAGGGCTAAGGGCCTCAGACAGGGGCCCAGCGGTGACATCACTCCACAGACCCTGAGATGTGAGCCAGTGACCTTTCTCTCACAGACATAATGTCCTAACTTACGGAGCCACACGCCGCCTACGTTTCATTTTTTGCAAATGCTTGCATTTTCTCCCTGATAATGGAAGAACAGCAAGACAGGCAAGTTGATTCTGAAGAATCTCATCAAGGACACAAGCCATGCATCCTTCACAGCAATGGCGTATTATATTGGGGATTGCACAGTGCAGCACTGAGAGGCTTCACAGTTAAATACACCAGGCAGCCAGCATTACTGTACATTTACAGTAAGCAGAAGACTGTTGCAGGCGACAATGTGCCGATCTCATTGGTCAAACTACATGCTGGGAAGGTGAATAACTGAATTACTGATAATATTATGGTCCAGGACAGGCTCAAATTGTAATTTTGGTTGTATCACTTGAAATCATAGGGAAGGCGTAATATGCTTAATATATACTGTATATTTTATTTTATGCTTAAAATAAGGATTCAGGCTGTACCTTTCCTGTTCTCAGATATCGTTGGATTTTAATTGCATGAAGATGGACTTGTAATATGTGGAATTATTTACTGTGATTTGATGTCATTGTAATAAGAAGTATAAATAAATTGAAAAGAATTGAAAGAATTTTAGTACAGACTGCCCCTGACTAACAACTGGGTTATGATCCGACAACCAGGTGGTACGTCGACATGGACGCATGTCAGAATCTTTCAGGTGTGAGAATGGGGCTGGGAGATGCACGTCAGGTTGGGATAGTCACGCTAACAGTACAGTACAGTATTTTCCCACGGTAACTGTTGTACAGCTCGCAGCGAGTACCAGGTGGCTTAGCTCTGCCGGGTGTATGGCTGCTTGCAATTTATTTTTACAGACATATACAGTCAAACCTCCTTTATCCGGGCAGAATGTGCCAAGGGGTGCCCGTAAGTAAGAAATGCCCGTAACTTAGAACATGAACGTAT
>JAODKN010000134.1:13403391-13428427 GCA_026774425.1 Petrocephalus zakoni | reverse complement strand
ATGAACCAGCAAGCTTCCTAATCTACTGAGCAGTACACCACCCAAAATCCAAAACCTCTATCAATAATGTCTAAAGAAACTGAACCTGAACTTATTTACAAATGCTGTCCATACCCCTGTTATTCCTGGTTATAGGCTGAATAAAGAGATTACCATAAATGGAAGGATAGATGATTGAATGGAGAAGGGGATTCTGACACCCTGGTTATTTATTGGTAGTCTGCAATGCCCATTAAGCTCAGAAGCTGGGAGCCTTCTAGACCGATCATTTACATATTCAGGAATTACAGGTTTGACAGTCTAAATGCGGCAGGATGTTTTCCTATACTCATCACGCCTGAAAATCCTTAAATACTAATACTCATCACAAAATTTCATGTTGCAGGTCATTTAACACTGGTAATACCTAATGAGTCATAGCCAGGGATTGACATAACTAGTATCCAAGTACGTAGTCATGGTATAAAGATTAAAATGTGCGGACAATTCCCGACATAACAGCGCAAATGCGCACAAGAAATTCGCACCCATTTTAACCGTTAGACCACAAATGCGTACTTGCGTAGCAGTTATGTCAATCCCGGGGCATTGCTCAAAAGAAAATTCCTGTGATAGATTAATATTTTCTATTTGCAGAGGGCCATGACTGAACTCCGTAGTACCTACTCAGATTAAGAGTCCAGGAAGCAGTCAAGAGGGAACTCCAAATTGGTAATCTCATGAGACCTTAAAATTCCCATCCGAATACCTGCGTGTGTACAAAGATGACAGGCAGCAATGTGATACTTCTACGAGTTTCTCTTGTCGACCCTAACGGCATAGCCCTGCTCCACTTCCACTGTTACAGTGTGCAGTGACCGCAGAAGAGCATGACCAGGGGTCTTTATAAGGGGAAGCAACACTTCTTCCTGAAAGCCTGCCCTCCAACACACCATGCTGATGCTAGCAGTGAGAGTTTAGGGAGGACAAAGATGCAGCTGGAAGCAACTGCCCCCCTCAGCACCGAAGCTCAGTCTCACAGATCACTGCAGCCCGGCCGGAGACGTCTCTGCCAAGCTTTGTTTCCCCTACATGTGTTACAGTATGCAAGAAGAACTCCTCGCTATGTTTATACAGGAAGTTGTAAACCTCTGCTAACCCCAGGGAGTTTTCTTTGCATTTCTATCCACCACCTGGGACTCCATTAGAAAATCGCTGCAAACATTTTTCCTCTTACTTTGTAATATCTTATAAGATAAAATTATATATTATACTGTATATATTACTCTTCATAGAGAAACCTGGCGCTGGTATTTTCTGCCATAGCAGAAATTATATATGGGTTAATCATATTCAAAATATGTATTTTTTTACATTCCTGTACCGAATACAAAAATAGAATGCCCCACAATAAAATATTAAATTCACCAGGATTTCATCTGCCTTCACAAAAACTGGCCTCTTACAGCAATAAAAAGGACAGAGCAGAGTCGCGGGATTTCTAACTGCTGACAGTAGCGTTCCACAGGCAGAGAAACAACGTGTGGAAATTCTAACTGATGAGCCCCGTTAGAAGTCAGAACACTTGGACATTAAAGCTTTGATGGCAGCCCGCACCACCCTCCCTGCTCTTCAAACACTTTGCACAGTGTCTAGCCTAACCAGCATCATATCAGCCATGCCAATGTTTCAAAGTATATCGCCATGCACAGAACATCCAGTTAAGGAAAGATCAAAGCGGCTGAAACAGCAATGTGTTTTAAGTGTAAAGGCAGACTCATAAGACTCTGGTGTGCATGTGCATACACCAAAGTACTTAGAGCAACATAAACTGCCTAAGGAAATATCCATGAACGTAAATGGATAAGTGTCGCGCCTTGCTAAATTAGCAAAACTCATTACACGCAGAAATTGGAGACGAATAATTGTGCACTATTAGATTATCTAACAAGAAGAATCTGACAGTCGTCGAAGGCTCCACTCTGTCTGTGTAGGAGGATGGCACCTATTTAGCAAGAATTCGTTTTCCGTGACAGAATGAAAATTAAATTAATAGGAAAAAGACAACAAAATTAACATTAAAATGAAAGGCAGGAAGGGGTTTAATTATATCTGAAGTCAGTACCCTGCTGTTTCTGTCTAGCAAGTTTTATAAATGAATATCTGTCTGGTTTAGGAAAACAATTTTCTAAATTAGCATGGAGTTAAATGCATAATTAGTTTCTAATAAATGAACTTCATCTGTCATTTGTACAAGCACATAGGATTTCTGTAGCTTCTGCATATCCCAGCTCTCCCTCCTTTGAGACATACACAGTATAGAATAAAGGTCAGGGTCACAGGACAAGGCGAGTCATTTAGCTCACACCCCTGGAGAATCTTTTGGGGTTAAGGGCTCACCTCAAGGGTTGAACAGTGACATGCTTATTCTGCTGACCACAGGATTTGAACCGATGCCCTACCAGGCTCAGTCACAGAGGTCTAACATGCTAAGCCATACACCAGCACAGCTACATTAAGCAGCCATTTGAATAAGACAGTAAAACTGCTGTTTAAAAAGTGTCCCTGTCTTAAAGACCACAATGTTTACATCAGGACGAGGAGAACTGAGCATGTACCTTTAAGAATGTAAACTGTGGCTGCACTTGTTTGGAGCTAATGTAGAAATAAAGAAGCCACCCTCTGGCTTTCCTGCTTGCTGCATGATGTTGCCCACAGAAAACCCATCATGATAGATGAGGAATCCAAATCAATATAGCAAAGAAACTGCAGACACCTACAGATATGGGTATCCTATCAGGCTCAGCTACACATTCTCTGTCTCTCGCTCTCTCCCGAGGCTCCAGGCTGCCTGTGTGAACCTCAGGGCTGGAATGACCTTAAGCAAGCAAAGGAATTAAAGACCGAGGGATGCAGTAATTTCATAAGCGCTTGCTAAAGCACCTTTCTTGGCCGCTGCTCAGAATTCCTTCCTACTCACGCTGGAGTCTACGACAGGAATTTGAAAAATAAAGGACCAAAACCAAATCCCCGCTAAATAACCTTGCACAAACTTGGCATTAACGGCAAGAGAGTTCTGAAGAGGGCAAAGACTAGAGAGCATAGAATCTGTACGGGGGGTTTAATGAATGCGCTGCTGTACTGTACGCCACACAGCAATTCCCCCACTACTACAGTCAAATAACTAGCGCCTCGAAGATACGCACACGTACAAATCAATGACCACATCAATCACATGGCCCAGAAGAAAGAGGCACTATTAATGCCATTCTTATAACATGATTTAGAGAAATGCAATGTGGGGGAAAAACGGAAATGGTCTTCGCAAACATTTTAATGACATTTGGATTCTAATTAAACGTTTCATGCTCATCCACGAAATATTTTCTCTTTGTTCGCAAGCCAGTTTTATTCTAATTTAATCACAGACTTCTGCAGCATCAAACATCCACAGCTTCATTCATTACTTGAGGAAATACAAACAGCTATTATATATATACACACACACATATATGTATGTATGTATGTATGTATGTATATATATAATAGCTGTTTGTATTTCCTCAAGTAATGAATGAATATATATATATATATATATATGTATGTATATATATATATATATATATATATAATGTCCCCATAACACGTGTTTTACAAATAAGAGATCTTCCCCGCACATGTTCCTCTCCTGCGACAGTCGCTCTGCACCCCGAAGTTCACACCAATAAGACATAAGGACATTAAAAGTATCAGCGGGGATGGTGCGGGTCTGGATGGAGTCAGCGCCGCTACCAGCGCCCCAGGAGCCGCAGTCCCGTACCGCTACAGCTCAGCTCCCCGCTTTGATTAGACGCAAACGTGGATTAACGGCACGGATGGCTAACCAGGGAAAGGCTAACCAGGGAAAGATCCACAATATTATAGGAGATAATTGCCGCTATATTTTTATTAAAACTGGGCGACGGCATCACCAGGCTCGCACAGCTATATATCGGAAGCGGCTTGTTACAGCTGCCGAAGAAAAAGCAGAAAGTCTTTTCGTGAACAAGTTAGCGCCGGCTACGCTTTCGCTATTCCTTTGATAAGGTAACTGTCTAGTCATCTGCTTTTGACCCAGACATCCTCCGGGCAAACAAGAATGAGGTACTTTCCGATTTAACAGCTAGGCCTGACAAAAAAGAGACTGCGCACCCGTCCGTGCACATCAATGGCAGGGCAGCCAGCTAGGCACCTATCTGACATTAGGCACCGTGCACATTGACAAAAAACAGGCTGCCACTTAAATAGGTTACAAGCTTCTGTCGCCCTACTAAAGAATGAAAAATTAAATTAACATCCTAGTCCGTGCATACACGGGTGGCTGGTTTGGGACAGTATTAGGGTTAAAGGCTCCCCCCCCCGCCCCCGGCCACCAACTTTGGAGGGTGTCCGCTAAATGGCAGAGACGCGCACGCCAGATGCGGACGGGGACACTGCGCTGGCGCGCGCTCATGTGCGCGGCGAGGGCTGCAATGTGCCAGCAGCCGCATGGCGCGGTGTGCAATGCAGCCAGCGCTGGCGTTACAAAGTGCATGCTCCAAAGGCTTCAAGCAACAACAACAACAGAAAGATTTCTGCAGATTTAGTGACGGCATTATCGAGGACGAATGGCTGACGCACGCATGAGAGATCTAAACACCACCAGACCTCAAGGTGCTAAGACGGAAATCCTAATAACGGGCAGCATCACAGTGCAATACTTCTGAATGTCACCGGTAACAGTGCTGGTGTGCGCCTTACCTTTTTCAGGTCCTCACGTTTGTATCGTTTCTTAGCGACATCTGCTCCCCACTTCTCTCTTCTTATCCGTCACCCGAGGTGTATCCCGATTCAGTTAAGGCCACATTGGTGATAGAGAGGTCTTCTGGCACTAAAGGTCCTACTAACCCATAAGCAGTCTGCGTAAATGAAAGTGTGTTTTGACACACACCAAAACCTCTACAATGGGAAACGAGGGAGGGGGGTTAAAGGGAAGGAGGGCGGTGTTTATGTCCGTATCTCTCCTCCCCTCCATGAATCTCCGGAACACAAGAGTATCATCATTTTTCCCTCTTATTACTACCCACGGGGCCTGCGCTAACTGCAATTCATTATTTGCTCCGGTGGGCCGTATTATTTTATTGATTTATTTATCTGACTGTGACGGCAAGGTTGAAGTGTGGAAAAAAATATATATTCAAAATGAACGGTGTAGGGTTTGCAAGGTATTGTTTACAGGTTTAAAAAATAATGATGATATAATAAGACGTTGATTGTGGATTTCGTGTGTGTTACACATTGTTGAAAATGATGATTAAAAACTGCTTAGCCGTGTATTACAATTCCTAACTCCAGAAATCAAACAGTGAACCAAAAGCTCCCCCTTCTGGTAACAAAAAATAATGATGTCTTTTTCTGATACAGAAACCCGCAAGCGTGAACGTGCTTCACTTAACCACCAGCAATTCAAAGACTTGCAATAATGAGAATTTGCCCATCTAGATTTTTCACACATAGTAATTGTGCGTGCCAAAGCGCGTGTGCCCTGCGATGAGCTGGCATCCTGTCCAGGGTATTCGTCCCCATACCTTGTGACCTCGGGTGACTAAGCTCCATTTACCCGGCGACCCTGTAGTTGATAAGCGGTTGGAAAATGGATGAAAGGATGGATTTGACCTCCTGAACACCATGATACCTGAACTGTAAATGAAATACATTTACCTATATTTTCAGGGGTCTCACATCATTTAAAGCAATGCATTAGATCAGGGCGTTTCATAAAAGCAATACATTTGATTAATTTCATAAGTTGTAGAAGGAATAAATTAGAGAAAATATCAGTGTAAGCACTGGTAGCACAGTGCAAGAATTTCACTCTGGTATATATTCTGGGCGTATATTTTGCCCTCATATATGACTGCAGTTATTTGTAATTTTCTGAATTCTCTGTTCTGTTATACTTAATTGTTTTATAATCAGGTCATTATGTTTATTGTGCAAATAAGAACATTAAATTCTCGATTTATTAAAACATTTATAAAAAAATATTTAAAATATGTTAGGTATCCACTTCACCTCTGGATGTATTAATGTGAAGAATTGCGTGTCGCACAGTACATAAAGGACGACGGGGAAGAGGGAACCTTGGCAGTTTTGGCCAAATGGGGGTCCCGAGGGTAGATTATATATTGTATATTTAGACATCCACCTTTTGTAAGTTCAGTGGTCCTATTAGGGTAGGTAGTCATAGGAGGGGTATTTGTGGGCCATATTCCCCCCCCCCCAACCCAAATGAGCTGTTGTGGCCTCCGCAATGCAGCCCATTGAAGACAACATCTTTAATTTAATTACATTTTTTAATAAAGGCGTCCATCCTAAGAAATAAGCCCCCCCGCACATTCCATAGCCATGCCCCCAGGAGAGGCCCAGCTCCACGCCTCCCAATCGACAAGCTTTACCGTCGTCACCCCCACATCCCTCCCTCCTCCCTGTCACATTTATTGGCTCTGGCTCCTATAGGCTGACATCACTAATCCCAGTTTTCATGCAACTTCCCCTCTTGTCCATCCTTTGTTAAGGCATGAAGGCTGCTTGTATTGTACTGGTATTTGACAAAATCCATGGCTAATTTATTTTATAGCTCAGCTTTGTCAGAGTCTAATACCAGACAGAGATAATAAAGCTCAGCACAGAGCCGGTGGAACGGACCCCAAAGGGGTAATGAAAAGCCGCAGCAGCTCTGAGACAGAAGCGGAGATTACAGGACATTTTACGATTCAGCGGAGGGACAATTAATAATTCAATGAGAACTTTACGCTACATTAAGAGTTTCCATCTTCCAAATGCTTACTTGATCAGGGTCACAGGGACATAAAAAATTTGAATCAATAATATATAACAGAAAGTCAACCCGCAACAAGTATGGAAAAGTGTGAATTGAAGATCAGACATCTAATCATAACAACAAATATTATATGTTACAAGATTCAAGATTTCTTCAAGATTCACGTTGTCAAAACAACAATATACACAGTATATGTCGTATTGAAATGTTTCACGGAGGCTCTACATGGTGCATTTATAAAGAATGTAAACAATACATATAGGACAGGAAAGGTAACCAATAAATCTAACAAAATTTTAGTAAATAAAAATATTTTATTCTAAGTAGCTAAAAACAGGACAGACACAAAACAAAGTGCGAGGGCGAGTAAAACTGACAAGTGAAATGTCGATGAGTGCAAATTGGCATGAAGTAGATATGTTTATGCAAATGTACTAATGTGCGATAGAGGTGTGCAAATGAACATTTGTGTTAAGGTCCAATCTTTAGCATTTTGTTATCTGTGTCTGCAAACGTCTTTGTGTTCTTGAGTTTAACAGTCCTTTTGTGGCAGTGAGTTGAGGGCTCTGACTGCTTGGGGAAAAAAGCTCTTGCAGTGTCTAGCAGTTCCTGTCCTGATACTGCGGAACCGTCGTTCAGATGGAAGGAGAGAGAACATGTGCATCTGAGGGATGTAAAGTCTTTCACTATGCCGTTTCCATGGCGAATCTGCGCGTTTTTCGTAGAGGTGGGAGATGGCTGGGAGAGGACCCCAATGATTCTCTCCGCTGTCCTCACACTTCGCTGCAGCTTCTTTTCAGTGGCGGTGCAGTTTCCAAACCAGACTTTGCTGACTGTCTCAGCAGCAGATCCCTTGATGTACAGTGGGGTCACCGGGCTCTTCCTGAGTTTTACAATTGAGAGACAGGTTGTTATTTGGACACCAGCCCACCAGCTGTTCTGCCTCCTCTCCGTAACAGTGATATGGATCAACACTGACAAACTCTTCTGGAGTCCTCCCCCAGCCTAGAGTGTGAAGTAGGGGAACACTCAAGGCCAAAGGTCTCAAGCTGGTTCAAAGTGACCAGAAACTGCAAGCAATGTACAGCCTAAACCAGTATTTCTCAACCCAGTCTACATTTTTTTAAATTTTTAATAATTAAATTAGGCTGCTGGTGGAATTGAACAAATACATGGAATGGCTGGGGTTGCCCTCTACAAAAATTGCCACCATATTGTGGTGCAGGGGTCCGTGTGCCTCTGTGATCCTAGGAGTTATCATGTCAGGGGCAATTGCCCCTGGTAGGGTCTCTCAAAACATATTGGTCCCAGGTGAGCAGCTGAACAAAGCCCCCATGAAGGATAAGATCAAGGACAATGTGACTCTGCCCAGACCAGGCCAGGCCTGGGCGGGGGGCTCAAGGGTCAGTGCCTGGTAGCTGGGTTTCTACCCATGGGGCCCGGCTGGGCACAGCTTGTGAAGAGAACATGGGTCCCTACTCCTGTGGGCCCACCATCTGCAGGTGGGGCCATCGGGGTCTAGTGCAATGTAGATCAGGGTAATAGTTGGCGACCAAATCTGGATTTAGGCACATGGAATGTGACCTCTCTGGTGAGTAAGGAACCTGAGCTGGTACAGGAAATAGAGAGATACCAACTAGATCATCTCAACACATGGCTTGGGCTCTGGAACCAAACTCCAGGAGAGGGGCTGGACTCTATTTCACTCTGGAGTTGCCCAGTCTGGTGTGGGTCTACTTATAGCCCTGCGGTTTGTCCGCAGTACGAAGGAGCTCAACCCAGTTAATGAGATGGTTGCTCCCCTTCAACTTCGAGTTGGGGGAATGTTGTTTGTGCTTATGCACTGAACAGCAATTCAGAGTATCTGGTCTTTGATTGGGTGCTGGAAGGTGCCCCCTCTGAGGACTCTGTTGTTCTACTTGGAGAGTCTCAAATGGGTGTGACTGGGAGGAATGGCCTGCCCAATTTGAACCTGAGTGGTGCTCCCACAGTTTGTTCATAACGAGCACCATGCTGGAGCATAAGGATGTTCGTAAGTGCACCTAGCACCAAAGCATCCTAAGCCGCAGTTCGATTTTGTAATCGTATTGTCGGATTTATGTCTGCATGTTTTGGACACTCGGGTACAGAGAGGAGCTAAGCTGTCAACTGATCACCACCTGGTTTGCAGGGGAAGATGTCAGATAGTAGATCCATAGTGAGGGTATACTGTCAGCATCTGGCAGAGGCCCCTGTGCGGGAGATCTTCAACTCACACCTCCAGCAGAACTTTTTTGCATCCTGAGGGTGTCAGGGGACATTGAACCTGAATGGGCCATGTTCCGGAATTCTATTGCCGAGGTGACTGTGTGGAGCTCTGGGCATAAAGTTGTTGCTGCCTGTCGTGGTGGCAATCCCTGAACCTGGTAGTGGACACCAGCAGTAAAGGGAGCTGTCAGGCTGAAGAAGGAAACCTTTTGAGTTTGGTTATCTGGTGGGACTCTTGAAACAGCTGGCAGATACCGGCAGGACAAGCGGAATGCGGCTTTGGCAGTCGCTGAAGCAAAAACTTGGGTTTGGGAGGAGTTTGGTGAGACCATGGAAAATGACTTTCTGTCTGCCATGAAAAGATTCTGGCAAACCGTCAGGAGACTAAAGGGAAGAAGCAGGGCTTTACTCATGCTGTTTACAGCAGGGATAAAGAACTCAAAAAAGACTTCAAATAGGAATATAGTCAGAGAGTGGAAGGGGTATTTCGAGGACCTCCTGAATCCAACTGATATGCCTTCCTTGAAGAAAGTAGAGGTGAAACACTCAGAGGAGGTCTTACCCCTCTCTGTGGCAGAAGTCACGGAAGTAATCAAAAAACTCTTGGTAGTGGTAGGGCTCCGGGGGTAGATGAGATACACCCTTAGTTCCTGAAAACTTTTGATGTTGTTTGGCTGTTGCCTCTTCAACAATGCACGGCGGTTTTGTAGACAGTGCCTTTGGATTGGCAGACTGGGGTAGTGCTCCCAGTCTTTAAGAAAGGGAACTGGAGGAAGTGTTGCAACTTTAGGGGGATCACAATCCTCTGCCTCCCTGAGAAGGTCTATGCCAGGGTACTGGAGAGGAGGGTTCACTCATTGGTTGAACTTTGGATCCAGGAGGAATTATGCAAATTCTGTCCTAGTCACATAACACTGGGAGCACTGATTCTGTTCATAACTTTTATGGGAAGAATTTCTACCCATAGCCAAGGAGGGAGCCGGTCCAGTTCAGCGCCTTCTGCTTTTTGAAAATCATGTGGTCCTGATGGTGTTGTCAGACTGTGACCTGCATCATGCTTCGTGATGGTTTGCAACTGAGTGTGAGATGGCCAGGATGAAGATCAGCACCTCCAAATCTGACGCCATGGTTCTTGACTGGTAAAGGGCGGATTGCCCTCTCCTGGAGGGGATGAGTTGCTGCCTCATGCGAAGGAGTTTAAGTACCTGTTCACGAGTGAGGGAAGAAGGGAGCGGGAAGTCGACAGATCGAGCAGTGTAGTGTCAGCAGTAATGCAGATGTGGTACCGTTCTGTCGTGGTGAAGAGAGCTGAGCCAGAAGGCAAAGCTATAGATTTACTAGTCTTTGTATGCGTCTACCTTCACCTATGGTCACAAGCTTTGGGTAGTAGCCAAAAGCATGAGGTCACAGTTACAAGCAGCAGAAAATTGTTTCCTCCACAAGGTTGTCTGGGCTCAGTCTTAGAGATTCGGGAGGTTGTTGAGGTGGTCAGGGCAACTATCTAGGATGCCTGTGACCCAACTCCGCATAAGTGGCAGATAATGGATGGAAGGGTGGATGGATGGATGGATGGATGGATGCCTGGGTTGACCCTGAGGAGAGGTTTGGGAACTGAAATAGTGTTCTTCTTGCCATTCACCACTGTTAGTTTGCATGTTCTAAAGTTAAATTGTTCTTTTTTCTGAGCACCATACACTTACTCCCCAAATAGAAAATAGTCCACCTTAATGGGGACAGGGACAGACATTTGAGTCTCATTTCCTCAGGAGTCGTCCAGTTATACTTACCGGCAAACTCATTTTTCTTAGAAGAAGAAAGAGCTGTCAATCAATTGCAGTAGTAACACAGAATCACTGAAATGTAGCTCTTTATCTCAGGACAGCCTCCCAATGGCTCATAGAATGTGAAAAAGGTAACCCAACTCTACCCACACAACAGGGACCTTGGAGATGGGATGGGATATTCTGCAAAGCTCATCCATACAATTCAGAAAATTAAATGTTTTTGAGAACATTCTCCCAGCTTTTCTGACCAGTCCACACTGGCATTTATTTTACTATACAATCCTTTATGTAATGCTAATTAAAAATATACTAAAGGTCACTATGGAATGATTGACTTGGCAATATAAGAAAAGAAGGATGAGGTCCCAGTGCCATGAAAATAGTCAGGAAGGTATTTTTTTATTGATGATGTCATTTATTGCCAGAGTAATAAAGATAAAAAAAATGTGACCATCAATAACAGTCTGATATAGGCAGTGCTGGACTGAAAGGGTACTTATGCAGATCCTATACGAAACTGTGGGAAAACATCATTTGTTACAGGACCGAACAGGAAACTTACCGACATAGGGAATGGGGGCATAGACTTGAAGGTTTCCTGTTTATTCAGCTGGGAAAATCAATTAAGAAAAATAGAAGCAGCAGAATGGAGAGAGAGGAGAAGGGGAAAAAACATAAGATTTAGTCAAAGAATCTGTTACAAAGCATGCAAGGCCTCACAAAGAAAGGCTGGGAAACACAATACACAGCTCAGCTTAATTATGTGAAATGGGATTCAGGTGAGATCGACACTCCCGGGAAACAGAAGGAGGTAGTGCTGACGACCTGGGGCATGGGAGCCTGACAATACTGCATCATTATGCTTAGCTCAGGCCGTTATAGGCCTGTAGCCAGAAAACAATTCACACAGGGGTTCAGCAGCCTTACCGATAGGTCACACCCTGTATATTCTTTCTGCTTATATTAAAATGGCGCATATGGATGCACACTTGACCCTTCCACATTGCGGGGGTTAGGGGTGCAGGGCCCTCCGCGATCTGGAAAAAGCTGAGCGAAGCAAAATATTTAGGATTTTAGTGCAGTATAAGGCACTAAAACAGCAGCGAAAGAAACGAGAAAAGCAAGATGCAAAGATTACGGTGAGATTGTACTGTATTCTATTCTTTATTATGTGAGAGACTGCCGTAAGCACGCTTGGCATCCTCTAAACCAGCACTGTACATCTTATGTATTAGTGAAAACTTTTTGTGTCATCCGCAGCTTTCACAAAATTCCCATTTCATTTCTTATATTGATATATATCAAAACCGCATTGTGGAAAATGTCATGCCCCGCCCATGTTGCTGGCCAAGTGGAGCTCCGCCCCTGTGTGGCAGTACCAGCCACTCCCACTGCCTTACCTGCTCCTGCCCGTGCTGCCGGCCAAGCTGGCCCCGCCCCTCAGGAGCTCCGCCCCTGTGTGGCAGTACCAGCCACTCCCACTGCCTTACCTGCTCCTGCCCGTGCTGCCGGCCAAGCTGGCCCCGCCCCTCAGGAGCTCCGCCCCTGTGTGGCAGTACCAGCCACTCCCACTGCCTTTCTTTCCCTGCTGCTTGCTCCTGCCCCCGTGCGGAATGTCTCCAGCTGTTTCCCGTTCAGTCTCGTTAGTGGTGTATATATGTGTCTTGTTGTTTATGTTTCATTAGTCCAGTCATTGTTAGCTGTCACTCTGTCCTATTCCATGTGAAATAAAGTTCCCGAAGGGGCTCGTTCCGCAGTTCTGTGTCAGACTCTTCCCTTCCCTTGCCTTGCCCGCCTGTGACAGAAAGTCATGATGCAGAAAGGGCAACTGTAATTCAGTTGAACACTGACAATCTGATGAATATACATACAATTATTACATTCTTCTTTTTTTTATTTGGACATGTTTTACTTTCTCTTTGATTTTTGGCTCCATACTGCTTGTGGCACAATGCAAATTAGAGATTCCAGTCAAACTTGCTGATAGTGACACTTCAGCCAATCATAGGCGTGAGAATTGTTGGGGTGAAAATTTGAAGTTAGTTGACAGTCTTGATGTTTATCAGATATGATCAAACAAGTTTCGGGAAGCGGTCAAGCGAGTATTTTTACTATCTACCTTACGTTTTAATAGATTGTATTGCTTTTAATGTGGTCTTTGGTCCTGTTCAGCTAGCTTAAAGAATACTTTGTATATATTATGTATTTGCAGTGGTTAGCACTATTGCCTCAGACGTCAAGGACTTGAAAGGACCTCTGAGGACCTCTCCTCAGGGGCACCCCAGCCATTCTATGTATCAGGTAAATTTCACCACCAGCTCACTTAATTAACTGAATTAGTTAAATAACTGAAAGTGGTATTGATTTGCCAAACATGTTGTGCCAGTGGTTAAGTCATGATCCAAAGACACGGATTTAGGCTAATTAGCAACATGTAGTGTGTGATTTTGTATGTGACCTGTGTTGGACTGGCATCCTGTCTGGGGTGTGTGCTTGTCTTGTGCCTTGTGCTGTCTGGCATGGACCCCAGGCCTTCTCGTGAGCTTGTCTAGGATATGGAGCTGGACGATGGATATATACAAACAATTTTATTGTTGAATCATATTAGATATGTATTGAACAATTCAATGTGTCCTTATGCTAAATAACCACAATTCATTGCAAGGGTTGTCAACTTAAACAGTAAACAAGCACAAAATTTCATGTTTCAACATAAATTATTTATACAAAAATTATTATACAACTGAAGCACCATAATGTGAGTACGCCTTTGATTGCATTAACTATGGTTGCTTGCCCAGCCTGTTGGCATCACGGCAAATCTCATAAAGTAAGATTTATGCCTCTTATAGCTGCTGGGGATATTTTATGTTTCCAATCAAGAAAGAGCTACTTAAGGTAGATTTAACCAAAAGTTGTTGTTGTGGGGCTCTCTTTGGGTGCTTGGGTTCCCCTACTCAGTTCAAAAATATGCTGGGGTTAATTGGAGGTGTGCCAATGTGCCCGGTCACAGAAAATATATATTACTAATAATATGAAATAGTTTTATGCAAAAGGATACAAAAAGTAAAGTGCAATGTAATTCTTTTTTAATACATTTCTATAAGCAATCTAATAATGTTATAAGCAATAAAAATGTTAGAAAGATCCACCGATAAAATTGATAGTATATGCTCCAAGTCAAATTCAGTAAGAATCCGAATGGATAATATTATTCTTTAGGACTCTGAATGCCAGTTTTAGACTACCAAAAAGGACTATAGTTGCTTCTCTATAAAATATTTCGGTATATAAATAAAATATTTTAAGGGTAGTTTTACTTTAATGAGCATTTGATCTGGTTTAAATCTGTGAAATGGAATGTTTGGCCAACTTAGCTCTGATCTTATCAGATCCAATGCTCTGCATTAGTAACACCAGTTCATTTCCACCACTCTTTCCATCACAGGAAGTCCTCCTTTTCCTTTGGCGGCTTCTCTTCCACATGCACCAGCTGTTTCTCTGGGTTTTTGGTGACCGGGATGCCAGCCGGGCTCACGTCCGGCTCTGGGTCGGAGTCGGGAAGGTGCCACTGGATGAACATCAGATACATGCCTGATCCGACGGTGCCGCCCAGCATAGGGGCCACCAGGGGAACCCAGAACCAGTAATTAAAACACCTGTGAGGTCACAGGCAGGAAGAAATCAAAATCTCCCATACACATTGGCGAAGAAGCAAATAATAAAATATTAAATAATAATAAAATATTAAAGTATTTAAAATATTTAACTTTATTTACTTCCTTATACTACCCTTAACCCTTTATACTACCCTAAAAAATAAGCAAATACATTTTAATATTAACATTGATTTTATAAAATGCTAGCAACAGAAGTTGTTTTTTTTTTTGACTCAAGGTTGACACTCGCTGGGAATGAATTGTTCTTAACTCAGCTAAAAGGCACACAAAAGAGCAAATAATATTACAATCGGGCTTCAAAAAAGAGACGGGGAGCAGAATACGCACGTGAAAACCTCGGTGCCCCAGCCGGCCGTCAGCGTGAAGAGTCGGGGCCCCAGGTCTCTGGCTGGGTTGATAGCTGCCCCACAGTTGGCAGACAAGGAGATGGAGATGCCCAGGACCACGGCGCCCACAATGGGGGGCAGCAGAGCATCTGGAGCTGGGCTGTTCCGCTTGTCATCCAGGGGCAATATGCATAGCAGCAGAATCGCCGTGCCAACCACCTCCATACAGTATGAAATCTGTTAGATTCTAATGCGAGCCCATAAATCTAATAGCTTTTAGCTGGAAAAAATACTTTGTAGATAAACTGTGCTATAAGACACATAATATGCTGGCTCAGTGGGTAATATGATTGCCTGACAGCTCCAGAAATGAAGGTTTGAGTCCTACCCCCGCACTGCTGTGTGTGTGTGTGTGGGGGGGGGGTTTGCATAGATCAAATTTGAGGACAAAAATGTCCCCAAAGTGTGGTAAAAACCTGAAATGTCCCTACTTTTGAGGACATCTTTTCAGGTCCACATTTGGATAACCTAGATTTTATAAAAAATTCTGGGAATGAAAAAACAAAAATTGCCAGAAGTCTTATATTTGGGTTGGTTACTTATGGTTAAGGTTAGGGCTGGGTTTGGGTTAAGACTGTCATGACTGGGATTAGGGTTTTTCTCATAGAAATGAATGGAAGGTCCCCATTTAGATAGGTATGCAAGTCTGTGTGTGTGTGTGTGTGTGTGTGTGGAGTTTATATGTTCTCGTCATGGGTTTCTGGCATTGTCCCTGTGTTGTGGATACTCCTGTCAGTTAGGTGATATAGTGCAGTGTTTTCCAATCTGGTCCCTGGTCCATGTTTTTGCTCCCTACCAGACAGTCCACATTATTTCCCAGTAGGGAGCTGGGAGGGAGCAAAACATGGACTGTTTGTGGGCCCCCAAGGACTGGATTGGGAAACACTTGTATAGTGTGTGACATAATTACCTTACCCTGTGCTTGGTGGGATTGGTTCACTGTGACCCCTAGCTGAATAAGAGGATGAAAGCTTGTTGGATGTACTATATACATAGAGAATGTGCATTAAATTATGCGGATATAATAATATGTACCTGGTTTGGTAACTTAAATATTCACAGTTCTGCTGTTATGTTTCACACAACCAAACATTACATAAGCTTGAAATGTCATTTTATAATATTTTCGCATTTATTACAGGTGACACTTATAGTTCTTTAGCAAATGCTTTTATTCAAAGGTAAGTTCTTTAAGGTTAAATAGTCCCTGGAGCAATTGAGGGTTAAGAGCAAAGCTCAAGGGCCCAATGATGATACCACTCTGTGAACCAGTGACCTTCTGATCACAAGCACAAACATACACTGATTAACACACTGCCCCCAGCTGAGCAGTTGAAGGTGTGTTTTGCTACAAACATCTTAATACATGTTGGGTCAGTACTACTCTGGTGTAGTAAACATTACTAATGCATGTTTAACTTTGCAAAATGTCATTCATTTACATTCTTTCTGGGAGATAAGGTTGTGTATTACAGTCAGCAGCTTGCTTGAAATATACGTTCAAACAGCCAGAGGCATTTTGATGTGCAGAGTGGAAGACGTTTCCCTTTCACTAGTAACTGATTTCAAAGCAAGAATTTCATATGCGCTACGGCTGAACTGCTAGCAAATTTTTGAATTACATCCATCCATCTATCGCTCCATCTTTCCTAACTGCATATTATGTTCAGGGTCACGGTGATCCAGGAGCATGTCCCAGGTAGCACAGGGCAGGGAACACCCTGGACTGTATGCCAGTCTATCCCAGGACACAACCTATGGGCAATATAACTTACCATATACAGTACTGTGCAAAAGCTTTTGGTAGTCAAAAAAAAAATTTAAGGCTATTTATATTGGTTGTAAGTGTATATTTACTCAATATTTACTCAATATTTACTATATTATTATGTGCAAATGATCAGTAACACAATAAAAACTAACAGGAATTTCCCTTCTTTTCTAAAAAGTTACTGATATCTTGTTGGATGGCTAGATGGACACCGCTTCAGGTCCCAAACCTCTCCTCAGGGGCACCCCAGCAATTCCATGTATCAGTGAAATTTCACCACCAGCTCACTTAATTAACTGAATTAGTTAAATAACTGATGGCATTGAATTGCCAAACATGGTGTGCCAGTGGTAAAGTAAAAAATACATGGGTATATTGGAGGGTTCCTGCAAAAACTAGGGTGACTGTAGGAGAGATTTTGAAATGGCTAAGCTGACACAATTTGACAGGCATAATATGACTAATTTGACTGCCTAAGACTTTTGCATAGTGCTGTACATTTACCCTGGGATGAAGCCAAAATACCTAAAGTGAACTGTGTAAATTCAAACCACCAACCCTGGAAGCAACCCACTGTGCTATCTTTTGATTGATGGGGTTTAATAATTCACTTTCAAGAGACCCTATTCTCCAGGCCCTGCCTATCAGTACTGGAAGTTGATACAAAACCCCATAATAAGATAATAGTTACCTCTCTTTACAGGTATAATTTGGTTTAATGTACAGTATTCTGCTGATAGATTAACAGGTGTGCATGACCGTGCCAGATGACTCAAGCTGTAATTGTCTCAGTAAGCAAAAATCATCCCTATCTATACATCAAATATCTGGATGTCTTTCATCAACTGTACCTGGTCAAAGAAACTTCTCCACAAAGCCAGAGTGTCAGAGGGGTATGTTGCAAAGATGGAAGCAGTTTCATTGGGCCCAGTGACGGTGAGTTGTCCCCCGCTGTACACCATTATGGCATCTAAACATGACAGAGAGAACATGTAAAGAAAGGGTACAAAAGGACACAGTGATGATATACTTTCCTCTGGAAGCATGATTCTTTGTTTTGAGCAGCCAAAGCACGCTAGATCAGCACCGCGTTGGCGAGCCTCACCGTAGTAAACAATGAAAACAACAGCAGAGGCCAGATAAGCACCCAACACCTGCGAGAGGCTGTATGGGAGCAGCTTCCTCCAGGGCAGCCGGCCCAGGAAGCAAAAGCTGAAGGAGACAGCGGGGTTCAGGTGAGCCCCTGTAGGAAGAGGACAGTGCAGCACTCGTGAAACAGCGACCTTTTCAAAAGACTCAGACTGAATGCTGGTCAATGTCATTGTGTCTGCAGATGGTTATTATTTGCACCAGTAGTGAATTTGTAAGCCTTTACTTGGGAGTCTGATTCTAATGAAAATAATTAATCAATAATTAATCAATCAATCAATCAATCTATCTATCTATGTGTCTGTCTAATTACTCTGTCTACCTGCCTGCCTGTCTGTTTGTCCGCCTGTCTGTCTGTCTGTCTGTCTCATCTATTTGTTTGTTTGTTTATTTAAACTAATTAGTGTACATTTTGTATACATTTCAGGTGAAAATAAAGCCCACATAAAGCAGTTCTAACAAAGCCCCTTATATTTCCTATAATAAATGCCAGCACTTGCATCAAATAATACTGTTCTTCGCAATTGCTTCATGAACATTTCATGAACATTCTCAAGACTATAAGAGCATTTCTCAAAACAGTTCATGCATATAACCTAACACTATGGTTTAGCAGCAGAAGCCTGTAACTTACCCAAAACAATTAGCTCATGTCTCAAAAGCAAATTATTCCACCAATGAATTAGTCAGTGCCACCGAAATGAAAAGTACAACCTGCATCTTTTTAACCATGAGAGTCAAAATGCTTACATACATTATCAGTATGTCAGTGTAAGTATGCTCCAGAACTCCACGATTCTGAATCACACTTGTTCCTACTTTGTCATTGACTGATCATTTTTCTTAAGCCAACTGATACTTATTCATACCAAAACCACCATTTTCAACATTGCAAGGCTCTACATTATAGTATGTAAAGACACATTACAATAGCAAACACAGCCCCCAATAACACAAAAACAGCAAAATAGCAATAGAAGAACAATAAAATGACAACAAAATTGTGTACAATGAGAACCAAAAACACAACGATGGTGTATCACTCTAAATTATGGAATATATTTTTAAATCATTTTGAAAGCTTGGTTAACTGTTTTGCATGTTGTGAGTAACACGATGATCACATATATGCATAGTTTTGTGTGTGAAATTATTACAATGAGAAACGTCTATTTTGAGTAACAAGACTAAAGAAACAGAAAATTGTGCCAAATGATGACAGTTGTACAAAACCATTTGCATATATGCACTAAAACATTGTGTCCACAACTTGGACACAAAACAACATTGCAGAAGTGACATTATGGTGTGGGGATTACACTAGCTGTTTTGCAAATGTCAATTGTCATTTGAGAAATGCTCCAAATCATTCGAGAAAAACAGTAAAAACAAACGGAACTGAAACATAACATAAGTTTTGGGGGGTTGGGTGAGTGAGGTCATTCGTCATGGTTACCTGAGACTCCTCTGGAGAGGTACATGGCAGACATGACGCCCACAGCGAAGGCCATGTTGGTGGAGAGAAACTGGCCCTTCGTCTCCCTGCTTGTTTTTACCTGAGCCCCGGCAGCGCAGCCGAACACCTGCAGGGGGAGGAGAGAAATGAGGGAGACGAATGAGGGAGCGGACGGGTGAGTAGACATGCAGGAACGACAGGAGGAGTGTAGGCTGGGAGGGATGGGAGAAACATCTGAAGAACAGAGAGAAAGTTTAGTGGCAGCATTTATGTAAAAATCTGTAGGAAATAAAGGAGCAGGTGTTCCACAGATTCCGGAGCACTACTCCGGGAAGCCACAACAGATTTTGGGCTCCATGAAAGTACACAGTCATATTGAACCCCCAACCCAATCAATTATGTTCCAAACTTTTTTTTTGAACTGAAGCACAGACATTGCTGATGACACTCCTCAATGAATGTTCTCAACTTGCTTGAGTCAATATCCACCAGCATAAAAAATCAAAAAATCTTTGCAAGATTTGACCAAGAGGTGTCTCCTAACCACAGAAATGTAACAGCTAGACTAACAAAGGGATAGATCGAGAATTATCTTTGCAAGAATGCCTTTGTTTACAGAATAAAAGTGAATGTTTGGGAAATGTCGGGCTGTAGGGGGTCTAGGGTGAAATGTCACATCCTGGGAATGGTAACATAAACATTAATACAAGCATCCAGCATCACAGTAACATGCACTCAGTACACATGGGTAACATTCCTTCAAATAATGAACTCTTCTGCCCTGGCTGATCATAAAGACCCCCACTGAGTGCGAGCATAAGACTTATGCTCACATAACAGTAAGTTCGTACTGAAATTGCAGTGCCATTCCTGACCAGTGATGTAAAACTTGTGCTGTAAGTGCATAACGCGCATTTTACAGGAATTAAATTACTTTCCAAAGTCTGCCTAAGTCACACCCAGTATTATGTAATGCTTGGAAAATGTCTCTCAGGCCAGCACTGGAAATACTATGTCTTTGAAACACTGAGCTACTATTTCTAAATGCACAATAGAGATAGACAAAGAGATCTCAGGGTCAAAGTTTGGAGGCTATGAGGCAGTTACTGAGTTTTATGTCCTTAATCTTCAATTGATGAAGTTTAAAGAAAACGCACAGGTAGATCGAAAGTTAGATTGACATGGATATAAAACAAGGACCAGGTGCACTTACTTAAAGAGAATTTAGGGTGACTGCAGGATGTGAGATTGTGCAGGTGACTTTGTAGGACTCACCATGAGAACAAAGGTGCCCAGGATCTCACCCAAGCATTCTCGAGCCAAAGTGTTCCTGATCACGAGCGCCCTCTTCACCTTGTACATTTTCCCCCTGTTGGGTGTCACCACCGATCCATAGGGCTCCATCACCTCGTCACACGATACTCTTAAGTCTGCTCTTGGCTTTAACTGTTTACTGGCTTTGTCCATTTCAGTTTCCAGTGGTCTCCAACACCTCCCACTTGTGTAGATCTGTCCCGAAAGTCCTGACTTTGTCTATCTTTTTTGGTTCTGCTGCATTTTTTTATGTAAAAACTGGTAGGAGAGGTCAAGGAGTGCCAACTCAATAATTACTCCTACGAACTTAATGAGCTCAAATAACAGCCAATAAATTCACGAGTAAATATGAATTGCATCTGGTTTGTGAATGTTTTCAGGCACGGCCAGCTTGATTACTCCCTTAATTGGCTCATTAATCCCTTGCCAGTTTGCCTATCCTACTCTCTCCAGAGAAATTGCTCCGTCAAGTTCTTCTTTTGTCCATCTGAGATAGACTACAGGAACAAACCACAGTCTACTAACGTTGGTCTGATTCTTTCCATTTAAGTAGTATTCAAGATATTGAGACTTTGCCCTGTAATAAACATCAGCTTGTAAAAAACTGATAGGTAAACGACAATGAACAGCCTACTGCCTACTACTATCTACCCCAGGTATCTTTGAATGTGGCCTGTGTTAAATGAGTATCAATATTAGCATCATTATGATGGCAAGCTAACAGAAGACCTTGGGCTGGTCACCCAGACAGGGTTTAAATATGGCCATGGGCAGGTGCTGTGTAGCTCAGCAGGTCAGACCTCTGTGCCTCATCAGCAGGTTGCTGGGTTCAGCCTTGGCAGAATAATCACATTTCTGCTGGGCCCTTTAGAAAGGCCATTCACCCCCTTTCTGAAACACAGCTTAATTTATGATCAGTTACTTCTTGACTTCTTGGAGTCCTTGACTAAGTAAAATTAAATTAAAGTGTAATCAACCCTGTTAATTGTCATTAGTGTGGGGGAGGAGACCAGGCACTGGTTTGAGGGTGCTCAGAAAAGCTGTAACAGATCATAAAAAGGCATTTTGTGACATCCGAGTAGCGAAAACAAAGAAATCAATGGAAGGAGAAAAAACATTTAAAACTTTAGTGAGTATGAAAAAACACCTTTGAAGCAAATACTATCAAGACATCTAATTACAGAAGGCAAGAAACACACATTAAGAAAAAAGACTCGAGGGCCGATCTGCAATGAATACAATATATCAAAAGGACAATCTGCAGGTATGATTCATTATTATGTCCATGTTCATTCTTTAATGACAATGTTTAGATTACAGGAGTGTAACCCTGAGAAAGAACATTGCAGTGGTGAAGGGAGAAGGTTAAAAGTGTGGTGGCCCACCAAAAAAGGCAGAATGATGGTAATAGAGAACATAGCAGAGCAGCTGTGGACCACTGGGACAGAGCAGGTGAGAGATTTGGCACACATGCTTTGGCTATGTACATTTCACATTGCCAGTACCTTCCTACCATAATGCTTCCTATACTGGGAGTCTCTCACCCCTCGTTTAAAAAAACACTAATATGACAACTTCTTCAAAAAGTGCTTATTTATGCTGATGTCACTTATAGGGAAGTAACATAAACAGGTCTGAAGAGGCACAGGACTGTCTATCTACCACATCTGCTGTGGGGGAAATTGTCACTTTTACCAGTCAGGAGAATTAGAAAAAAAAAATAGACGAAACATGAAAAGCTGGCTTTAACAAAAGCTTAAATGCCCAAAGAAGGAACATGAACTAACAATGAAAATACTCAACATGAACACAGAGGAGAGAGAAATGCAACAGAGGAGATACCAACACACTTCACAGATTAGTGGCAGCTTTGGTGACCTGTACGTGCCCCTTTAAAATAAACATTTGTCGGTTTAAGCTTTACAGCAACACATTATCCATTCATCCATCCATACATGCATCCTCCTATTTTCCTCCACTTATCTGGGGTTGGGTCGTGAGGGCAGCAGTCTAAGCAGAGACGGCCAGACCGCCTTCTCTACAGTTACCTCCTCCAGCTCCACCAGAGGAATACCAAGTCGTTCCCAGGCCAGCCGGGGGATATACGTTCCCCAGCATGTCCTGGGTCTGCCCCGGGGCCTCCTCCTGGTTTGACATGCCCAGAACACCTCCCCAGGGAGTCATCCAGGAGGCATCCGAGATAGACACTTGAACCACCTCAACTGGCTCCTTTCAATGTTACCCCACCCGGACTGGGGAGACGGGGGCCTCGCCCTGAAGCCAGGCCTGGGGCCTGGGCCACACAAGCTTGACCTCGGGGACCCAGCTGGCTCTATCTATGGGGCCCAGCCGGGCATAGCCCGAACAACCAACGTGGGTCCGTCCTCCTATGGGCCCACCACCTGCAGGGGAAGCTGTGGAGGTCGGGTGCAATGTAGGTGGAAGTTGAAAGCGGAGACCTTGGAGGTACATAGAACACATTAAACCACACTGTAATCTCAGATAGGTTGATTCTACTTAAAAATTCTGAGGCAACCAATTGCCATAATGAACAATGAAAAATTTTTTTTTTTAAGTTAAATCAACTTATGTGATAAAATAACTGTACATAAAAATATTAAGTGAAAGTCACTTAAAGTCAAGTTTTTGTATTTGAAATGTTCTATTAAACTGAATATGTTTGATCAGTTGTTAAACTCATTAACTTAAGTTACTTTAACAAAATTTAGCCAGAGCTGGGGTCCAGAACCTATGGGCACGAAACAACCCAGGATGGTGCGGTCAGCTCATCGCAAGGCATTCACACACCTGGCACTCACACGTATGGGCAACTTTATCACTCCAATTAGCCTCAGCCTATCTTAGGACTGAGGGAAAAGAGATACTTGAACCCTGGTACCAGAGGTGTGAGACAAGAGTACTAATCACTGCACTACTCCAGTTAAGCATACACCAAATTTCTGAAGTGTAACTGGACGTTAGTCTTACTGTGAACGTTAATGCACTATGGGTATATTAAAGATATACCCATATGAATGAAATATCTAAATATTTTCAACAGAAACGATTGCGAAATTATTTTAATTGATTGAACCTATTGTATTCCGTAGCCTTTATGTTCTAGATCTTGATATCAGCATTTGATTGTCAGTCATTTTGCTTGACTTTTTTGGCTGATAAGGGGTGTGGCCAGCTATAGTTTAAATATTTAAGTTGAATCAACTCACAAATACTATTAGTCAGACAGACAATGAGAGAAAACTTGAAGATTGCAGGACAGATTCAGCATCACTGGAGCAAGGGAAAATCCTGCTCTGTGATAGAGGCTCCCAGTTGTATGATTGACACGGCTATAGACCAATAAAGAGCTAAGATCCTCCTTCCTAGTTCCAGGTTAACGGCACCATGTTTGTAGTTCACTGAGGAAAACTGTCAGCATAGGCCAATTGTAGTGTTTGGTAGAACGAGGCTTTGCAGCAATGGCGAAAGACAAGGTAGCTTTTTTATGAGGGAAGGCTCTTTTATTATAACCCCTAAAAGGACAAACACAGGTACAGAACTGCCAGTGGGCTCTGGTGGTGCAGGTCCCCCCCAACCTAGGCCCGTCGTCTTTTAGGACTTTGTGGGATCATGTTGTTGACCGCCAGGCTGGTTCTCTCACAGGGCCTCCTGCTCCAGGTGGTCACACTCTCACTGCCATGTAGCCAGCTGCTCATGCAGCTTCTGCTGGCTGCCCTGCTCCTGCTCCAGACTTTCCTGAAGCAACCGCTGGTCCCGCACACCCCGCTCCTTTTTCTCCGCCAGCTGGGTCTCTGAGGCGCGACACACCTCCTCCAAGCCGAGCAGCGCCGTCTCGCGGCTGCTGAATGCCACCTCTGCAGCCTCAGCCAGACGCTTCTGCTGGTCACGCTTGCACTCCCAGCTCCTCGCACAGCCACTCCTGGTCCAGCTGCCTCTGCCACCACTGCTTTCGAAGCACGCACCACTCCCGAGTCGGCTGAGTCTCAAGTGTGCGGCACACCTCCTCGCAGAATCAGAATCTTTTATCTGTCATTGTACGAGTACAACGAGATAGGATGCAGTGACTTTCAGTGCACTTATTTATGAAGTAAAAAAATAATTAATTTAAAAGTTAAATTATAAATAAATAAACATACACATCTACAGTAGTGCTTTGTGCAGCAGCTATGACAGCTGCGAGAACCATATTGCACATGGGGATGAGGTAGCCCTGCACTGCAATACAGGCGCCATATTGCACATGGAGATGAGGTAGCCATGCACTGCAGTACAGGCACCATATTGCACATGGGGATGAGGTAGCCATGCACTGCAGTACAGGCACCATATTGCACATGGGGATGAGGTAGCCATGCATTGCAGTACAGGCGCCATATTGCACATGGGG
>JAODKN010000134.1:13390714-13403291 GCA_026774425.1 Petrocephalus zakoni | reverse complement strand
CCATATTGCACATGGGGATGAGGTAGCCATGCATTGCAGTACAGGCGCCATATTGCACATGGGGATGAGGTAGCCATGCATTGCAGTACAGGCACCCTATTGCACAGTAACAGAAGTTTCAGTAACTGGATTCACAGACAGACCAAATGATAATTTCAGCTGTTGTTAATGACACTGATAGACCTAAAATAAGTACTGTGCTTCAGTCTGTTTGTAAGAGCTTTTATTGCTCTGTACTGGAACCCAATCCACACAGTCTCTGTTGATGTGTATGGGCTGAGGGACAGGTCTGTCTTTCCTGAAGTCCACAATGATTACTTTTTTTGGTGTTGAGGATCAGGTTGTTCTTGCTGCACCATGTTGACAGTCTTGCCACTTCATCCTTATATGCGGTTTCATCTCCCCCCCGAGATGAGCCCAACCACGGTCATGTTGTCCGCAAATTTAATGCTGGCGTTACTTGGATGGAGAAACAGTCATGGGTATAGAGAGTGTACAGTAAGGGGCTGAGCACACATCCCTGTGGGGAGCCGGTGTGGAGGCTGAGTGCTGAGGAGAGGCAGGGGCCTACTTTGACCCTCTGTGGACGGTTGGTTAGTAAGTCTTTAATCCAGAGGCAGGTGGAGTATGAGAAAGCAAGGTTGTATAATTTGGTTACCAGTCTGTTTGCGATGATAGTATTGAAGGCAGAGCTAACGTCGATGAAGAGGAGTCTGGCGTGGCTCCCCTTCTGCTCCAGAGGGGTCAGAGTTATATGGAGGGCTGTGGCTATGGCATCCTCTGTCGACCTGCTGTTCCTGTATGCAAACTGGTGTGGGTCAAACGTGGATGGAAGACTTTTGGTGATGTGGCTTCTGACCAGTTTCTCAAAACACTGCATAATGACTGGAGCGAGAGCCACTGGGCGGAAGTCGTTCAGGTTGCTGACAGGGGTCTTTTTTGGGATGGAGATAATAGTTGAAGATTTCAGGCAGGATGGGACGATGGACTGGGCTAAAGACAGGTTGAAGATCTATGTGAAGACCCCTGCCAGCTGGTTCACAGCTGTGTCTCTGGGTTTGTGGTTGATGATATGTTGGACCATCTACCACATCTGCCTCGCGTAATCCTCAGTTTTCTTTTTATAGGCAGTCTTGGCCTGTCTGATGCCTCTTTTCAGGTTAGCCCTGTATAGTCCTCCAGGTTCCGGGTTTCAAAAATGCTCCAATTCGTTCTTTCAAAACAGTCTTGCAGCTGGTGAGAGGCACCTTCCAGCCATGTTCTGATGGTCCTTACTGTTGGGGCTGCTTTTTTTCCAAGGGAGGTGTATGCCGGTAGCAATAGCGGGGATATATGATGCAACCCTGTAGCCCTGCTTGACTTTATCAAGTAGGTTTCTGCCCCTAGTAGCACAGTCCATATGCTGATCTGGGCAGTATTACTTTCAAATCAGCGTGATTAAAGTCGTGATTAATGTCGTGATTAAAGTCTGCCTCAGGATATTTATTCTGCTGGCTGCATACAGCGTTGTGCAAATAGCTGAGAGGTGAGTTAGCCTTAGCATCGGGAGATATATATACATGGGTCTGCAATTGACGGGCAGATACTCTAAATCTGGGGAGCAGTGACTATCTATAGTCTTTGTATTAGTACACCAGCTGTTATTAATGAAGATGCGTCCATTGGTATATTGTGGACAGAACATACAAAATTAAACAAACAAAGCACCGAAAGGAAGAGCTCGGAGCCGCAGTGTCAGCATGAGCTGCCATCCTGGGAAGGTCAGCAAAGCGCAGAACGGAAGAGCTCGGAGCCGCAGCGTCAGCACGAGCGCCATCTTGGGAAGGTCAGCAAGGACAGAGCCTCCGGGAACTCTCACCTTTCCCGGTCGCCAATACCATCTCAGACAGGAAGCCAGTGGGATGGCAGGAACAGTTTCAGGGATACTGCATGGGTTTGAGGGATTTTCGGCAGGCCGAGGCAGCACCTCTCTCTCAGGAGTGGGCATGGTGGGTGAAGATAAGGAGTGCCTGCTCCAGCATGGCCACTGTTGGCATTTCACATCTGACACCAGTGTAATGTTTGGCAGACTACAAATTCCATGGAGATTTACTTGGAAGAATAGGGCTCCTTTATTGAGCTCTTAACAGACCTAACATGAGCACCAAACTAGTACCAGACCAAGCCAAACGCCAGACAGTAAGGCACACATGGTGGATAATTTACATACTAACTAGAGACACGTGAGGATTGGACAGGGCTCACACAAGACACAGGCACGCATACTCGCCACAATGCAGCAAGTGTATATAACTACTCAAACAAGGAGCTATTTACAATTACCCAGCATGCTCTGGCGCAACAATATCATAGAAAGAAAATTTCAATGTAGATTTATTTCCGAGACTCTACAGAATCCGATGATACCCAATTGGGTCCCCCGGTATTCACTCTAGTCCGACAGATGGGACATCTTTGTTAAACGGGTTAAATTTTTAGCTCTCTGGGTATGTTTTTAGGGGTTTCAGAGCCAAAAACCAAACCGAAGGAAAAAATCATATAATAAAAGTTAACAGTCATCATTAGCTTCCACTAAAATCTTTTTAGCATTACTGAATTAAACTTCGGAGTTAGCAGATTAGCAGTTATTGAAGCTAACTTTTCGGTTAGCTGTGCCCATGACTGCCCTGAACATTAAGCGAAAACCAATGCTTGAATTTCCTGTACTCCTCAGCATGTGGTGTTGAAGCGCACTTGATGGGAATATGGCATCAGTCTATACAGCCTATTACTCCTGGGAAGTTCCCATATTCATAGAAATGTATTTTGTAGTTAGCTTGACCTGGGATTCTGGGAACTTGATGCAATGGGCCTTATGTTGACAGATGGCCCTGCACACTGTTGCTTCACTGGCATTACCTAAATCTCCAGTTTCACAATGAAACCTATCAGATGTAAAAAACCTTAATATGATCAGCACTTGGAGAGAAGGGGATAAAGGCTTTGCTCTTTGTGACAGCAATGCCAGTCAAGGCTCCAGCAGAGAAATTATTTACACAGCATTTTGCTCATACATGCAGAAACTCAAAAACTGGTTTAATCCAAACTGTTGATGGGTCTCTCCTGTCAGTAAGTACTTACCTGGTTGGTGGTGCTTGTTGATATTCCCCGAAATGGTCCAGGTAATCCATACGTCCGCAATAACAGACTGCATTAATTTTAAGTTAGATCTACCTTCCTGGCCATCATCTATTCCAGTAATAGTTCTAATCTTCCTTCAGGAAATGGGCTTAATTAATGGAGGACTATGCTAAGTATAGGTCTATTTCCAACCATGACTGAGAATGTCATGATTTTCAGTTGATCTGTTTTAAAAGACTATTTTATTCAGCAGCAAGCTTAATCTCGACTGTGAAACCGAATCCTTCTTTTGTTTACACACAGGACGGAAAAGCCTTTTTTTAAGTGGAGAAAAGAGGATATGAAACTAATTAACGACCTACAAACTGTCATTAGTAAGTCATGCTGGCCTTCACACTTGCTAATCTCAATATTTCATCTATTATCAAAACCAATGATACATGGATGGTAATGTAGGTAAATTAAGGCTTTATAAAAGTAATTCTAATTTAACTTCTTTAGCATGTGGTGTGGAATAGCTATTTATGAGCTATTACAAGTACAACAATAAAACAATTCCATGGAAAATCAATGAAGCAAGTAGAGCTTTATTGCCATCTCACCCATCTACATTAAAGCATACAGTGAGACAAAATAGTGTCCTCCAGGACCAAGGCTGCAATGTACAACACAGCAGGACAACAGATAGCAGATAATTCAACAATGATATACCTAAAATAAAATCTGAAAAGAAATCAGTCCAAATTTGTAGATATCGGATTGTTTTTAATATCAAATACCAAGCAATGCCCAGTTAGTTAAACTTCAAATCAACAATGTATATTTCCTGAATCAGGCAAAACCTTGCCTATGTTAACATCTTTGTGTCATGATTAGGGAAAAGTGGAAGGGAAGAGTCGTGGGCAAGATGTCTGTACGAATCCCTTCGGGGCTTTATTGTGCACAGAACAGTGCAAGACCACATGTTAATGACAGAACTGAGGACACATACCGGAACGCAGACTGAAATAGACAGGACTAAGGACAAGCAACGAGAGACAGTTGGTGAACATGGGGAATACACACGATGTAAACAAGGGGGCGTGGCACATAGGAGGATCAGACGGGAGGGATCATGACAGTACCCCCCTCCAAAGGGCGAGGGACGAGACAAGACTGGGGACACAGGACCTGAAAAAAAAACGAGACCATCAACAAGGCACAGGGAACAGGACGGATACACAGAACAGGCACAACGGAAGCAACCAAAAGACAGCAAATGACAGAGCACTGGCAGGGCAGACAGACACAGCAGAAAAGGGGACACAGGGGAAACAACAACCAGGGGAACAAAGGGACTAGGAGTGAACACAGGAGAAACAAAGGAGAAAGCAGACACAGGGGGCACAAGACCAGGGGGCAGGAAGGCAGCGGGTGGGGGAGAACGAGGAGCCCGAGGGAACCCCAACGGGCGAGACGCGGCAGCCGCACGGGCAGCAGGCTACCACAAGGCAGGAGCAGGAGGGGATCCCAGAGGGGGTAAGGAGGGAGATGGACGAATGGGTAAAGCAGGCAAGGAGGAAGCCGAAGGGGGCACCCAGGAAGGCGAGGAGGGAAGCACAGCTGCCGCAGGCGACCGAGAAGCAACAGCCGGCGAAGGCCCCGCCGACCGAGGAGGTTGAAGGGGGACCTCGCAGGTGACTGACGAGGCGTCGGAGTGGGACCTGCAAGCGACCGCCGAGCAGGAGCCGAAGGACACACAGGTGCCCCACGAGCTACCACCAGGGTGACCAAGGGTGAGTTGGGGGGCAGGGTGGGCGGGAAGCGACCCCGTCGCAAGTGTCCCCTTCCCTTCTGGGATATTGAAAGGCGGAACAACTGTTGGGGTGGCAAAGGATCGGGAACTTGAAGCTTGGGTATTCTAGCTGGGAGTCCTGCACTGCACTGTGTAAAGAGCATTCTGAATACATTGTTTGGGTGACAATGGTTGGATGTCATAAGGTGATGGCAGAGATAAGGTACACACCTACAGAACAATCCAGGCCAAGTTAACGCCAGCCTCCAGCTTCTCCACAGCACCAGAACACACTGGAGAATTATTAGCAAAATACAATTATGTTGTGTGGCCTTGTATTTTTGTCAGAAGGACTACTATTTTAATAGAACAGTGATTTAGGGGTTTTCCGTGATTACAGGTTTCCATATAAACAGCAGTTTCTGCGTTCAATTCCTAAAGCAATATTGAAGGACCCAACTGTAACATGGTTTACACATGGTTTATGACACTGAATACAAACATGGTTTATGACACTGAATACAATAATTTACTTAAATAGCGCAGGTACAAAAGACAGCAGTGCTTTTTATTATCTTTAAATGACACGTTCATTAATAAACAGTAGTGACAACTTACTAATCAGCAGCTACAAAATGTTCTGAATGTTGTTCCAAGGACAGATAAGACCTCAGTTTTCGTGTTTGTGTAATAATGGACAGTCTGTCTGTATCAGGCCATCTAAATGAGCGAATGCTGGGACAGTTAGGAGCCACCCATACTGACAAATTACTTTTATGCACAAATTGCGTATTTGTGCAGATCTTACACAGAAGAGTGTTTACTCTGTTTTTTTTAGTACAAATACCGTAGCAGCATCAAGCAACAAAAACTCTGAACACAAATGCTGGATAAAAGGAGTGTTCTGAAGTACTGTGATTTCTTCTTTTTATGCATATTTGTCACACGTACACGTTTCAGATCATCAAACAAATTTTAATATTAGTCAAAGGTAACCAGAGTAAATACAAAATGCAGTTTTTAAATGATAAGTTTCACTTATTAATGTAAAAAGCGACTTTTTCTCCACGCCACTCACACACATCTATAAAACAAGAGACTCAGGTGTGTGTTTTAGCAATATACGACTACTATAAAAACTTACTAAAATTTAAAAAACAATTTAGCATAAAAAGCCCACTACCAGTAATCTATCCCTAATTGTAAAAGCATTCACAGAGCGAAGTCCTGCCAGTGTAATCGGCAAGGGTCACTAAGCAGGCGCTTGTGCCCAGGCTGCTCTCGGGCCTACATGCTTTCCCTGGCTACTCTTGGGGCTCCGTGCCCTCCCCGGGGTTCCTGGAGTCAGTGGCCGTGGTGTCCTCTACCTTTGATCATCTCTCCCTGTATGCCTCTCCACCACGGTCAGGAAAGGTTTCACAAGCACATAATTATTATAACAACAAACACCACAAAATGTATCAAGCAATCTGAAAAAGTGAAGTAACCTGCTAATACCACATTTGTTCAGTAATTAAGCTAAATTACTATAAATAAGGGTGGCATGGTGGTACAGATGTGAATGGTGTGTGCGGCCTGACCTGGGTTTTTCTGTGCCTGTAGCTTCCAGGATAGGCTCTGGACCCCCGTAACCCCGCATAGGACAAGCAGGCACAGGATGTGGATGAATGGGCCAGGTGTATTTTCTAATGACAACTGAAGATCTTTCATCCAGCTACTGTCCATGAACATAAATTATAGATGCATATTTGATTACAATGAAATTAAATTAAGATGCCCACATAAAAATTAGCCGTGACCCTAAAGTGGAGCATAACATGTATAAAATCATACAGCAACCATATTATTCACCTTTGTCAGAATGTTTCTGAATCTCGCTGTTATTCACCCCTTCTGGAGTAACAGTGACCAACCTAAAGAATGTTTTTGTTTTGAGCTCAGCATCTGGTTTCTGCATCTGCAGTGCCAGATTCCATGAGAAGGTTTTTTTAAACCACATGTAAGTGCATAAAATCAGATGATAGGATAAAGTTTATACAGAGACCATGTTTATAAACTTTATTAAGTTCTTCCTGATTAGTTTACTGCTGATTAGAGGGATTAATCATGTGGCTTTAGCTAATTAATACCCGATTTATAAATAATTACAGCATTTTTATCTGATTAGCTGTCATGTTCACCCAAATTAGCTTTCAGGCCCATTTCAGCTTTCAGACCCATTACCAATATGTATAAGTGGACATTTGACTGGAGAATTTCAGGACAACTCCATTGCTCAAGTGTACACCAATAACTAATAAAGAGCCATACTAGACCTAACCATGTTCTTAATCTTTACCTGCTACTCTGTCAGTAAATTAAAAGCAGATAGTAGGTGCTGTTTTACATACACCCTCCTTCACAGTTTCCATAGATTCTTACTTTGTACTCAGTGCCTCTACCCAGAAGCCATCAAGCTGGCCAACAAAGCATAGGGGCGAGAGAACATTTAACAACAGGTATATAAAGGGCGATTGTATCAGAGCTGCAGGGACCTGGACTTATGTTTGGATATAGAACTGTGCAGTTGACTTTAAAGCCTTTGTGTTAAAAGGGAGGTGGTAATGCAGATGCTTCATGAACTGAACCCACGCAGAACCTTGCTGCGGACAGGTCACAGGTCTAGGGGACCAAAATACTTATGGGGTGTACACGGGTATGACAAACCGTCGTTGCACTGCAATATCTGGCTGTACAGATGGGTTTGCCCAGAGAGTCATGTGGCTGAAATGTGGACCAGCAAACAACAACCCTGAAGTAATACAAACAACTGTATCAGAGGTGCTGGCATTTCCCCAGGACAGCCTGTGGAACAGAGAATGGGACAATAGCCACCATCCAGTGCACTCCACATCAGTACCGCAGAGATTATTATGCTGGTGTCCGATATACTTGGGTCTGCTATGAGTAACCAGCGCATAGAGTCCTGGTGGTCAACAGAAAACAAAGGCATGTAACTTAACTAAACAGTGGTTTATTTCATCTCCTAAAATACTTTGCTAGTTTCATAAAAATCATTGAATGCCTATTACCCTCCTAGTTAGAATGGTCACCGGTTACTTAACAATGCCAGTTAATTTGTATCTTTGTAGATGTTCCAAAAAAAACCCAGTCAAATAATAACGCTGTACCTACAATGTCAGAAAAAAGTAGCAATTTGTACCTTTGAGAGTACAATTTCTTGACACTGGGGCTGTACCATAGCAAATGTACCTTTCAAGGTACATTAATGTCGCTTGTACCCTGGGGAACAAAACTGTACCAGGGCTGTACCCTTACAGTGCATATTACCACTGCACTAAAAGTGCACATTTTCTTTTGGAAGTGTTTGCCTTTCCTTTATTCAAGTAACAATGTCAGACTAAAACTATGTTAAAGTCATGTTACATAAGTAGCAGAAGTATTATATGAGCAAAGTTTATGTATCAAATTGTTGTGGAGTGTAAATATAAAGTAGCAACTAAAGTAAAGAACAAGTAGCCTACATCATATTTGTGTGTAGGAATAGTTTACTGTATGTTAACAAAGCCATCTGTTAATCACAAGAGGACACTTCTGGATCAATCTCTTTGTTGATCTATGAGACCAGAGACACTTCTACAGCATCTGTGAGTACCAGAGCCTTCTATGCTTCTGTTTCACAAATCTTTCAGTCGGACTTGGATGAATGCATTCACCTCTGGAACAGGCAGAGAATCCAGCCCTCCAGACTTGCCTTTTGTCCTGGTGAAATTCCTGATGGGCTTTATTCACTACCTTGTTTGCATTTTGTAGTTAATAAAAATTTAAACTTAAATCTGGGCAACAAACCTCTCAGTTTCTTTATAGATTCCCATAGCTACTCAATTAAGTTTGCATATTCCCATCCATCTGTTTCTGTGTGAAATCAATGACATTGTTGTCACATGCAACACACAACTAGCACTTGGCAGACATTCCTGCAGCTCCCTCAGTATTGCTGTAGGCCTCTTTGCAGCCTCCCTGACCATTTTCTGTCTTGTCTTTTCATAAATTTTGGAGGGACATCCAGTGCTTAGTATCGTCACTGTCGTCCCATATTTTCTCCACTTCCTGATGACAGACTTCACTGTGTTCCATGATGTATCTAATGCCATGGGAACTTTTTTGTACCCTACTTCTGACTGATAGCTTTCAACAATGAGCTCCCTTTGATGCTTTGTAAGCTCTCTGCAGTCCATGGCTTTTACTGTAGGATGCAACTGAGTAAATGTCAGGAAGATCCTCCTGGGACTGCTGAGCTGTATTTGGGGTTAATCAGAGTCACTTTAATTGATGGCAGGTGTGTACCCAAAAAAACTGAATGCTGCACACGCAGAACCAGAGACAAGATACAAACCAGCAGCCTCTGGAGGTGTGAGGCTATGCCGCTGTTCACTGTGGCCATGTGAAACCCTATTTATAAAAAGCAATCACCTTCTGTTTTACAGCTGGCTTTACATGACAAATTATGTCACTTTATGTGACTCTGACACACTGAAGTGCAGAGTCAGTCTTATAACTTTTATGTCACTTGAATGGTAGGTGTCATAACATTTTTTTGTCAGCATTAAACTGAGTCAACATAGGTGATACATCAGCTTGACACAGGAGTTGCCAATGTCAGCATTTATGACAGCTATAAAAGCTGGAACTAACTTTTATAAATGCTTTTAACAACTTACATCTGATGTCATTGAAGGGTTTATTTTGCTGTCATGTAGCCTTATGAAGAGCCTCCAAGTTTTACCCAACCGTGTTGTAAAGTATATATCATGTCAGTCCTAATTTTGTCAAGGAAAAAAGCATCTCTACCAATTTTAGCCAACAAGCCATTTGGTCCGCTATACACTATTTTTCACAAACAAAGCAACTTGTGGCTTAACCAAATTACTGACTGCGTACTGGGCGATACAAGCACACTGGGCGACTAAAATGCATCCCGATTTTTGTTTTTTACGTTAACTGTTTAGTCTCCACCAGAACAGAGTGTCACAGACATCCCTGCAAACTTGCATTGAAAAAAAGAGAGCACAGCCACTAACTGGCTGCTTGTATAACCTAAAGTTGAGGCTCACTCATGAACATCTAATCTAATCTCAAATCATATTACCATATTACATGATCACTCTTATTGGCTATGTACTGATTTGCTTCCAAGTTTGCAAGTTTCTTCCAAGTTCACAGCTCTGTGGTGCTGTACTCTGGAACATACTAAGTAGCAAATAAACACATTCTAATACAAAACTAAAGATGTTGTTTATGAGCTAAAATTCACACTGGTAAAAAGAGCTGGGAGACAGCTTACAACATTGCATTGTCCAATAGTCATCAGACTTGGCTATAATACATCTTTCTCCCACAGTCTCCTTGGTCAAAATTACCCAATGACACTTAATTCCTGACAGTTCTAGTGTTCATCTGTCTGATCAGTAAGTCTGATTTAATAAACAACCACACACACAGTATTCATATCATTAAGGAGACTCTCCATTCATTTCCACGGACATAACCCTAATCCCAACTATGACAACCTTAACCCATACCCAGCCCTTACCTTAACCATAAGCAATCAAACAAATTACGAGAATTTGGGCATTTTTAGTTTTTTGAATGCATTAACAGATTTTTTATAAAATTGAGGTTGTCCTTGTGGGGACCAAAAAAATATGTCCCCACAAGGTATAAGAAATCTTGTTGATGATCTATGGGCAAACAGCTAATGTGTGACATTTTGATGGGTGACATATCTGCTTTGCCTGAAATACCTAACCAATTACATTTGTCATTATCTGTTTTAAGACATATAAAGAGAGTAATTTTTTTTCTTCTTCAGTTTTCTACTCTCTCAGAGTGACTGGCTTTGAAGTACCAGGAATGTTAAACACTTCTGTTCTGTCTGTGTAAATAAGAGCACAGGGACCATCTTCCAAATCAGTACTGAAGTCAGTCATCTTCTCGACCGCCAACAGATGTAGGCCAGCTGCATCAGGGTCTGGGTCAATGTTGAGGGGAAGAGTTTTCCCTCTGATAATTTTAGCATGTCATCTTGAAGCCTTGATTCCAATATTTATATGTGCAAAGAAAAACAAATTAGGTATAATCAAATTATATAAATATATAACTATATAAAACCACATATTAAACAACAGTTGGTTGTAACAATGTACTTGAAACCCATGATGTGATTTCTGTCCTCACAGAAATGTGCAGAACCTGTGTAGCAGAACAAAAACTCCACTATACAATATGCATTCATACATGTACATACAAATCGCTACAGTGACTCTTCCTTCAGCAGCAAAGAGAAAACAGAAAATAAAATGCACATATAAAGAAACAGATGTAATCAATTAATTAAATGCAACCATTTTCCAAAAGCTGTCTAGAGTAAAAAAAAAATTCTATAAGTCCTGCTGATCTTGATTAGGCTGACAAAAAATACCAGTACAAAATTCTCTTTCCCCCCTACTTCCCCCCTGTATATGGATACAACTGACATTATCTTAACTACAGGTGGTGTATCTTAACTACAGCTAATCATACAGGTAGGTGGTGTGGTGGTTAGGGACACAACCATATAATCGAAAGATTGCTGGTTTGTGTCCCCGACCTGCAAGTACTGCTGAGGTACTCTGAGTAAGGTACCGTCCCCGGGCGCTCGCGTAGCTGCCCCCAGCTATGTCACGTTGTCACATGGGTTAAAAGCAGAGGACACATTTCGTTGTTGCTTGCTGTGGTGCGTCAACAATGACGATTAGTCACCTTCAGGTGATCTTCCTCAGGTAAAGAAGTGAACATATCCCTGTATTTATGGTTAGTTTGTGATGAGATGTCATGTCAGCATCTCCTAGATCACCTACGACAAATACACCAGAACGTGTACATGGACTAATTCTCAGTCACAAATCACTATCTCACTATCATCATGAATTGCCTAGAAAGCTGTGCCCACTTTTACCTGAGGAAGGCCATCGGTAGGTAAAACGGTATATCATCCATATCAACATTAAACGCAAAGAGTACTTTTTAAGGAGTACAACTTGTTGCCTACTTTAATACCCCTCTTATTAAGGCTACATTTTTTAACTATATAGCTGCGAAAACGCCGTTAGCTGAAATAGTACAGCATAGGCTAACAACAGAACATTGTGATTTAAGTTTTAAGACATTTATGTGATCAGAAATACGCTTTCGGCAGAAACGTGAAAAATTAAGCAGGCCACAGTTAAAAGTTATACAGAGAAGTGTTCACCAGTTTAACGTACGTATAGTGCTGGGCGGTGACCAAAATTTTCTATTACGGTGTTTTTTTAAGATTATGGCGGTATTTTTCTTTTCCAAGTTTACTTTCACGGCAGCAAGTAATCACATCATTAAAATACATTAAGGAATTTTTTTAAAAAGGTGTAATTAAATTTATAAATTACTGTATATTCAGCTGAGTAATCATATGTTTTATTGATCAGCCTATATAGCATGGGTGCCCAATACGTCGATCGCACAAAGACAGTGCGGGCTAGAGCTGGGCGATTCATGACTCACCCGGGTGAATAACCCAGATCCGTTTAATAACTCATGAGTCACGAATCTGAGGTCTCCGTTAACCCGAATCCATCGAGTCCTAACTACACCATGACTAAACTA
>JAODKN010000134.1:13379586-13390614 GCA_026774425.1 Petrocephalus zakoni | reverse complement strand
ACCGCACACCCGGATCAGTTTAGTGAGTGACTCAGAGGGAGCCGAATCCTAAAAAGGAACCGAATATTACAGCTCTAGTGCAGGTAAATCGCGCAACATTCAAAATTGTTAGCCAATCATCTATCCTCGCTTTCACGTTAGCCACTTGATTGACGTAAAGGGCGACCAGTCTGCTGTTGCTTAAAACTAGAGCTGTAATATTCAGTTCCTTTTTACGATTCGGCTCCCTCTGATACCCCTTTTCCACTGCAAAGGTGCCGGTTCTGTTCCGGTGCTGATCCCAAATGTGGAACCAGTGCCACGTTTTTCCACGGAAAAAAAATCTTTGCTGGTCCCATGTCGTCATGAGAGGTAGGCATCATTGTTGCACTGTGTTGTGAGCGTGGTTTGTGACGTGGGCGCAGTGTTGTGAGTTCCGGTTCCCTCTGGGCTCTCAAGTCCGTAGAAATGCAGGACGACTCTTGCTAGTGCTCAACTTCAGCACCGGCCGAGCACCAGCCCCAGTGCCAGCAGGGGCCTGAGTCACTGAGTAACAGGGGTGCTCTCTCATTATCGCCATCTTCAGTGTCATTATGCATTATGTAATCAAAAAAGGGCTCCCAGTAAACCAAACAGACATTGCACAAATTTCACAAATTAAGTTAACTGAAATTTTGTAGTTTGGTAATTCTTCATCATTAGTGATCAGCGATATGTACAAATAGATATTTCCCAGCAAACTCGTCAAAGGTCGAGTTCTGGACATCCTGATGGAACATTAATAAAAGGAAGTACTTAAGGTAAAATTATATATTTTAAATGTTATTCCTGGAAGCTGTCATAACTTTATTTTGAAGGATTTCTATATTTTTCATACTAATACGGACGTCTTTAGGACGTCCTCAAAAAGGGGACAAGTTGCGGACGTCCTAAAGGCGTCCTCTGAACGTCCCTTGTCTGCTGGGTTGTTTTTCTTCTAATTTTGTTCATTATGATCCACGGTCATGCAAACAAGCAGAAAAGAAATATAACATGTAAGATATCTTGTATGTTTTTCATGTGAACATCTTAGTAAAGTGGTACAGTCATTAAATATGCAACGTACAGAAACATGTACTCAATTGCCATTGCTTATGTTGACGATACATACGCCTGAGGTTTTTAATTCCAATTGAATTTACCGCAGTACGGTTTGGGTAGTGAGGACTGTTCTACACGAGTATCGCACGTCTCCCCCTCAATCGTTCGTCTCTGCTGTAACGTAACGACGCCCGGAACAAAGCGAGCACCTTCCGAGGCCGCGGTGTGACTCCCCAAGGTCAGCCCGTCCATACCGACCAGGGGCGCGAACGGCCCACTGTCACATGGAAAGAGGTGCCGTTAGTCTCCACCGAGACCGAGTCATTAATTTGCACAATAATACATAACAGTGCTTTCCCTGTTTAGATTATAAATGTTTTAGCATCACACGACACAAACTTTGCACAAAGTCTAGCTTGAAGGGCAGTGAGATGGCGCTTCTGGGCACTTCTGCGCTGTTTTGCACTTGAGGAAATACCCTTTCCCTTTCGGAGGTATGTAGATACAGTAGACAGCACCGCTCATTCTTTACCTAATAAATTAAGCATACGCTCAGTAGAAGAACTCTTAGCTTTTATTAAAACAGCGTAATACTCAACATTGCGAGTACTGGTAAAGGAAAGCACGGCATTTTGGGCATTGTAGTTCTATAGTCGCTGAAAGCCACACAGCCAAATAAAAGCAAACACACTGTATAATACACATTACCTAACTATGTACATGGTTCTCGGCTAAACAATTCGACTAAATTAAAAATGTTAACTGGCTCACAGCAAAAGCTTAAGTTATGCAAGATTTATATACTCGAGATTTGTGTCAAATTTGTCAAGGACAGATTGAAATTAGAACTTCAGTGCGGCTCTGTGGAAAAATAACATTACAACTTTAATGACTTTACATACAGTAAATGTCAGGTGTGATTTATTTACAGACAATATTTTAAACAACTTTGCAGTCCTGTATAGAATAAGCAAATTTAGTTAGAAAAGGGACTTTTTGAAATGCAATTTTGTATAAATGCAATGCATATGCAGTTTTAAAGGTTGAAAAGCAAATCTCAAACTGTTCTTTTTTTGCAGTTCAGATATTTTTATATATCAAGACCACACACTCTTTTGAAAATATTGTGTGTTTGTTGCCCCATGTCAGTTTTTTGTCTTCACTCTCTTTCGGGTTCTCATTTCTGCACGACACAAAGAAGTGTTACCATTTCTTTTGCTGGCAACACTAGATCTTGGGTTGTGAAATTCATACCAGTTGGTGGGCTGTCCCAATTTCATTTGGAAATGAAAGAGGACGATTCAGCAAGACCTCTACAGGCCCAGGGGGCAGCTTCTTAATCAGGTTCCAGACCTCCAGTCTGTGTAAACCCTGCAGGGTGTGGCCTTTGATTTCCAACAGCTCATCCCCTGGCAGCACCTCATTCACTGGGCCACCTGGAAGAGAACGACATGGGGCTTGTCATCCGTCATCACCCGTTATATTGCTCAGTATCACAAGGGACTAGTCATTACAGTATGAGTGAAGCCATTGCCATCTTACCCTGGAAGACCTTCTTGACAACAATTGGCCTGTCACCCTGGCTGGAGCCTAGTCCCCCCTCTACACTGAAGCCTAAGTCTGTGCTGCTTTTATTCAACATCACTCTCAGTGTCCTGCCCCCTGAGGGAAAAAACAGCAGAGAGAGAACATACACTGACTATTGTAAAGATAGACGTCACCCTTGGTGTCCGTTTGCCATTTGATTTTATACTTCACTTGTATTCATAGTGACTGGGTCCAGCTGCCGTTGACTCAGACTGTTCTGGACTTTTTGTGGCTTTGTGAGGCTGTCCTTCTGAAGCACCACGACCGCCATGCCTCTCGAACGTGCCTTCCTGAGGGTGCGCAGTGCCTCCCAGTGGGTAGAGCTCTGCAGTTTAGTGCCGTTGATTGACAAGACCCAGTCACCCTCATGAATTGAACCCTCCTGGGATGCGACACTACCAGAGAACACCCTGTGGACCTAGATTAGATAAACAAGCTGTTGAAAGGTCACATAAGGCAAAATAATATGATGTAACATTACTAATTGTAGGGTTACTAATTATTACAATACAAGATAAGATATCGCGCTCAACTCAAATTGTTAGCAGGACCATAGACTAAAAACTGAGTTATATAAGGTCAGACATTAACAACCCGGAACATGCAAAGGAAAATAACTATGGATGATAGCAAAAGGACTCTGCTCTGACACTTACCGTAATGGGTTTATTCTGATCAACACCACCAGCTAATGTGAAGCCCAGCCCACATCCCACCTCTTTGTGCAGAACAACAACCTGCACATCTTCGTAGTTCTGAAAGAGGCAGGGAGAGGAATATGAAGAAACCGAAGGAACAAGAAGGAAGTGAGATGTGTATAAAATTTGTAATGTGCTAGACTTACAAAGAGAACCAGAGGCTCAGGAAAATATGACTGGGCAGGGCTCACCTGCAACGTTTCATCACCCAGGCTCCTCACATCATTAAGCAGGCGATCCAGCTCATCAGCACTAAGTATTGACACACATGAGAGGGCAGAAGCATCTGAACTTAGAGAAGCCGTCCGATGTGACGTGCAGTCCAGGGAGTCTGGGTCCAGGGTACCGTCATCATGGTACCCGTAGTCCACACCACCAACATGACACAGATCTGCTAGACTGAGCATCAATAAGGCAGAAAAATGAGCATTTTATGGATGATAAATGATTTGTTAAAACGCCTTAATGACAAAGATTCCATAGGACTCACGTGATTGAAAAGCTCCTGTGATCAGACTGGCTCATATTACTAGTGATGGTCACCGATGATTCTGCAGAGTCCGAGTCATAAATAGAGTTCTCTTCTTTCTCTGTGCCACTGTCATCATTGTTGTCAGACTCTTCGTCTGAACTCCACCTGGCCTTCTGGACACTAGAACAAGCACTGTCTTTTTCCAGGGGAGTCCTACCGATGTGAAGCAGTGAATCACTGGAGGAGATGATATTGGATGACTGAGGCTTTGAGGCAGGTGGAGTAGGGACACTTGTAGGTAGGCTGGGTGGAGGAGGTGAATGTGTACTTGTGGTGTTCTTTAGTGTATTCAGTGAAGCTGGTGATTCCGTCATTGAAACACAAACCTGATTTGGGCAGCTGGAAGTTGTATTGCTGACATGAAGAAGAGGCGACCTCTTTGGGAAATTGGGTGCCTTGCATTCTACACTTGATGCATTCATTGAATCATAAACATTCTGACCACTAATATTGTTTTTCTTGTTCCCGTCAATGTGCTGAAGAGTGATATGTTGTTTTGCATTGAGGTGTTGAGAGATTTCTTCTTGTGAATGTACTTCCTCTTGGGTGTCTGTGTGATGAACCTTTGAGGAATGTGGCTCAACTGAAGCTCCATGTAACCCAGCTCTGGCCTTAGAGCCATCGTATTTATTTCCGCAAACCATTCTCCTGTCATATCTCCTCTGCCTCGCCTCATCTATTGAAATAGATCTTATTACATAGCCTCTTGCTTTACGATCTACCTCATTACTTTCTCCTCCTCCCTTAGACCAGAGGTTGTCACTAAAAACTTGAAGCCCACAATCTCCCTTCCCAACCAAAGTTCTCTCTGATACATCCTTCTTTGCCCATCCTCCCCATAATTCTCTGGGTGGGTCCTGTACAGAGAAGGCTCTCTTAGACCGTGGTAAGGGCAGTGGGGGTGGCTGGCTATTTTGGGCAAGCGTTTCAAACTTGCGGATTTTATTGCGTACGGTATCTGCAAAGTCAGCCCCGAATTTTACAGGATCTGGTTTTCCCTTTTGATCCTTTATCCTAAAAGCACTGTCTTCTTCCTTTCCTTCTCTTCTGTTTCCTATTATTAATGATTTGCCTGCTGGTTGAAAGAGTTCCACATTTCCATATGGATTATCAAGAGGGTCTCTCTTTGCTTCTTTATTAAACCTTATCGGAGCTGAGACTGCCTCCTGTGATGCTTGCAGAGGCCAGTCCAGTTTTGTGCAGATTTTCGCTGCAGGACTTCTCTGGATGACGGGCATAGCGCTCATTGATTTTGATTGCATGTTGCAGTCTTCCCCAATTTCCTTTTCCTTTACCAGCTTACCTGCTGAATTTCCTTCCGCCACTTTTTGTTGGTCAGCTTTATGTACTTGGTCTTGCATCACATCAGCTTCATTCTTCTTGTTTGGTCTACCTAGTTCATATTCTTCCAGCATCCTATCCTTCTCTATTTCAAACTCTGTCCATCTTTCCCCCTTGTCCTGTACAAGTCTGAATTGGCTCTGCAGTGGGGGATTCTTTCCAGACAGTAACACATTGCCAGGATTAGGCCTAAATAATCTGGGTTGCATTAGAGCAGAAAGGTTCTTCGGAGTTCTGTCAAATGACCTAAATTGGCGTTTGCAGTCACTACTGGTGATTTCTGTTAATGAAGTCTGGTCACCTACAGTGGTGCTCCCTTCTGACTGCTCAAAGACTGGAGGCATCTCTTGATTCAAATTCCACGTGTTTTTTCCATCAGTGCAAAAGTTTCCAGAACCACTTGTATGTTTCTCATCAATAAAATGACTCCTGGGGAATGTGCCACCCTTGGGGCCTTTGTATGGAACACAGCTCCAATGGCTATCAGAGAGAAATGGCCTGATATTATTGTGGTCTTCAAAGCCCTGCTTGGTATGCTGTGGAGAATCCACCAAAGGTTCCTGATGGTGTTTTGTAGCAGTACCCAAGCTGTTTGACCCAAACAGTTTCTCGATCCGATTCCGAATAGACTGGTTTGCAGACACCTCTTCACCCTTCCTGCTTTTGGCCTCATGTTCTACAGGTCCAGAGACAGGCTTGAATCGTAGCTGGCCCAGACAAGAACCATCCTGACTAGAACCCCCTACGTCTTTTCCCTCCCCAGAATCACTACGATTCAGCTTTCTTCGAGATGGCAATGACTGATAGTCATTGTTCACTTTTACATACAGAAGTCCATGAGTGCTGCCTGTTACTGGTGAGGCTCCTAAGGGCCTTCTTCCCTCTGTTTTTACAACTGACTTGTACACATCAGTCTTAGATAGCACACCAAGATCCTTTGTACTTGAGGTTTCTCGGTCTAAACTCTCTGCCCTCCGCATATTGTTCATTCCCCAGAATTTTTGCTCCCCAGCTTTCCCTCCATTATAACATGACCGCCCGCCCAGGTCCATGCTTCTGCTCCTACATGGCCCGCTGCCCTTTCGCAGCTCTGCCCGCCCTCTCAACTTGCCTAGTTTCATGTAGTCCTCTCTACAACATTTTTCCGGTTTTCCTACCTCTTGACTCCCTTGAGTACTCAATCTCTCTTTTCCTTTCAAGTCTTCTGTACATTTTTCCCAGTTCGGGGCCTTGAGCTGATTAGACGCTTGATAAGATGCGGTTCTGGTCTGGTCTTCAGGATCATTGCCGGTGACAGTCGTTGAAAGCTGGCGGATGTCATTCCCTGGGTGTCCGTCTGTCTGCTTGCTCCTGCTCTCTTCAGGTGGTAAGTTGTCACCTTCCCTCCTGTACGGGTTCCGAAGTCTACCAAGGTCCTGCTGAGCCCTATTTGTTCCTTTCGATGGATCGCGCTCAGTAGCAGAGCGGATTTTGAAACGACGGTTGTGATTGTGTGGCACTGCTGGGGGTAGGGTCTGGGTGGTAGATTCCGAGGCCTGGGCCATGCAATCAGCTTTAATGTCTGCTGAACCTGGCGTAGACAAAGCACCAGGAGGTGTGCTACATTTAGGCAATGGATCCCCAGATAGTTCCATCCTTTTTCAATTCCTTGCGGTGGCTGGGGAGGATTTCAGAATCACAAGCATTGAAAAGCACAATAATGAAAAAGCATTCAACATAATTGGTAGTAATATTTCAGTTACTGCTCATATGTAATTTTTTTTTGTTTTTAAAGTTAAAAAACCAAATTCCATTTGTTTTTCTCCAAACATCTTAAAGTCCAGACATCACTTGTGCCCAAGTTTAAGATACAGTCCACAAGGTTGGCATAAAATTTGCAGTTGGAGAAGAGAAAATAAAAAAAAAAAAAAAGAAATTCAGTGCTAAGCGACTGAAGTAGTTTCATAATCATGCTTCCGCAAACATGACTTACAAGATACATAGTTTGACGGGGAGAAAAAAAAAGCACTGTAATTCAGAGATTTCCAAACAAAAGCCGTGTCAGTTATTCGCATTTGATGATCATAACCAGCCCTGCGTTATTCCATGTGTGAGGACAGCCGCTCCCCATTCATCCCCTCGCGTCGTGTCCAGACAGCTGGCTGTCACAGCTACAGCTGTTGAGCTCAGCACCCTCTGGAGAGAAGTCCATGGAAACAAGACATATGTTTTTCCTCTTCTTGGTGGGATCCGGCACAGCCCAGTGAAAATGCATCCACTTGTATAAGGTTACCCCTACCCTCACAGGGCAGTACTTTATGTTTATTTTTTGAGGAAGTCGCTCTCTCCCCGCACAGCTCGGCTTTTTTCTCCTTTCATTTTCGGGTGGGCAGTCGCCGCCCCGCTCTGCTAACTTCGCAGATGCTGCATCGCCACGGCCGCGGTTTCTCTGTATGCCAGCAGTTACCGTTGCGTGTCTTGGGTCCTCTTTCGGGTTACGTTTCCATTTCAGTCATGAGCTCGCCGGTCGTCCCGTACCCTGCAAAACAGTTCTCTTCTTTAGAGATTTTCCTTTACACAGGAATGCCGTAAGCAAGCATGGCCAGGACACTCAAGTGACCCTGCTAGAAAATTGCTAAACCTAGTTAGTATGCAGTTCTGCAGCCAAAACTTTTCTAGGAAAAAAGCCACTTAGTCCAAGTGATCTAAATGAGAGGGAGGAAGATTGGGAAGTGTGTGTGTGCAGGAGGAAGCATGAAGGGTGGAGGCAGAGAAGCTTTAGGGCTGAAGAGAATATTCCATTACAAATCTCCATGATTTTTCTAGAACATGGGAATGTAAGTGTAGGGCTTGTTTGTCTATCCTTTTTTCCCCACAAATAATACTCAGCACACTCACATTCAAGTGATCCTAGCTGAGAAGCAGTTCATTAAAATGTAAATAGAAAATATGGAATACGTACTGTATGTATCCATGCATGCAAAAAAAGCAGAAATACAACAGATGACAGTAACACGAAATAATTAAAAAAAACATGGCGACCCGGCGCTTCGTATGTATAAAGGTATGCAGTTAACTGGAAAAACAGCAATCCAGAAGAAGCGTTGCCGAGTTACACTGAAACTGAAATCCCATGCCACGCCACATACGATTGCAGTGAATCAAGCATTGCACGGTTTTCCACAGCAAAAACAAATGCACCATTAATGCTGCTTAACAAGCATTTCATTCAATCTCCACTGAGCACACATACCAGCTCCTGACAGCACACATTTTGATCTAAATGACAAATTTAAATGCTTTTCTCTGTTTAAGTGTTATTTTTTTTTATCATCACATCAGTACAGTCTACACAGCAATATCAACCTGATACTTTCGGGTTACAGTCAGTAACAGGTGATTTGTGATTGTCCTGCACAAGACAGATTTATGCATAAAGCACTCAATGAAGAGACCACCACAGAATGGGGGTCAAAAATACTGAAATCACATACGTGTAGCACAATTAAATTAACTTAAACCTTATCAACAAGCTTACGTGCTTTTTTTGTGATATAAAATGTAGTGACTACGAAAATCTTACTTTGAAAGGGTAGAAAGCTGGCTAGTCTTTCTAGGATCCATGTACAGGAGTGTCACCTTACAGGAACACTTGTTAGCGCTGCTCTTAACGATAACTTCCTTCCCACGGCAGTCAGTAGACAAGTTTCTCAAAGCCAAACAGAAATCCACGGTACTTTGTATTCCTTCCTTCCCCTACTTCATTATTAATGATATGGTTTTTTTGGGAGACCGTTTTCAGGACTGTTTTCGGAGACCTTTTGTCAGTGTTGCATGATGCATCTTCGGAAGAACGCGAACCCGCACAGCTGGTTTTTCCTCTTCCCCTCTCTCCCATTGTCTCTCCCGCCCTCTCCTTATTCTCATGGGACAGCATTCCTGACACAAGCGCCTTTGTGCCTCGGCTTCGCAGTGGGCAACGTGGTATTTCCTACGCACAGAAGTATTTATGATGACACGCGAGAGCCGTGGCAGGCTGTGCACTGCGCTCCCACACGGGGCTGGCCGCGATGATGGTCAGAAGCCAGGGAAAAAGGAGGGGGAGGACCAGAGGCAGGTGCTGGACAGAGGAACACCCTGGGACACCCTTCCGATGCATTTTCATTTCAGTGACGCGCAATGCCTCTTTAGGTTTGGCACTGCTGGTGCAGAAACATGTGCACTCTTCCACATAGAAAACCATAAAATTACAAGGTAATAGACTGGTCACTCAAAAGGGCTGCCATCTATTATACTAAACATGGCAGAGATGAATTCAAAGTTCATTCTGCCACAAATGGGCAGTCTAATCTAAATGTACTGTGCAATATGACAGTCAGTATATACTGAAATTTATATATAACAATAAAAATTACACATGCAAAATTTACACCAATGCCCCCCTCAAGTTTAATACAAAAGGTAAGGGTGTCAATCTGTGAAATTAAACGGCAGGGTTACCAGAATACAAGCTAAAAACTAAATTCCAAAATGTACAAGGTTCAGTTAGGCTCATTACAATTACATCAATGAAAGCTAGGTCCCTAATATATTACTTTAAGACCACAAAACCATGTGCAATGTTGAAGTAATGTAGTAACACCATGATAAACAGGAAAAAAAGTAGCGTACCTCTCCGCATTAGGGCCTGGGTCTTCTTTCTAGCACCTGCATATTGAAAAGCAAAAGCAGGCATCTGACTTCCTGCCGTTGCGAAGGGCTGCGCTTCCAGCACATAACGTGCAAGCTGAAGTAACCACTGTCTTGCTCAGCTCGAGCTAAGCCTCCGATTCTGCAGCAGGATGTAGACGGCGGGAGGACACCTTCTGCACCAGTGAACCCAAGCTCTGACTGGTTGACACAAACCTTTTGTACCACTTCCTAGGCAACCGCTGCACTTTGACGTTTGATGTACCTGACCGTTTCTTGACAAATGTTAAATGAACTTTATAAATGAAAAGCAAAGAAAGTCTCCGCCACCAAGTAATAGTCGCCATGTATAAACTGGGCAAACGTCTTGTAAAGGATTGGTCCGTACCCTAGCCACGACCAACCAGAGACGGGAAATAATGCTGGCAGTTTTACCCCATAACAAGTGCACAAAAACAGTAATGAGGCACAGCCAACCCACTGGTCCAGAGGAACTCTTCTTTTGAAAGAAATAAAAACAAAACAAGCAAAGGAAAACAGTGAATGAGGAAACAAAAAAAAGAAAGACAAAATGATTACAAAGGGCAACAGAACCAGTTCTGGGAAAAAAACTAAAATCACAGGTAACGTTGAGAGTTTTATTAGTCTTTATCTGAGGATGAATCACTTTTTAAACCCACCCCTAGGTCTCCCTCCCTGACGACTTCACTGTATGAAATGAACAATGAAAGTTACAAAAAAAAAAAAACCTGCTGAAGATTAAAAAAAAAAAAACTGCTGTAATTACAAGCGATGCAAGCTCCAAAAATACATTAAAAACATTTGCATCCAAAGGATGAAAATGTCTTCCCGTTTATTTCCTTAATATTTATATATATATATATAGTTTACAAAATAAAAAATAGGAAACCAAAACTAAAACAGGTCTGAGGGTGAGAACTGGGATAATACAAATAAAAAAAATATTAAGCCATCACACATACCAGGACTACAGTACTTTGTTTTTTTATATATACAAGACAAGTTTATCCATTTAAATTCTTTTTAAACGCACAGTACAAAAAAGTCACCGACAAAAACAAAACAAAAAAGTACAATTCTGTCCATCATTAATCACGGCTTTAAGTCTCCTAATAATAATTA
>JAODKN010000134.1:13363347-13379574 GCA_026774425.1 Petrocephalus zakoni | reverse complement strand
CCCCCCCCCCCCCCCCCCCCCCCCCCCCCCCCCCCCCCCCCCCCCCCCCCCCCCCCCCCCCCCCCCCCCCGGAGGGGTACATTGGCCAGTCCTAGCCCACTCAGCTCTGGACATGTGGCCTTCGGTTCCAAGCCCGCCCTCTTTCAAGGGGCAAATGGGCGGCTCTCACACACTTCTCCCTTCTGGACAGTTCCGCATTAAAGCATGATTTGAGGACTTTGCAGTTTCACACTACCCAGTGGCGAGCTGTAGGAATAGCTAGCAAGGAGACAAAATGTTGGGGTGGGGGGGGTACAGGAGCGAGTATCACAAAAGGAGACCAGGTGACCAAGGGAAGGCCTCCTACGCCTGTCCATTTCACATGTCCATGCAGCAGTGGTAACAGTGAGCCAGTCCACTCAGGCAGCCCCCCCAAAGCACACCCCCCTACACAAACAAACACACAGCACCTGGCTATGCTAGAGTGCCCGTGTGTACATTTGGTTTAAAAAAAAAACAAAACAATAAAACTTCACCTGCCTTGCTGAGCTCATGTTGAGAAGTTCTTAAAATGAATCTGGTAACACCCGGGGGAAGGAAGGAAAAATAAAATCCAACTTCAGTGGGAGGAAGAGAGATTTTAATCAAGCAGATTGGGGCGGGGGGAGGGAGGGGAGGTGAAATAACACACCTGTAATACTCCATCTAAAGACTCCATTCCCTCCCATTAGGGGAAAAAACCTCAAAAAGCCATCTTAGAATACAACTATGTGGTACATACAACAGAAAGAGGGCAGGATACAATACAAACTCAGAGCTCTATTCTGGCTACTGGCTCTCATTCCGGGCTGTAGTTTACCCTCCAGTCCCTTCTACCCCCCAACACTAACAACTCCCCCCACCCCAAAGTGCTTCCTCACTCGATACAGTGACACCTGTGGTGGGGTGTGGGTACTGCAGGTGTGCTGTAGGGAGGGAGTTGCAAGGGGTTTGGCAAAAGAGCACTGCACGGGGGGGGGGGCTAGGAGTGGACAGGCTTCTGTCAGACTTTGGGACATCAGGAAATGGATGTGGGGGCGGGGGCAGGCCGGTTAATTGGCCCCCCAGTTGTAGCTGTTGTAAGCAGACTTGTTGACCTGGGACTTCTGTTGAATGGAGGAGTTCTGGCTACGCTGTCCAGTGCCACTCTGTGAAGCAGGGGAAAGAGGGGACCAGTCATTAATATGCCACGGAAATTCCGGCACCATCTGACTTAACTGTGGTTCATGTTGTCCGAAAAGGGGCTACAAACAGAACAGACTGCAAGAAGCTCCAGAGAACTATAATGGGATTTATGACACATCTATCTAAAGTGACTTACAGAAGAGGGAAGGCTTTCGAACCCAGGACGTTAGCACTGTTAGCACTATGCTTGACTTTTTGAGATGAAAGGTATGTAGATCAATGTGTCTTGCTACAATCCACCCAACAACCAAAATGAGCAGTCATACCTGACCGTCCTGCTGCAGGTGGTGATGCAGGATTTGGGAGTGCGGCTGTTGATGGGGGGCCAGGATGTGCATGAAAGGGGCAGGGGCATAGCCAGCAGCAGCTGGGGGGTTAATGGGCCCCCCACTGCCCAGGGCCGAGGGCAGGCTGAAGGAGGCCGCTGGCGTCCCCGCATGGAAACCCTGCTTGTCAAATGACTGCAGAGACAGACAAGACAGACAGTCACCCTACCCAAAATGAGGACCCGCTTAGCATACAAACTGTATGAGAGAATGTCTGGCCATGAAGGGCTCAAATTACATTTCAAAGCCCTTATTAATGTGACGGACATCACAAGAGGGTGTAGATACATCACTTGCTCATTTAGCGCCCTCACCTGTGTCTTTGTGTAAACAGACCCTGAGATGTCAGGAACCCCAGTGTTGCTGGACGTCACAGAAACTCCTAAAAAGAGACAGGAAAAGAGGCTTGAGGACTGGGTACAGGAGAAGAACCACAGGGATAGGCGTGGGAGGTTGGGATACATGGAGCACATTTCCTTATAGCTAGCAGAGCAGACTTGGCCAGCTGAAGATGAGAGCAGGTTCCCCCTGTGGCTGCAAGATCACAGTTTTGCTCTCTCCCAGCTCCCAACAAACCCATACTAGGCATCAGTGTTCTTGACTGACTAGGAGCTGAGAGGCAGGAAAACTATAGACTATAGTCTTGGGGGTCCCTGAGGACTGGGTTCGGAAACACTGCTCAAGATGAATCCCTGACAATACCAGCCCGGGTAACAGCCATTAACAACTGCACACATGAGAGGGAGGAGATGCACTGTCAAGGGCAGAAAAATCATAAGGAAGATGCAAAAAATAAAATAAATTCTGCAGGTTTGACATCACAAACATGAAACACAGTTACACTCGTCCACAATCACCACATCTGGCCCCGTGACCTTTTAGATCACAACATCCTAAGGTACACAAGGCCAAACACTTCTTCCCGGTGCTCCGTTTCGTTACGAGACTTTGCTAAAAGCATGTTAATAAAAGCACAAAGATTTCTATAACTCGGGGCAAACAGGAAGTGAAGAACGCAGTTTAACCGCGGCAGAAGCGCGACAGAAGCAGGTGGTGGGGGGGGGGGCAAAAACCAAAAGGGAAGGTGGGTGGCAACATGAAGCTGTAGAGAGAGAGCGAGAGAGAGAGAGAGAGCGAGAGAGAGAGCGAGCGAGAGAGAGAGAGCGAGAGAGAGAGAGAGAGAGAGAGAGAGAGAGGACACTAAGAGGAATATGGGCCACGGACAGGTGCACGAGGAGACCGTGGGGCTGAGAGACTCACCAACTCCGGGCCCGGTGACGGAGCTGGCCGGCTTGGTTTGCGCAGAAGCGGCGGCGGCAGCGGCAGCGGCGGCGGCGGCGGCGACAGCAGTGCTATATCCACCCTTACAGAAATCCCCACTCCCCGAAGCCTGGCCCATATCCTCATAGCCTGCAACAGTCAGACAGCCACAGCCCTCAGCATTAGACACCAGCCGGGAAGACGGAGCAGGGGCTGGCGACGGACCGGCCCGCTGCGCCGCGGCACCGACGTCAGAGGGGGCCGCGGAGATCGAGACGGAGCCCCGGGGCCGCTGAGGCCGGAAGTGACGGGCCCTGCGGCGGGGACAGCGATGGATGGCAGAGGACAGATCAGCAAGGGAGACGAGGAGGACGAGTCACTCGAGGGGGACGGAAACGCAGAAACGAAACCTGCGCAGATGGCGGCCCGTTTTTTTTGGGGGGGGGGGGGTGAAAGCACTGACGCGGAGATGGCACAGAGCTGCTCTGAGGGAGGAAAACGGTTGAGGGGAGTATTAGCGCATGACAGGAGGGCGAGAACGGTCGGAAAAGCTGAGCCCTTAGAGGTTAGTGAAGGACCCTCTCTCTCACACACAGACGCCAGGCCAGACTGAGGGCTGGAGACGCTGCTTCACACACGAGTCCATGTGCGCATGAACATGAACAACACAGACAGATCAGATATGGGGGAAGCAGACAGCTGAAGAACAAAAACCCAAACAGGCTCTTAGAGAAACATGCCTCCCTTTTTATCTCTGGTGGTTTCCTGCACTCAGCACCACTACAGAAACCCAGCCAAATTGCGCTCGCCACACTCTTACCTGTGCCAAATGCGAGACGGCGAATGCACACACATGCATGCGGGTTGGCGGGGTTTGGGGGGGGTGCCACTCACCGGTGCTGTATCCGTGGGAACCGTAGCCACTGGCCTGCTGGAAGGCGGTGGCTGAAGCGTTGACACTGACGTTCACGCCGTGCTGCTTGGATGACGTGGGAGCCACCTAGGCAGACAGACAGGGGGCATGATTTAGTGCTGCTGCCACATTCATGTAAAGTACCAGGTTTGTGCCACACGAGTCCGGTCCTGATTGCATGTGAATGGACTATCTTGCCACACATGAATGAATTTTCACCGACTCAGACTCAAAACACACAAGAATCGAAAATCCTCCATAGTCCATAGAATGTGTGTGCAGTCTGCAGGCAGTCACACCCCCTCCAATTTCTTATATTTGGCTACAATGTTTTTCAACATGACACACCCATAGTGAACGCACAATCTGTTCATGTCAGCCAAGACAGAAATGGTTCAGACTGAATATAAATTCAAAGTCCAGAACTGAACTCTCTCTGGACCTGGACTGCAAATCAGCTACCCAACGCCAGTAACACTAATTAAAATAAATAAATAAAAATAATATAAAAATCGGTCTTGTGTCATTCGCCGCCCTGTTGGATTGTGAGTGACAACCATATCTTCAACAAATCGAATCAGATTCAAGATTCAACTAAGGTTGACTCAAAGAACATCGAAAAAGTACATCACAGATAGCAAGCACAAGCCGACTGCCTGACCGTCCATCAGTTTGAAATCCAGACGACTGGGGGAGGACGGGATGGGCGTACCGGGAAGACGGCAGGGCCATACTGGAAGGGGTTGGGCATGCCGGGCACCCCCGTGTAGTACGGCAGGCTGGTGTAGCTGTAGCCTGGGGGCAGCGCCGGGTTCAGGAAGGGTTGCTGGGTGGTGTGGTGTGTCTGCGGCTGGCTCTGCTGGGGCTGCGCCAGTGTGGTGGCCGGTGCCGGTGACGGGGCCTCGCCACGCCCGAACTTTGTCAGCTCCGCTGCTGGGGGGGGGGGGGTGCAGAGTGTCAGGAAGAGGGCAGGAATTGCCAGCAGAGGGCACCAGATATATGTCACATATTTGCCACATGGGCTAATTCACGCCTTTAGCATGTTAAGTCAGACACCCTCAGCAATAATTATGCTGGTAAACAGGGAACAGGTAAAGAATCTGGTTTGGAGGCTGGCGGCCAATCAGGAAAGAGCCCGGGGTGAAACGAGGGGAAGGGTTAGGCTACAGAGTGAGCATGCAGCGACTTACCAGAGTAGGGGTTGTTGGTCAGGCTGCCCTCGCGGCCGGTCAGCGCCGTGGTCGGGGTCGCAAAGGGAATGCTGTAGTAATCCTGGCAAGGAGCAGAACTCAATTAGTGCTTCCCAGCATTGAGAATATTAAAGGTTTTAATAGAGCAGTGACATGTGAGAGGATGAAGGAGGAAGCAGGGCTATGAGAAGAGGCACCAGCCTATACAAGACCTCTGATCAGGGCTCACAAGCGTGCATGGCTAGCCACTTCGCCAAATTCAAAATGGCTGCCACACACAGTACCTCAGCCTTGAGGACAAATACGAAGAGATGAACCTTACAAAAAAGGCCAGAGATAAGAGCTTAAGCTCTGCACTGAAAAGCTCTGACAGCCAGTATAGTACCAGAAAAAAAGCTTTACACAATCTCTGCCCAACGAAGAGAAAGAGGAGTTGGTGGGACAACACGTACCAGGGGGATTCTGGTCTGGAGCATCTGAAGGTCGTCATAGCCGTACACTTGGGGCTGCAGCACAGACAGGATCAAGTTACCATACAACACAAGGGAAAGTGTCAGTCTGGGTACCGGAGACGGAACGGAGCCTGTGCCCGCGTGACCGCAGATGGCGCTGGGTACAAAGGAGCAAAACGCAGTACTCACTGGGTAGGGATGGAGCAGCCCGGGGGCCATGATGTAGGGATTTGGTAACAGGGGAGGCACTCCTGGGGGCAAGTTAGGGGGTGCTTTCCCTAGAGATGACAGAGCATATTGTTTATAGCGTGACACTGCTCCCCTTCAGAAGGGGGCGACACCGCATGCAGCGAACATGCTTCTCCACCGGGGCGGCGCTAACCTGAAGCCACAGAGCTGCGAGCTGAGGCTGATGTGGACGCCACAGTCACTGTCGCGGAGGACGAGGCTGCCGCGGCCACCACTGGGGGCACGGCCACGCCGCCGCTGTTCAGGCCCATGCCGAGGCCGCTGACGGGGCCCAGGCAGGGCTGAGCCGACACAGTGCTGACCGAGGGCGGTGGGGCGTTGAGCGCAGCGGACGCCGACGAGGGGGCAGGGGGCGCCGAAGAGACCGCCACCGTGGCCGTGGAGGGGAAGGAGGATGAGTGCAGGCTGGAGTCCGCACTGTCCACACTTGAGTGCTGAAGGTGGGAGGTGCGCATTAGCAGATCAGTTGGTCTGTAGCTGGACGGTTCATATGAGAAGAGGAAGCCAGCCTCTGAGCATTTCCGTTTTCTTTTTGCGTAAATAGCCGGCCAATCCCCCAGCCGCCACGGTGAGTTCCGCACTGCGTCACACAGCCAAAAGGTCTACAATCTCGTTCTGGTTATCGCTCTGGGCCCCTTAAACACTCACCAATAAGCTGGAGTTGGTACGTGCCGTGGAGGAAGGAGCCAGACTGTTCTGTTGGGTAGACAGAGAGCTGGGGGGAGGGGGGTAGAGAGAGAGACAGGAGCGGTCAACTAACTACCTAAAACTCTCTCAGCCCTGACCACCAGACAGTCCACATTTTTGCTCCCTCCCAGCCCGATAGGGCACGGAGAAGCAAAAATACAAACAGTCTGATAGGAAGCAGATACATGGACCGTCTGAGGGTGCGCGAGGACCAGGCTGAGAAACATCATACCATCACATTCATACCGCATGACACTAAACTCAATTAGTCACAACGGAGTGACTCATACGAAAATTAAAAAGAAAATGATATGACTGGGGACAGGATTTGCATCGGCCACCGTCCGATGACGGCCACAAATGCCTAAACTGCTGAGCCGCACACTGCCCCCAAACCTAACCAGTCCCTAATCCGGCATTCTCCGACACTGTTCCACAGTAACGGCCAAACAGACACCCCCGCCAGCAGCCTCACCTGCCGTGCTGGGGCTGGGAGGCAGCGCCGGGGGCCAGATCGTCACCGTGTCCCAGGCTGCCGAGTGACGTCTGGTTGGGCGTCGTCAGCAGGGAGACGGGAACCGCGGTGCCGTCAGCCAGAGAAGCCATGCTGGACACGGAGACGGCACCCTCGGCGTCAGAGGCAGGCTTTGCGGGTACGGCAGAGCCGGAAGCAGCTGCGGATGGCATGAGAGACATTTCAGGACCATGAGCGCAAACCGGTTATCCCTAGTAGGTAGTCAAACCTAACAGACGCTTTACAAAAGGTGGTCACAAACATGGGGTCTTACCGTCCATGGACTGTGTCGTCTGTATTGAACCGAATCCATTCTGTAAAACACAAAAGGCAGTTGGTCCAGCAGGGACAGATCACACAGACACACATTAAAAGTGTTACACTGCCTCGTTTCATTGAGGTCAACAAATGTAAGAGAATTTTACTGAACAGATTTTTCAATGCAAAGAGCAACTAATATGCAAGTTAGGAAAAAAAAAAAACATCACCTTATCAGTCTAAAATGTCATAAACAGCAGAGGGTGGCCAAAATTTGAATACATTACGGCAATCAGGTAATCAAAAAATCCAATTAAACGGGACTCTTAGGAAGACTTTATGTACTAGCAGGTCAGTGATATAGGACTGAGCATTTGTTGCCATGGTGAATAAGAGTCAGGTTTTTAAAACTGGCTTATAACATATTTTAAGCAAGAATCTGAATTAAGAAACTGTCACCCAAACGTTTGAAAAATGTGCCAGACAGATGATGCTAATTTTCACCCGAGCATCACAGGCCTTTTGCTACTTAAGGAGCGCAAAAATTATACCGTCTTCCTCTAGAATGGAGCCATTCAAGAAGTCATACATTAATGCAAATGCCATTATATGTTTTTAGGCAGACTACCATGACTTTAAGCAGCCATGCACTTCCATTCCTGTCTGTATGGCTCCCCCTAGTGGAGAATTCCACTACTAGACATAAGCTGTCCTATATTAAAGAGGCATCAAAACGTCAATTTGATCATATGAAATGCTACAAAATGTGAATGAAATAAAAAAAAAAATCCTTATTGGCTACAGAGGGAATGTGGTGGTGAGCGATAGGCAGGGGTCAGACACCTGGCAGTTCTATGGAAGCATATGGGTAGCAGGATCAGGACAAATAGGCAAAGGCCGGCCCAAAAAAAGACCTGATGGCAAACGGGCAAATTCCAAATCTGGCAGAACGATGGGGAGAAAAAAATGGGGGAGGGGAAAAAAAAAAAAGACTCCAAGCTTGGACCTACAAGTCTACAAAGGAAACAAGGTAACCTAATCAAAAATGAGTACTACACGAGTAATTCACTTCAAATGAAAAGTGCCGTCTGGCATGGGATTTAACTGCCATTAGAAAGGTTCCCAAAGTCCGTCGGGTCTCAGTAAGCGGCTTCCCATTCTGGTCTTTAAGGGCAACAATCCAGTTATCCAGCACGGATCCACCTCATGGGAAAACGGCACCCGGGCTAACCTGCACTGGCAGGGCGCGCGGGCACCAGAAAGACGGGGAGGGCGCGGCCGGGGGGCTCGCTCGGCTCCCCCTAACTGTGATGAGGTCACCATGGGCAAGCCCGCAGCTCTCTAGCTGGATGGTTTCCCCACAGCCCAGGGCTGGGGGCCGCTTCTCCGAGGCCGAGAAACAGAATAAATTCCTCCTGTACTCACACAATGGATTCCCAAAGCATCTCCACTCAGACCACTGCTGCTCCACTGATTATAGATAACATTTTAGAGAGAGAGAGAGATGGGGAGGGAGGGAAAGAGATGAGAGAGAGAGAGGAAGAGAGTGAGGGAGAGTGGGAGGGAGAGAGAGAGACTCCAGATGCTGCATCTGGAGCTCGGCTCTTTGAAGCTCAAGATAGCCCGGCACACCGGCGCGGCATGATAGCCCGGTATGACAGGCCAGCACACTGGGACAAAATGAGCACTTTCTCCGGCCAATCCAAAGGGCAAATAAAGCACACTGAGATTTCTCTGGGGTCTGTTAGCGGAGATGGCCACCGCGGAAGGCTCCATCTGTCCACAGGGCTGCCTCGCGGCCTGCAGCAGTCTGGACCGGCGCCCTGCACTCTCACTTCTGAGTCAGAATTTAGCGCAGCCCACCCTGTCCAGGTTTTCGGGAACACTGGAGTGGTGCCTCGAGTCCCTTGGAAGCCACGCCTTCGGTTCTGTGAGCTCCCATTGGATGTTAATGAACGAAGCCACGTGTCTGTGAAGTCCCCATCAACGCAGGATAAAGTCACCTTACTTAACTCCGAGGTTGTCCTAGCTGAGAGCCAAAGGCCGATTTGTGGCGATTGCCCACTCCTGATGCACACGACGGTACTTGTCTGTGCCTGCTGACAGCTCCAACGTGAGCACATTAATTACTTATATAAGGAACAATGATGTAAGAAATTGAATAGCCTTCTTACAACAATATGGCGCAACACAGACTTCCAGAAAAGTGATCAGTTGGTATTGTCATTGTGTGAAGTACATTCTAGCTTTGGAGTATCCTGTAACTCCATGTGTAGACTATCGGCTTAATTTCCGTGCTTTCTAATCGTTCTCCGGAAACCGGAGACTCCATTGTTAATAAAGCTTCTCAAGTGCGTACTATGGATGTCACCCTACCACCGGTGGGTGATGTTTCTTTTCATTTAGTTATACAAATTAATTCAGGCAGCTGAAATGTTTTTTAATATTACTTTCGCACATATGTGTTCCTGTGTGCTGTGTATATTATCACTTGGGTTCAGTACAGTGTGTGAGTCTCGGAAACCCTTGCTGTAGCTGCCAGAATGAGCAATTGAACTAAATAAAATTATGCATGGTTCCACCTAAAAGCGATATTAAGCATGAGATGATTTTTGAATTATAATGAACGGAAACTGTATCATATGCACCACGAGTTGTTCTATAAGGAATTCCACAGTCTTATATCATTATCGTTTGGAAATGTATGGACACATATGTAAAAATTCCCCATACATATCCCAAATTCTGTTCTCTGTGATAAAAGACAGGATCCCTTTGCTAGTCCAGTTTTCATTTTCCATGACTCTTTGGTTATTAGAAAATGTAAAAAAAAAAAATATGTAACTAACTGTGATCCACAGAAATGCCAAATTACTACTTTTAAAAACTGGATAATGTTTTGATCACTAGAATGTGTTCTGCATGTTCGGACTTCGGTAAATGAGTTATATATGTGGGATGCTCGGACTGGGGGAATTCCCTTTAAGCTGTGTGATCAGATTCATTTCCGGTCGTACGAAAGCCCTGTCAGTCCCCGTTTGACCGATCCGAGGCAGCCGGCAAAGCGGGGAACCCCTCTTAGAGCTGGGGGGGGGGGGGCTTTCCGCATTCCTGTGACACGGACAGGAATGAATAATTAAAAGGGGATGAGAAACACAAGGACAGAGAGGCGTGGGCGTCGTGGTGCTCTGACGTGCGAGCTCGGCTGGGAAACGGGGCGTGGGATGCCGCAGCCGAAAAGCGCTGCACGGAGAGAGAGAGAGAGACACCCCAAGGAAGACCTTATATTTAGTCCCCTTCACATCTAATTACCGAGGGTAAAAAAATAGACAGATTGATGGACACTGAGGGGGTTTACAGACGCACATTAATCCAGTGTTCGGCTATTAATAACCCCTGAGTCATTCAAAGCAGAGATTACCTGTATTCCTGACGGTCACCCCTGTACGGCCCCCACACATATGGATGGGAGCGACACCCACCACTTTTACACTCGTGTTCCGTCGATGACAATGTCATGTCCTGCGGTGCATTGGGGGGAGGCCTTGGAGTGGCGCGTGCGAGCCGGAGAGCGGGGGACACACGGGCAGACATCTGCTCCCCGATGACGGAGCCGCTCTCCTGAGACTCGCGTGTCATACGCGCATATTCTCAGCGCGGTACACACGTCTCAAACGCCAGCGTGCAGGATCTTAGCCAAGGACGCTTGAAAGTTAATGTGGCTGTGAGATCCCCCCCCTCAGAAGGCGGGTGTGTGTGCATGCGTGCGTGACGCACTGCTTCTGCGGCTGGCACACGACAGTGTGATGTCAGCGGCTGTCACTGTGTGCCTGAAGCAGTAGTGCACGCGCACGCACGCAAACACATACACACACACTTGCAGGTGCAGGGAGCTGCAGCACACAATCAGAGCCTCAAGCCCTGATTGGATCATGACTTTACATGACAGAAGTTAAGCAGCACACTCCTCTAATTAAAAAAAAAAATCAAATGCCAGTGCCATCTCAGTGGGGGGGGGGGGGGTGGGACAAGCCAGTGCGATCGACAGCAGCCCTGAAGTCGGCGTCCCCTGAAAGGAGGGGGTGGCAGAGACGGGGGCGTGACTCGTCATTCATCCTGCGTCTCTGCCTGCTCGCTGTGACGTGGAGGAGAGACTCCCTAACCCCCCCCTGCGCTCGGAAGGGGGCGGGGAGCTCCGCGACATGCGTGTGACTCACTCCGGTACTTGCGGCAGCGCGGTGAGGGAGAGGAAGAATGAGGAAGATAGCAGGCTGCAGAGGAACTCAGAGGAGGAGCTGGCGGAGCGTCGCAGGCCTGCAGCACCTCCCTGCGCCTCCCTATAAAAAAGCCGCACGTAAGCAAGACGCGGGGCCTTTAAATAGAATCCATACATTTTCTCTTTTGCTACCAAAAAAAAAAAAAACAAAAGCTACGCATCTTCAGCCCAGACCGTCGCATTGCTAACGTAGCCTGCTCTGACTCGGCTGTGTCGCAGACACACTGGGGAGCCGTGATTGGGCTGGAGCGGGTGTGCAGGAGCACCTCCAGCCAATCAGGCGCTTACCGGCTTCCCCGCCCACGGGGTCTGACGGCACAGAGCTCAGCGAGTGAGAGAGCTGGATTTCTATGAATGGAAATGCGGAGGCGTGTCAGCGGGGGATGTTGGGGGCTCTCTTTCAGACTCCGCACCCCCCCCCGCGCACGTTTCGCGGATCTCGCCGTTTGTGAGGTCCCCCCTTTCCTAAACCCTGCGTCGCCTCCCGCTCTGTCTGTCCGCCCCCATGTCCTCCTCCTCAGCCACACACAGCGCACTTCGTCGCCCTTATTTCCCAGAGACCTGCGCTTGGCACCCAGCATCTCCGTCTCATTACTCCACTTGAATTACTGCGATTAAATTCACTTCCCCGCACCACTGCTTCTCCCACGGAAAAATTACGTCGGCTGCTGAAACAGCCCAATTGGATATTCTCCATACATCTCCGAAGGTGGTCCTTCAATGGCTTCTTGCTAATCAGTCGACTATAAATAGCCCTCACAACCCCCCAAATTGCGTGTTAGCTCACCACCGCATCCCCCCCTGGCTCCAACGCCTCCTCCTTTGCCCATTAGGAAGTGTAAAGGACGAGGGCAATTCTAAATGTCCTTTTTGGGGGGGGTAGCCCTCTGACTGGTGCAATCTGTGCACAGACTTTCAGCCCAAGCACTAGCATAGCATAAAAAGTCCCAGATTTCCTCCTGACCACTGAAATTCATCCTGTCACTTTGCATTTCTCAGGCTTCCTTTGTCCTCCTTTGCTTCCTAACTGCCTTAAGGTTTGTTTTGGTCCCCTGGTGGTTATCGATCGGACAGATCATTAGCAAACTAAGCACACTACAGAGAGGTAGAACACACACCCAAACGGGATGAAAGCATGGGTGTGTCTTCATGCAGTCAAATCAGCATGTATTTTAGTGTGACTCTCTTGACTGGCTGTTTGTGTCTGTGTGTGTTTGATCACTCCAACTCAGGATTGATGGGGCAGAGGAAGCTTTTGTATTCTTGGGAGCAGGTGCCGATCTGTGCTGTGCCCGAGGCGTGAGCTTCAGGTAATCATTGCCAGGCTGGAGGGATGCAAGGGGGTGCGCCTCATGACCACACCATTGTCAAATCATCCATGAAACCAAAAGGTCCAATCTTAGCCCGGAGGGGTCCTCTGGCGGACAGAGCGTGGACCGCAGTGAGCTCATCGATCATGATCGATTCTCAATGAACAAACCTGTAATGAAACAGGCCCAGCCAGAAGGCTTCATTAGTCACCTCGATTGTGTGCTCAAGGCCCCGGGGGACACATGGCAGTGTGGAACTGTCACGCTGGTGGAGGCGTGCCCCTTGGGCCTCAGGTATGACCACTCCTCATTTAGGATGAGCTGTCATTGGGGTGTCCTTGCAGGGGCCTGTTCCACTTTCCCTTCATGTCTGTGCACTGCTATTCCAGCTCTTCAGAAGCACAGCAAATGAAGGGGGAGATCTGCTCTAATTTTAATATCCCAGTCCCACACTGCCCGAGGAGCTTTAGTGGCTGTTTGCCTCCGACAGCCATCTCTCCGCGTGCGATCGGGCCACTTGCCGCGGTGTCCTGTGGTCACATCCAGGCTTTGCGGGTCGTCATACCTACAGCGCTCACCACGGAAGCCAGGTTGTATGTGTTACCATGGTTACCCCATCGGCTGTCAACATGAGGCACCTCGTGTTACCATGGGTACGGTCTCTAGGATAAAGCATCACATTGCTTGAACAGCCCCACCCCCCCACCAGGCATTTGGCAGGAGACCTCGGTGATCAGGAAATATAATCCTGTCTGCATTAGGCTATTGAGGATGCATATCCCAGGTAAGAATACACAATGACACAATAGCATTCATCTGCCTTTGTGAACCCAGCCCAAACCTACTTCCATGACCCAACACCTGGAAGAGCAACACTAACATTATTGTGGTTGGGAAACTAGTGATCTCAAGGTTTCCTGCTTAAATCCCATGCAGAACTGTCATATCCTTGAGCAAGTTGCTTAACCTGAATTGTTCAACCTCAATTCTAAATGTGTAAAGTTTGAGCTAATTACCCTAGAGTCCCACACATAATAGGAGTAACAATAATAGGTGATGGATAAATAAATAAAAACGAGATTAAGTAAACCAGCAGAGCCGTGTCTGGTGGTCCATTCAAGCTGGGAGCGACCGGCGAACCGCCCCTCGGTGTTCCGTGTCTGACCTCGCCAACTGTGACGGGAATCTCACTTGCAAGGGGAACGGAAACGGTCTGCTCAGTCTAATTGAAGATGAGACATCCACAGGTAGCTTTTGGTCCGATCTGCTCAGCTATTCTCAAAATATCCTTTGCGCGTTGCCTTTCAGAGTGCCCTGTTAATGCGTAGCACTGGCTCTTGCCTTTAGTCCCTATGCGCGCTACAATGGCGTGTGTGTGTGTGCGCTCGCGCGTGTGCACCGTCTGTGAAATAGGAAAGATGGGACTCTGCACCAGAAGTGGGGATATAGACAGCCTGCATTTCCTGCGTCTGCCACGACTCCCCAGGAGTCGCAGGATAGGAGGATGCAGCAACGTGCCTCTTGGCAAGAGTGGCTCTCCTAGATGCTGTTCCTCAGTGGGCTGCTGATGGATTGCTGGGCCGTCACACACACACAACGCATTAACAAACAATAAGTTTATCATGACAGCTTCTCTCCACAGCTGACCTGATTAATAAGAGAACACTGATAAGAAATCGTCCGTGAACAGCCGAGGATAATTACAGGAAAAAGCGCGACCTTGACCGCAAGACTATCTTATCCTGTGGTTTGTCTGGAGGCTAATTATTTAAAGGTGTTTGACACAATTACTCACACTGCAGTCTATGCTAGGCTGCTCATTGGCCCTTAAGTCAACTAATCATGGCCACCAGTTGGCTTTGTATCCCCAAATTGCCTGTTAAGGTCTGGATTGTTAGCCAGTGATTTTTATAGTTACTTTGGGGGGGCAGTGAAGGGATGACTTATTGGGTGCAGCAGGTAGCGAGCAGTGACTTACAGAATAAAGTCCAGGCAGGAGGGCGTTGCAAACCCTGCGGATTGCCCGTTGGATGTAAACACCCGTAAGACGGATATCGTTAAACTGGGACCCCTTTCCTCTTCTGGTCTGCAGTAACTGCCCTTTCACGCTGGCGGCAGCCCTTGCGCGAGCCACGGCTGATGACGTCCTCCAGAGCGACCTCTCCGTTTACCACCAAACCAAGGCGGTGGAGGACAACACAGAGACCCTCCCCCGTGAGTACCCCCCCTCCTCGCTGGCAGGCTGTCGCTTTCCCGACCTGACCTGCTGCCAGCGAGATGACGTCCATGTGGTACAGTGTTGAGAAACGCCGGGTATCAGACGGTAGTTTCATTGCACGATACCTTGTGGATTGTAGTCCAGTGACCGCGGGGATGCAGTTCTCAGCACTGGGTAGTGAGGCCATCTTCCATTGGCTGATATGTGGCAGCAATTAGCGATGCAAGACCCTCTCCAGAAAGGTACAGGGTACATCCGAAGTGGCTCATTTATGTGGCATCACACGTTCGGAGGCCTCTTCGGGTCAGGAGCCGTCACCCTTAAATGTTACAGCACCTGATGAGCGTGATTAGTGTAAAATTTATGCTGCATACTTGTAATCACTGTAGTACGGATCCACATTCATGAATCAGTCTGCGGTCTGTGCATGTGATACTCACTAACCGCACGCTGTAATTAGCACATGACAAATCAAAATATTTAAGTATAAGGCAAGGTATGAGCAGAGAATATCACAAGATGTGAAAAACGTTGACTAGCGATAAAAGGATACTGAATCTTGTATCTGAATAGACTCGGAAGTAGGACATTGTGTAGTGTTTTGAAGTATTGACTCAAAAATCAGGTCAATTGGTGACCTAACTATGTACCGAGTGGCCTTATAAATACATTGAAGTGTGAAATCTCACGAAGGAACATTACAGGAACGAGGAGTCTGAGTCAGGGTGTCTGGGACATTTCTACGTACTTTTTTTCCACAAAATCATCCTTTGATTTGTGTTCTTTTGTGCCCTAAAGGATTTTGACAATGACTGGGATTTTGAATAGCTTCTCTGTCGTGGTGGGGATACAGAGAGGACCATGAGGGACCAATGTCTGGCAAGGCTGCTGCAGAATCTGGTTCTGGCCAGATTTCCCGGTGCTTTTAGGGAATGCTGCACGTTGAAGCCATGACAGCTGCTGGTACAGACACTGTGTACAGATCACCCTTTCTTCGTGGAGACTTATAAGACAGAAGTGCTGGTTGATTGCCTTATTTCGAAGGGTCAACCTGTTGCTGGATTGCCACATTCAGCCTACGGAACTAGAGCTTTGCAGCTTGTGGAAATGCATGGTGCTCAGAGGGGGGGGGGGGCACCCATTTGTATAACCACTGTCTGGGGGCTCTCCCATTTACACAGCCACAGACGAGAGGGTTAGTCTCATTTACACAGCCACTGTCGGAGGGGGGTTAGTCTCATTTACACAGCCACTGTCGGAGGGGGGTTAGTCTCATTTACACAGCAACTGTCTGGGGGGGCACCCATTTGTGTAACCACTGTCTGGGGGCTCTCCCATTTACACAGCCACAGACGAGAGGGTTAATCTCAT
>JAODKN010000134.1:13345114-13363247 GCA_026774425.1 Petrocephalus zakoni | reverse complement strand
CTCACACAATGGATTCCCAAAGCATCTCCACTCAGACCACTGCTGCTCCACTGATTATAGATAACATTTTGGGGGCGGGGGGAGGGGGCAGAAACAAAACAAAAAGAATAAAATGCCTAGATATTTATAGGCCAGAATTGCCAGCTAGTTCTGTTGTCACACATGGCTGACAGAATGAATGAGTTACTGGAGATGGGTGACAGCAGATGAGCTGGGGTGGACCGAATGCAAGGTAAGGAATGGCATTGGAGGGTGGGGGGGCGGCTGGAAGAGGAACACCGGGAGGGTACAGGATGGACACCGATAGACAGAGCAGCGCAGCTGAGCCGTAACGCATGGCAGCCGCCAAGCAGCTCGGAGACTCACTCCGGCAGGGCTTCGGTACTCTAATCACTCCAACTGCACGTCTCACTACAGTGTGAGAGTGAGCGATACTATGCAAAGTCGACACTAGAGGGCAGCAGAGGCCTCAGGCATTAAGGTCGCGGGCCTAACTCATGAACTTTAGTCACAGCACAGATGACATGAACGTCACGCAGGCTTCAGGCCACTGCTCTGTCGCCAAGGGAGATGAAGCTGAGCGCGGCTGCATGCTGGGGAGGGCAGCGCCCGGCGGACACACGGGCCACCCACCTTGCCGGGCTGGACATCCTTCTGTGGAGACGTGGAGACAGAGGGCGGGTACCGGCGTGTTTGCGTGGACCTCTGTTCGTATAGTGCGGGCTGGCCCGGCCCGGACGCCGTTACCGCCTGGGTGGGATATGCGGGAGCGTTGCTGGAGAGGGAGCCGCCCTGGTACCCCTGGTCTGGGCTGGGGAGGGTGGGGGCAGGCTCACTGGGGGGCGAGGAGGGGACAACGGAAAGGAAGAAAGAAAATCAGTTCTAGGTAAGGCGGCCAGAAGAGCCCCCGCGAGCTAAAGGGCCATTGGGGGGCATCACGAAAAGCAGAACACGACCTTACACATGACCTTCAGGGAGAGCAAATAGTAGCAATTACAACTAAATGCCGATATATACCCACCACATCAATCCCCCCGCCCCATCTAATCCTACTCCTCCCACATCTCTAGCCCCCTACACTCTCCCCACCTCTCCTTTACTAAATCATTATTAAGTCCAAATCGGAGTGACTTCACCAGATCTGCACCTGTGGCCGTCCTTTCCCACGCCACCACTAGATGGCGCCGCTGCACTTTTGGTCACTGCTGGTAAGATTAGCTACCTGCTCGCACTGGTGTACAGGCTGCTTGGGGCTGGGCTGACAGAGGCGCTTGTCGCTGGGGCAGAATCGTATTCGGGCAGCACCGGCTCAGACCCGAACTGCAAGGCCCCGAACTGCAGGTTCAACCCGGAGATGTCCGCCGAACCCGGCATCTCTACTGCCAGAGATGGGATCTAGCGGGGCAGAGGGTAAGCAGGTTGTCACTGCTGACGCCACGAAGCAGGACAGAGAGTAGAGCTCTGCCCACTCCAGCTACAGGAAATGACGTCACGGGGGAGGGAGAGGAATTTTTCGGACGGCTGATGGGGGCCCAGCTACCTTGGTGCTGATGGATGTCCGCTTCTTCTGCTGTTTCAGCTTATGCTGCTGCAGGGGCTGCGGGCTGGACGAGTGGTTGTCGGAGGAACTGGGGGACATCTGCGGCCCAGGGCCCGCAGCGGGGGGCTTGGAGAGGGGCGACGGGGGCGGCGCCGCGGGGGTGGAAGCCGCCGGGGGGTGCAGGGTGGAGGAGACTGAAGAGGGGGGCACTTTGTCTTGGAGGAAGGCATCCATCATGGAGGAGGCAGCGGACGCGGCCGGCTGGTAGGGCTGACGCTTTGGGAATGGGGCGTGCACAGGAGGCTCTGGCTGAGGCTTCATGTCTGCAAACGGGAGGCGGTCGGGATCAACACCACACCCAAATCAAACCTAGTTCAGGCAGAGGGATCCTGGGGTCACCATGCCCCCAAAGCTGTGGCGGCCCTCACCATACTGTCCTAGGGAGGCGGGGCTGGTGTCCCAGGCAGACGAGGGCACGCTCGCCGGCCCCGCCTGGCTGTGCTGCGCAGCCAGCTGCGCAAGTGCCTGGGCCGTCTTGAACTGCTCCAGGAACTGCGAGCCGCTGGTGGAGCCACCGCTCCCCGCCTTGGGCTCCGCCACATCGCCAAAGCTCTTGCTCAACATGTTGGCCTGCATGATGAGAACGGGGGGGGCACAAAGTGGGGGGTGATTAGACCCAGCTCTCCTGGTCTGAGACAACATGGGCAGCCCCCCCCCAACCCCCTAGTACCAGAGGGGGAGAGGAGGTGGGTTTTGCTTGGCTTCATATCATACCCCGATGTTTCCCAATTTGCTTTACTGGGAGTGAGCACTGGTGTGCAGGCTGGGCAGACTAACCATGTTGTGCTGGCCGTAGGGGGCACTGGTGGGGGGCTGTGATACCGTCCCACCCTGCTTGGAGTTGCTGAAAACCAGTGCCTGGGACAGGGAAGGGGGCTGAGATGCCTCCAGGGGGGCCAGTTCTGGCTCGGATGTGGAGGGAGGAGTCTTCCCCAGCAACACTGCCAGGTCAATCCTGAACGGGGGGGGGTGAGAGAAAGAGAAAGAGAGAGAGAGAAAGCCACAATGTATCGGCACGCAGACTGGATGTGACAAATGCAGAGGAATTTAACTATAAACATCCGGGGAAATAAACAGCGAGAGGAACAAAGGTCTACCTCTGTCCGGCAGTGATGGTGACATTCTCCTGGGGCAGGGACATGGCTGCAACACTGGATGCTGTGAAGATCTTGGTCTCTGACAGCTAAGTGGAGACATCAAACGAAAGTGAGCAGCAAAAACTACCACCCCAGACACAGAACAAACACAGCACAGCCCGATGATACCAGGATGCCTTTAACCAGTTGTCAGGCTGCTGACTGCACTTGAATACCAATATCACTAGAAATTCACTTATTAAAAAAATTGATTTAGCAAATATACAAATTTTAAAACCAGGGACAGCTTGTTCCTGGTGAACTAGGGGTTATGGGCCTTGCTCAGGGAGCCAATGGTGAAATCATCCTGCCGACCCTGGGACTCAAGCCTTCCAATTACAGCCAGGGCATCCAAAACCAGAGTCACAGACCCCCCTACATCTCTAGCTTGACCCACTTTTGATGACCTCATAGCCCATCACAGCAGATTACCGGACAGTCAGCATGCCTGCTGAATCAGCAGGGTGGCAAGCCTGGGTACTTACATCCTCATTCCAGTCCTCCGTGCCCCACTCCTCAGGCGCTGTCCTCCATGCCCCTGGACACAGAACACAGCCCCCGTCAACCCAGCAACCCCACTAAACAACGACCCCCACCTCCTCCCCAACCCTAATGTGTGACATGCTGCCACTCCATCAGCTTTCACTTAAACTCTACAGAGGCACACTGAACAAGACAAGATGATTGAGATTCATTAAACAAAACAAAAAAAAACATGAATAATCATACCAGGAGCAGAATCAAATTTTCCAGGATAATTTGTTCCCTCAACGCCAGAGAACTCCAACCCTGCAGAGAGAGGAGCGAGGATAAGTTCAGCACACAGGCCGTGGGGGGGTCCGAGGACCACACGACGATACGGCAGGCAGCACGTGGCCACCTGTGAGGTCAGTCGCTTACATGGGGCAAAGCGGCACAAAAGCAGAACTTCACTCATCTGCTTTCTGTAGTTTTAACTGCTATTAATTTGACTACAGCTAATGCCCCCTAGTGGCCGAGTGCAGTAATGAATGTCACACACACCTAAATTGCTATTATTGTAGGTACTTGCCATTCATTACAATCAGCAAAATCGTAATCCTAACTATGACAACCTAGCCTTAACCATAAGTCACCAAAGACAATACAAGACCTTTGACACTTAGTTCTTTGATTGCATCCACAGATTTTTATAAAATTTGAAGGAAAAAAAAAAGCTATTAAAGACATTTTATCACATTGCTGGGACATCAGGTCCCTAGAATGCAGTGAATTCAAGCCCTCCCACACACACACACACACACACACACACACACACACACAGTAAAAGAACAGAGTAAGAGCACACTGACTGGCGCCATCCTCAGGCTCCAGGCTCCCGGTGTTGTTCCACGTGCTGCCCCCAGCGTAGTTCTCCTCAGCCTGGGCTGGCTCAGCATAGTCAGCGGGGTTAAAGGTCCTGGGGGGAGAGCAGGAAATGGGTCCTGTCAGTCTCACAGCGGCTCACAGAGGGCACTGCTCCACCTGAAACGGGACACTGCTGGATTAGATTTAACCGTAAATTCACGAGAAAGTGCCAACGTGAGTCGCCGACACGCTCGGCACCTTTTCCTGCACAGCAGGTTCCCGCTCGTGCCATGACTGCCTACGGCATGTGGATCGCGTCACTCAGTAACACAGAGAATAACCCCCCCCACCTCCCAACGCGGCTCACACAAATTCTTCAGTCATCCCGACCCGATCTGACCTGCCTTCTAACAGACAAGGGGCTACTTTTCTGCAAGCACCACACCTGACGTCGGTCACTGGGAGCACTCAGCATTACGACGGTATTGCAGCGCAAAACGTCACTTCGAGCCGCCCAGACACGGGACAAGCTGAGCGTTTCCGTCACCTGGCCCTTCCCCCAAGCTCCTAATCGCTAATGCCAACAAACACCCCCTCCCCCACTCACAAACTATTAAACTGAAAAACGGAGCGACACGCCACTCACCTCTCATCTCCCGAAAAATCAAATCCTGCCCCCTTATCAATCTGGCTTTAGAGGAAAAAGACAACAGCAAACGTTACAGCGGCCCAAAGTGGGGATGGTGGAGGTGCAGCGTGCAGAGGTGGCACCAGCAGCAGAGGGGAAGAGGGCATAGAAGTGCCGTGCATGCTGGGACCCCAGCACCACCGTGCACACACAGGCAGGGAAAATGGGCGCTCACCGAGGAGGGGGCTTCACGCTACACAACATGTCCCTTTACATTGTTAAAAAGCTGTGGGCAAATCCACGCAACTGTGCTTTTTTTATGCGTGTTAGTAAAACTGCATCCACCTTAAACAAATACTGGGTTAAAATTAGTGCACGAGGGACTACATGGAACATTTAAAGCAGGACAGCTTTGGGGAAACCACTCTATTTTCTGCAGAGTCCGTTCCAAATGAAAGGAGCTCAGACAAATCCAGTTAAAGTTTTATGTGATGAGTCCTCACACAGCATGTGGTTGTTGGGAGAAACTGATCGCAAAAGGAGAAAAAAGATAAACAAGGATTGGAGATTTGTAGGGTCTGGCAGGGCACACGCATGCAGAAGTGACACCAAGGTTTGGCTCACGCAGGGCTGCACGAGAAAACCCATCCAGAAACACGACACACGTCCAGCCTGTACGGGGCTGTCTGTGCGGCAGAACACGCTCGGAGCTTTGTGCATCACAAAACCAAGACAACACACACACCAAAGCCCCCTTTGTAGCAACGGACAACACAGCAAACCCAATCTACTCATACAACACCACTCATCTTAAGAGGAACTGAGAGTTGCTTGTCAGGTAAACCAATGAAAACAAATCAATTGCAATTAACATCAGATTGAAATCTGCTCCATGTTTCTCTAGAAGTAACCTGACGATTCACAATTATCCTTTTGCCTTGAAGTTTACAGATGTAGTCCAGTCGGTTTCAATGTTAAAACGAAAAACGGATCAATCTGTCCTGCTGAACAAACCTTTGTCTCCTGGTGAATAAAGAGGGAGCACATACTTTACCAAATCCAAGCCACATCATTGGCTGTATTTCAGGAATCCCACACAAAACCCTTAGCAGCCTAGATTCACATGCACTCTGAATGTCTGTAAAATTCACTTTTTAAGAAATTAAACAACCAGGGATATTTCAAGGGGCACTCCAAGCAGTCAGTGAAATCCATTTTTCACCAGAGGCCCCAATCATCCTACCGTTTCAAGCATATGGTTTAAGGAAATCCAAAGAATGTGGCCAAACATCCAGATGTATCAGGCAGCAATGAAAGTCTGCTGCTCAAGATATGTGACATCTCCAAGTATAAACACAGGAGACAAACACGCACAAAACCTCAAAGCAGGCAAGCCCACACTCAGAAGCTTTGACACAAACACACACCAGCTTCTGACAAAGCTAACAGTACACTAGTCTCTCAAACACAACAGATATACCTAGATTCATTAACGGCACCCCTGCTTTAATCTCACTGATGGGCTAGGTCCTCACAGGAGTGCAGCAGGTAAGAACTTACCCCATGCCCTGGGCTGAAAACCTGCCCCCTCGTCTTCCAGAACCCCCTAAAAGATCAAAACAAAAACAAAAGAAGTGCAGAAATGCATACAGACATTATTAGATGGACCTTGCAACAGCTTAACTTACAATGCAGGCACCACGCTTCAAAGGGAACATCAAAAGACGGATGACATTTCAGACGAGTCACGCAGGTTGAAAAGGTACCTCTGCCGCCTCTGCCTCTTCCCCGGCGGCCACGCTCTGTGCCCCGGCCAGAAGCTCCTCCCACCTTGCTGCCATCTAGGCCGTTCTCCTGACCTCGAACTGACAAGGGGGGTGGGGCAGAAGATGCAATGATTCATCAAGAACAGGAAACGAGGGGTAAATACAATTAAACTAAAAGGAGGGACAGAATTAAATTGCCAAATGAGGAAACGTGGAAGACTGCAAAACAACATTATATTAAACCCTTCATCAAAAAAGCCTCCATGTCCGTCATGGACCTGGACGGAATTGTGAGAGCTCAGTGTTGCCTGAAAGCTTGCGAGAAGCCGACTGAGCATCTGGTACCAGCTCTCCTTTGGCTATGGCACACACTGTACCTCCTTCAAAGCTACAGCAGAAGCAACGAAAAGGCGAGAAGCGTGCGGCCAATGCAGGCATCTATGGAAACCTGCAGTCACTTCTGTCACAACCCAGTTTCCAAAACTTAGGACGCCGTGTGAAATGTAAATAAAAACAGAACGCAGTTCTTTTAGAAATTCACATAAATCCATATTTAATTGAGAATAGAACAAACACATAAAATGTTGAAACAGAAAATTGTATGTTTTACGGCAAATATATGCTCAATTTGCATTTGATGCCAGCAACATATTTCAAAAGTTGGGACAGGGGCATGTTTACCACTGTGTTGCATCACATCTTCTTTTAACAACACTCTGTGAACGTCTGGGAACTGAGGAGACCAGTCACTGCAGTTCTGAAAGTGAAATGTTGTCCCATTCTTGCCCGATATATAATTTCAACTGCTCAACAGTTCAGGGTGTCCTTCGCCATATTTTTCATTTCACGACACACCAATTGTTTTCAATGGGTGACAGATCTGTATGGCAGGCAGTCCAGTCTAGCACCCGGACTCTTCTACTACGGAGCCATGCTGCTGTAATACATGTAAGACAAGAACGCGGTTTGCCATTGTCTTGCTGAAATATACAAGGCCTTCTCCGAAAAAGATGCTGCCTGGATGGCTGCATATGTTGCTTAAAAACCTGTATACACATTCAGCATTAATGGTGCCTTCCCAGATGTACAAGCTACCCAATCCATGGGCACTAATGCACCCCAATACTATCATGGATGCTGGCTTTTGAAGGGTCCACTGATAAGCTGGATGGTCCCCTCTTTAGCCTGAAGGACACGGGGTCCATGATTTGTAAAAAGAATTTGAAATTTTGAATTATCAAACCAGAGGACAGTCGTCATTTTGCCCCAGTCCATCATAAATGACAGCAGCATTTCTGGATCATGTTTAGAAATGTTTCTTCTTTGCATGGTAGACTCATCCTGTATTTGTGGAGGCAACAACAAATTTAAGCCCATGCAGATTTCCACTTTTGAGTTGTGTATTTTTAATGCAGTGCTGCCAAAGGACCCAAATACAGCTATCCAATATTGTTTTTTTGCCTTTCCCTTGTGCACAGATTTCTCCAGAAACTTTGAATCTTTTAATGATATTAAGTAGCATACATGATGAAATTCCCAAATTCTTAGGACATTGTAAAATTGTTGCACTATTTTCCCATGCAGTCTTTCAAAGAGTGGTGAACCTCTCCCGGCCTTCACCGAAGAGACTTTTTATACCCAATCATCTTACTGACTATTGCCAATTAACCTAATTTTTTTGTTTTACTCTTATTGACACCAGCCACCAAAGCAAATTCCTTTTATGTGACAACGTACTTGGCAATAAACTCCACTCTGATTCTCTGAATTACTTGTAAGATATTCAACCAGGTGTTTTGTTTTAGCGTTACACAACTTTTCCAGACATTTGTTGCCCCGTCCTAACTTTTTTGAAATTTGTTCCTGGCATAAAATTCAAATTGTGTCATAAAACAATAACATTTCTCAGATTCAACATCTGATACATTGTCTGTTCAATTAAATTCAACTTTAATTTTCAATTAAATATGGGTTTATAGGATTTGCAAATCTCTGAATTCTGTTTTTATTTACATTTTAGACAACGTCCAAACGAGGGTTGTATTTAAACATGTAATATATCACTGGGTTTGGACATTTGTGGGACCTTGGGAAACTATAAAATATGGATTATAGAGCAGAACCGAAATGCGGCTGAACGTTAATGAGCTCTGTGCATAACAGGACAAGATGAGTGCCCAGAGTCCAACAAACTAGGAGGCTTCTGATTGGCTAGCGCATTCCAGCACACTGAGGCTGAGCATATGCACTGGGGAGATTTGAGCACTCACATTCACGCCCCCTGCTGGCACCGCGGCCCCTGCGTGGAGCTCCTCCTCTGCGCCGTGCCACATCTCTCTCTCCGCCTCGCTCCCTATTCTCCTTCCCTTCCTCTCCCACATCCATATGCGCACTCTCCTTCTGCCCAGACACACCTTTCTTCTTCCCCACCATCTCCCATGAGTCCTGACACAAGAAGGAGAGGCAGAGACCAGACTGAATCAAAATGTCAAAAACAATTCATAACAGCAGAAACGCAGCATACATAAACAGTAGCCACCGAAAGCAGCAGTAGACACAACCCACTGACTACTTAACTTGAAGCTTCATTCATGCAAGACCCTTTTCTGAAAACCTACTAGACATCTATAGGCAACACAACACAACAGCCATCATATGCGCCACGGTCTCAGTGACACTCACGGTGTCCGGGCTGCCCTCCAGCAGCACATTGATGGCTCTGTTGACGTCGCCATTGCAGTCGTGAAGCGCAATCATGGACTCATCCTGGTCCTTGCCTGTGATGTCAATCAGCTGATGCATTGGGAGGCAGAGATACTGGAATTAGGACACTACTCACAGACAGGTACAGAATATTAGGGGGGGGGGTTAACATCATGCAGGAAGGAGGACAGAAAGCATAACAGAGTCCCTGAGACAGGAGACATAAACAACCTGCATGCCTGTCTGGGCACCACTGACACAGTGCATAAAAACTCAAGGAACCCAGACTTAAGGATGTAAGGCCTATACCATTACATAGCGATACTTCACCCAGCCATGTTACATCATACATGACTGTATGAAAACCGCCGTGAAAATCAGCAGAGAAGGCCAGAAGAGACATCCCCACCTGCTTGACCTTCTCCTCAAAGTCTGCATCGTTGTGGTCTGAAATCATCTGTGCGAGTCGGATCTGCTCTGCCGTGGCCTGTGGAGACAGAGAGCAGAGTCCAAACCAGGATTCCCAGACCTGGCATTCATAGCACTGAATGGGTGCAGCCAGTAGTTCAGGGGGTGCTGCACGGAAACTCCAGCCAGGGGGCGGGGCTGCACCTCACCTCAAACAAGAGCAGATTCAGCTGGCAAAGCCAGGGAGCCAAAACAAAAGTGATACTGACAGTGATATTTCCCTATCCACTAAACATAAAAGCAGGAGCGTGTTCAGTAGGATGCTGTGCCTTTCGCTTTTGAGGAGTGTTGATAATTGACCTGTAAATGCAGGTCAGATTCAAGGGATAGACATCAGTACAAAAGAATGCTTCACTTCGAATGGACGTTGACTCAACCCCAGAGCAGTTACCCACGTGCGAGTCATGTAACCGGCGCTCCGGGATTACCTGTGGCCTCTGCTTGTGCTGTGTCTGCGTCTGCGTCTGCTCCCAGCTGCCGCGAGCTCGGCTGCTGCCCACTGACGTCATCATTTACAGTATATACAAATACAAGTATTTACAAAGGAAAAAACACCTGAAACAAACAGAAACGGGCATCAACAACTGCAGCAAGGTACGCTTAAACTTAGACACACTAAATGAGCACACTAAACAGGCTACTCCACCAATTTACTTCAATTACACATTACAGCAATTTGGTCGGCCTTGTTGTTGTTGATAAAGTGCTTATAAATAAAATGCATAGTATGGGTATGGTACACGCATCTTCATAAGTTGTTTAACAGTCCCTTTACCAGCATCTGTAAGCTTTCTGAATTCCTACTGGAGTCAGTGAAGAGACTGAAAATACACCCTGGCATCTTCACATCAGCCTCACCCATAGCCCATCTATAGCCCCATATCACAGCGAGCATCAGGAAGGAATCCCTCTGGAGGAAGCACTGCAGATTTATTAGACCGATATATAAAGTGCGCTAAGAAACAAAACGCTTCCGCTGCGCCACCGGCAAGTACAGGGGCAGCAAGGCAAAGTTAACATTTGACACACAGTCACTGTGTAGTAAACCCGCGCTGTCTGCCCGAAGCGGCGATCAGTGACCCGGACCCAGGGCAGCCCGGCTACAGGGCGGCGGGCTCCTTCCCGGGCTCCTTCCCGGCCGGACCCCCGCGACGCTGCCCCCGCGTTTGTCACCCCCGACGCGGGCACTCTCCGTACCGTGCTAGAGGCGAACCTTGTAAACGCCTCGAAACCTATTTTTGCTAACTGGAGCCATTAAGCGCCACACTAAAAATAAAGTAGGGAGCGCTTCTAGCGGCCCTCCTACCGCGTTATTAAGTTAGACACTCGGCCGGCGGCGCGGCGGAATCACCGCTACCGCCGCGGCAGATCGCGCACGGGAAAAGTGAGCGACGGAACTCGGGTCACTAGCCGACTAACCACGTCGATAGACTCCAATATCAATTTCCGCACAACCAGGGTTGCATAAATGTAAAGAAAAAAAAAAAACTTGGGCAAGTGCTAACAACGAGACGTTTAATTTCGGTTAAATATGTAATTACACACGCCTTAGGGATAATACGTCCAGCAGACAGACATCCCCTTAAGTTATTACTAACTACTTTCTCATATTCCCCATCCTACGGTACGACACACACCGATTCCTCGCAGTCCCCTTTCCCCCGAAACACGCCTCTCTACGCGGTTCTGTGCTCCGGATAAAATTAGCACTAAACTGGCGATACTCGCATGTTTTCGTGCACCGCGTTAACCGCTTCGTCAAATCGCCGCTGCCATCAGAGCTAGTTACCCGCACGTAGGAAGCGACCTCATGGCCGGTTGGTTAAAACAAACAGATCCATCCCGGCAAGTTAGTCAGTCAAATATTTTAACCATTTCCAAAGAAAATATACACAAAATATATACTCCGCCGGCCAAAATCGTATTCTATTGTCAAATAATTCCCGCGACTCTGTAACATACCGAGTCCCCCCATAAACGCATTAGCATCCATACAATGCGATCAGCATCCCCAGACACCAGTAGGCTCACCCGGCGCAGAGGGACATACTCTACACCGAGGCCCTTAGTAGGCCAGTAGGCCCAGAATAACTACAATAAATACCAGACGATATAGAAACCAAAAAACCAGTGGAACGGAAGAAATGATCATTTAATCTTATTAAGTGGCTTCAATATACACATCCTAATCGTGTTTTAATAAAACCTAACCACGTAAAACCTTATTAAAAACAGACAATACCGACTCACGCAGACAATAAGCCACAAGCCCGGAGTTTACCTGTTTCTCTTCCACACTGACACCCCGATACAGCCTCGTCACGTGGTTATGAGAACACATGGCGGCTTCAGCGGCGGCTCCTAGGTCATGTGACCAGACCCCCGGGCAGAACCGCGCCGTCTCTGTGATGTCTTCCTGTTCTGTGGCCATTGACTACTGAAGGCTTTTTGTGATAAACACAACGGACTTCCTTCTTCACGAAAACGCTGACTGTAAAAACCGTAAAAAAATTAAGTCAGCCACAAACGGAAACGCAGGTAATTTCCGTAAACCACTCAAAAGCACCAGTTTTTCTAACGGGCATTTAACATATTTAGGGCTACCGACGTATTTCTCATTAATTGTACACGCACGAACATATAAGAATAGATGCAAGCAAAAACTGTTGGTAGAAGTTGCTCTTTAGTCTTCAGAACAATGATGTTAAGGTGTTTTAATTATTTTTATTTTGGTGAGTGGGAGAGGTATAAGAGACCGCTACTTTTGTCTTTGTGCCTCCGAAACACTACTGCTTGCCGTACTTTCCATGTCGTACCACACTGTCTTTTTGTGCCACTGTGTTTCGCAGTAGTCACATTCTCTTACCCGTTGTTACTGTTGACTCATTGCAATATTACCTTATGGCCACATGCATACGCATGCATCCTTGCACTTTCCTCCATATCCAGTCTTTTTATCCCCGCAAGATTCCCATTGCACATATTTTTATATATTTTTGTATATAATATATATATATTTTTTCTTTTGCTTAATCACTGGAGTGGCATACCAGGTTTCATTGTACACTGTACAATGACAACAAAATCTATTCTATTCTATTCTATTCTACACTTCTTGTACCCCCAGTACTTTGCTTCGGGGGGTGCTGGTTGAGCCTGCAGTCTAACCCCAAAACTTGCCCTCGCCTGTATATTTCTTTTTGTCTCGTTGAGAGCTTGATGGGATAGGCAAAAACATCCCCATTTCCCCACATGGATGAGTACAAATCCTGCAGATAATTCTTTAAAAAACTTTGGCAGTGTAATAAAAGTGAAATCAGTAGTTTCCTTTTGCTCAAAGTAAATTTATATACAGGGGAATGTTTACATTAGTCTATCACTAACAAAAATTGAATTAAAATACTTCTAAGTGTGCACAATTATCAGGCAGTCAGAAACTATGTGGATATTTCTCTCTTCACCATCAACCAAAATAATAATAAAAGAGTTTTAGTTATTCAGTCTATAAGGAATAACAAACTATCGACCATTCTATATAGTCACCTTTATCAAGGTCAGTTGATGTCCTGTATCGCCATGTTTTTTCTCAGTGACCATCATGAACTCATCAGGTTTTTTATCGGATTACATCCAATATTAGTTGAGAGGTAGGTCTGCCTCTCAGATTTTGCTGCAAGAAGTGTACTGCTTACCACCTCTCATGCTTTAGTAAATCCCAGATCTTTTAGGCATTTAAGTCAGGTGATGAAGGGAGCCAGGCTATAATTCCATCAACTTTCAAGACTTTCTTGGCCAATCTACTAAATACTTAGATGTATATGAAAGGGCATTATCCTGCATGAATATCATAACTTTTTTGAAAGTTGCTGACTTCTTCTGGCACCGGTATTTGAAGAGAGTATCTTTTAGAAATTGGCCATAGATCTTGGAGTTAATTTTTACACCATCTGCAAGTCAGAAAGGCCTTACAAGTTAATCACTGATAACTGCAGCCCACATCACTCCTTTACTACCTCAATGGTGTTTTAAGAAAATGACCATACATGGGGCCATCCATCTGCTCAATCAATAGTTACTCTAATCTCATCTGTGCACAAAACCTTTGTAAAATCAGTATTGACCCTTTGTGACCTTAACAATGTCATGTAGTACACTGCACCTATGACCTCCAGAGATTCTGTTCAATTTGGATTTCTGATAAATGGTGGCATGTAATGCTAAATGCTCAATTTGATGCAAATCTTTGGCAGTCACTTTGCATCTTCTTTTTTAAACTGGCGTCTTCCTCTTTGGTTGTTCATTACAAAATGCTTGATTGTATGACGATCACATTTTATAAGTTTCATTTCCAATTTCACTTGTTCAGTATCCCTCTGACAGGTACTTTACTGTATTTATTTTGCTCTCTGTAAGATTTTGGCCCATTTTTGTAGTGATAATCATTTACCTAATAACACTACACAAGAAAGAACCCATGGTCTCCTAATGAACTCCAAACAGAAAGTACTCACACCAAACAGTAAGCATGCTCTATTTTTAAACAATCAATTCTTAGTTGAAGATTCATCTTGATTGAAAATATTGGAAGATGCAAGTAAAATACACACTTGCCTAATAATGCTGCATGCTGGGTATTATATTCTGTTAGTGGCATTGACGACTAGTGGCCTGTAGTTTTCAGTGTAATCTTTTTGGAAGAACTTCCTCATATATTATTGGTATCATCAGAACATCATAACAGTGCCTTATATTATAAAAGGCTGCAATAGACCACATACGAAAAAAATATGCCTGGTACATTTATGGAATTGCCATTAAGTCATTCAGGTCTTAGAGTTACTTTAGTGGTTTCCTCATGGACCTTTGAGTTGGTTTTCTGGTTACCAACATTATCATTTAGGTGTGGCACTACTGGGTTTCAATTCCAAGAACACTCAATATGCACTCAATTTAGCTGATGTCATCCAATTCCTGACCTGTTACTCAAGCAATCAATCAAGTTCAAGATGTTGATTTTTAATGCTAAGAAACAAGTCGGCCCCAGCTGTAATATTTACGAAGCGTTATCAGTCCCAGCCAGACTGCTTCACTCAGCAACCGCTCGGCATCTAGCAATTCAACTTCCTGGAATAAACCCTCCAGAGTTCTCGCTGTCATATGCTTTTATCTGCCAATTACTTTTATCTTAATATAGTGCATATCCAAACACAGTTTCCACAAGGCGTCTAAGACATAGCAAAATGAACAGTAGACTAGATATAGCACCAGTCACTGTTACAATATAGTGATAATATACGGAAAGACATGCTTTAGACATTGACCTCCACAGACACTCTTTCCAGTATATTGTTCCACATGCATCATGCAATCTGAATTTCCCTTCACAATTATATTACAGGTTTTTCCTTAGAACAGAAAATCGATAACAACGATTGGTTCATAAGTGTCTGCTGCCTTCTCAGGAAGACCAATCAACGACTGGATCTTGCTTGCAGGAAGTCACGCCTACTGTAATGTACCGCACCATCCTGCAGATGGCAGCAGCGCGCTTCCGGATGTTATATCTGCCTTTCGACAGCGCAGAGGAAGACGGAACTGAAAATCCTTCCAGGTCACATGACCGCCCTTAGCTACTGAAGAAAACAACTGCTTTATGGTAGCGGTTGCTGGTTTTAAGAAGCAAACGGTCCTTTGTGATTTTGGGTGCATATTGAGCAGGCTGGAGGGGGAGAACGAATGCAAAAGACGGCTTATATTACTTTAGGTTTTCAAACATGGTTTCGGGTCCGCCGCTGTCAGGAGTGAACGTAGTGCTGGTGATGGCCTACGGAAGTCTGGTATGTCTTCAAACTGTTTCGTCCGAAAGGTCTAGCAAGTGTTTATATTTTATTTGACAATCCCTATGTGTAATTATTTGGTTAATTGAAATGCGTTAGTGACAATATTGTACAGTTGCGTGTGTTTTGCTAGAAAGATGCAGCTTTCGATTGGATACAGCATTGTGCTTTTAAAGCCAATATAAATATAATTCATTACAGAATTTAACGTCTTATTTAAGTTAACAGTCGTCTTTTCAGGTCAGCAGTTCTGTAGTAAATGTTTCAGTCACGACGGCACACGTACCGCGACGGTTCGTGGTAATGACCGACTTTGCTGGAACAGCCAGTACTGGGACCTTAGGGGAAATGTCACGTACTCACGCCTTCTTTTCCTTCAATGCAGGTATTTGTGCTGTTGTTCATTTTTGTGAAAAGACAAATCGTGAGGTTCGCCATGAAATCTCGACGAGGACCCCACGTACCGCTTGGACACAACGCACCCAAGGTGAGTCTGATAGGCTCATGTTACCCCATTGCCTCTCCTGTGGGGACTGGCATAAGGGAGCCGCATCTTATGGCCGCCTACCTTCCCGAGAGCCGGGCAGCATCGTTTTTCATGTTTCTCTAGGTTTGTCTGCCAACTAATCACTAGGATAATGATAGGGTAAGATGTGAACCAGATTCAGGTTTAGACACACCACCAATATAATTAATCATTTTGGACTTGGTTTGCTAGCACTAAACTACTTGTATTGCCAGCCCTAATGTCAATGATCTGCAGTGTAAGCTGTAAACATTATACAAGGTGATTCCATATCCCTCTGCTTTGTCAACGACTGTAATATGATTGTTTAGGTTATGTCCTGTCAAATAGGATGTTGGGAGACTTGGACACTGCAAACATCATGTGTACTGGACCTAGACTGCACCTGTACTGGCTAAATAGCCAAGATACTTTACACTAATACAGTACTGTACTATTATATACTGCATTGCAATCAAACTAATAAGTAATAGTTTTGGGGTGCACATTAAAATAGCAACGAAAGTACAGTAATTATATAAAAGCATAACATTGCCGTTCATTATTGCTATCAAGTATTATGGGTGTTATAAGTTGGATATGTACTGTACCATTATAGAGCTGGTAACGCGGTCACTTTGTTTACAGCAGCTGCATTTGGTGCATTATGGGTATTATAAGTTACTCACAGGCAGAAGAGTAGTGATGGGCGAAGTGACCCTGTTTTTAGGACACAGTTCGTTTGATTCAGATTTGTTCTGTTTCGTTAACCAGCTCATTCAGTGGTGCTTCCTGTCTGCATAAAATGGATCTGAAACACTTGTTCTGATGTAAAAAAAAAAAGAATACTGTATTATTTAGGCTAAATTGTAAGGAGTAAGCTAAATACTAACAATATGTCAATGAGAAAAATATTTACTGTAACTATAGTCTAAGTTTTTCAACCTTGTTCCTTAGCTACTCATGTTTGTTAAAAATGCAAACCTAACAGCCCATCACATTGTCAGCTAATGAGTCCAAATGCTCACAAAACTTGGTTAAAATAATATCATGAAAATGTTGCATCTCTAAAACCCAATTGCAGCATACAGGAAGTTACTGCACATGTATGCATATACTACACCAGTAGATGGTGTATTTCAGTCACGATTGAAGACCACTCTCTCGTTCAGTAGCCTGTCTGAATCTCTCATTCACCGACTCGCTCACCCGTTTGTTCGCTCCTTTGAGTCTCTTGGTCAGAATGAGAATGAGTGTCCTGAAGGAGTGCAGAGAGTCTCTCATTAATCCACTCACCTTTACTGTAGGCATACATGTTGAGTCTCAGGCTTAGTTTCCAGTTAATTATATGTTTGCTTACATGCCTCACTGGCCATAGTTGAGGAGGGAAGCAGCATCATGTCATATTTCTGAGGATAAGAAGAATAATTAAAAGAACACATATTTGCAGGGAAGTGAACATGAGTGTATAGTTCCTGTAAGGGACACGTACTCTGTGAAGGAATCGTTCATGAATGACATACCATTACAGGAGAGCCATGGCTGAAAATACAAGTGCTGTTTTCAACCGTCCACAGCTTGTCGATGTACCTTGGACATACAAAGTGAAATATGGCATTGTTTCGCTCATGTTTCGCTCATGTTTCGCTTATGTTTCGCCAGCAGGCAAGGCAAGCCCACAGGCACCAAAAATTTTGTGTGTAAAAGATGTTTTAAATCCATGCAGACAAAGGGAGCCAACAAGCCGAACTTGGTGACTGACAGACATCCAGGCTTATTTGAAGAATTTAAAGAGTGAGAGGTTAACAAATATGATGCATAACTATAATCAGGTCTGTCCCTGAAATATGTTAAACGAGTGTAATTTATCTTGTGACAAGCAAACTTTTTTTTTTTACCACTTCAGTTTGAGAAGCAAAATTAAGGGCAATGGTAGCCTAACTGTTTAAAGGGGCAGTTCACCCCAAAACTGGAAAAAAAGATGTTTCAGAGGGGCTTTAGGGCTATCTATCCACCTAGGTTGTTGTACTAGAAGTTGCTTGTTTTTTATATCAGCTGTAAAAATGTCGGGTTTCTCTCAAAGCACCAAATGTGTTATGTAAATAGTTACCTTGAATGCAATTTATACAGCACTTAGTATTAGAAAACTCTTTATTGGCAAAAA